>ML685877.1:2531482-2665661 GCA_007922175.1 Pelusios castaneus
ATCTATCTATCTATCTATCTATCTATCTATCTATCTATCTATCTATCACCTTTATTTACATAGTCTTTGCATGCCTCATGCTCTTTAATATATTGATCCTCACAATACCTTAGTGAAGTAAGGATGGCAGGGAGGTGAGGAAACTGAGGCATAGAGCTGACACTCAGGAGAGTGGTTTCTAGACCAAATTCTTTCAGTTCACTGCTCCAAGCCTCAATTTCCCCATCTTTAAAATGGGTGTAATAGTACCTGCCTTCTTTGTAAAGTGCTTTGAGATCTACTGATGAAAAGGTCTAGTCTATGTAAGACCTAGATGTTATTCTTCTCATTACACAGATGGGAAATTGAGGTGCAGAGAAATTAAGGGTGGGGTTTTCAAAGCTACCTCAGCAGTTTGAGCACCTAATTCCCTTTATTTCCATCCAAATCTCTCGGGTGGCTTTGAAAATCTCAGCCAAGTATGTTGACCTAGTTCACCCAGAAGGCCTGTGGGAAAGCAATGCACTGAGTGCAGCTCTCCATAGTCCCACTGCAGGGATACAATGGCAAGCCTGTCCTCCTCCTTTCTCCATTTTCTTCTGTGGGTCTAAAACAGCTTTCAAAACCTTAATTTCCTCTCTCAACACTCATGCGATATAGGTCAGCTTCAAAGGGGTAGCCTAGCCAGTCTAGTTCAGCAAAATAAACACCGAGTCTTGTGGCACTTTTAAAGATTAACAAATTTATGTGATAAATACATTTGTTAGTCTTTAAAAGTGCCACAAGACTCCTTGTTTGAGATAGGTCAGCGTTATTCTTCTCATTTTAGATACTCAGTATTGTCAGCCCCAAGCATCTAAAAATCACGAGCTGGACCCCAGAGCATCATGAGGTTGCCCTGGAAATCATGACATATTTTTTACAATTTGTGGTTCTTTTTATTTCCTTCAGAAGCCTTTGGGATGAGTTTAGGTCACATCCTCAAGCTTTTCTCCATGACCATCCAGGCTAGAAACTTATTTTGATTTAAATCACAGCTGAGACCCTCACGTTGTACCATGACTCCAGGAGCAGGGATATGAAGTACAAAACTAAACTTCATGATACAAGCAAAAAGCTGGCAATGCTGAGTCCCTGCCTTGTTAGTGATGAAAGTTAAATGGTCCCATAGAGGAGGCAGGAAGTGGGAGAAGTCAGCAAGAAGTACTCCTGGGCGGGAAGGCAATGAGGACAGCTGCTGGAAAGGTAATTCATCCGCCTGTCTTGCTATGCCCTCTGCTGTAAGCAAGTCTCACTGACCACCATGGGCTCAGTCACCGAAGTTCATAGCTTCAGGAACAGGAGTAGGCTTAATATTTTAAAGGAAGTGCAAAGATTTTTCAAATTTGGCTGCCTGGAATTAGGTAGCTCAGGACCAGATCTCCAATGGTATTTATTTGCCTGACCCCTGGAGGGACTTCGGCACTTAAATGCCTTTGAAGAACTGCCCTTTCACTCCATATTTAGGGACTTGAATTAAAGCGGTCTGGTTTTCAGTGGTGATCACTGTTCGGTGGTGATGAGCAAGATATAATAACATGTCATACCTTGGCACAATGTGCCATTTGGCTCAGCTACTGAAACTGCTCAGCTCCTTATAGACACAAATACATTTCGGTGTAGGCAGCATCTGCTAGTTTGGGGGGCACTGCAGAAGCTAATTTACAATTCTCTAATTTAATTATTGATTTCCACAGCTGTCGCCAAAGGGTCTGACTCATCACTGTGTTGGTCTAGTCTATTATTCTTTACGGCAGAGACTAAAGGCCCCAGTTTGGAATCAGGAACACATGTGCTAGGCACTTTAGAAAGGCTGTTTAAATCAACAAAACCTGTCCCAAAGACCTATCCTGTAGTAGTGTAACCCATATGCCTGAAAAGGCTATCTCTGAGAGACCTGCTGAGGGTGGGTTACTGTTGTTGGGTAGATTAGCGACCCACAACTGGAAACTTCCAGAGGCAGGGTGTGGTAGCAATTTGAGCATGCTCCACAGTGTACCCTGCTGGTGTGATGGGATGTTGTCAGTCAGATGACTGGAGAGCAGCAGCCTGAGCAGACAGCAGGCAGGAGCTGCCTTGAGGAGAGACCATGTGCTCAGTGTTCTGGAGAGGAGCTGAGCCAGGAGTGAACAAGATGTTTTCTCCATGTAAAGGAGTCATTTGCGACAGACCTTGCAGACATGCATATGGGACTGAGGGCTGGTTGCAGAGGAGAAGAGAAAGCCTGCATGTAATGCTACAGAGGATCCCAGCAAAGAAAGAAGAGGACAGCTATTTCTTGCCACTCAAGCTTCCACACTGGAACAGAGACTGTAGCTGAGAGTTGGGTGAACTCCACACAGACTTTGGGACTCTTGGGTAGCTTTCATGCAAGGGATTGTTCTTGGTTAATTGTAGTTTGTTTTCTTAGGATAAGGTTCATTTAGTTAGTAGTTAATAAAGTTCATTGTTATGTTTATTGTAGTAGTATTTTAATGTGTGAGTGTAGCTCTGAGCAAGCTTCGCCGTGAGTCCTGTACAGACTGGATCTTGGGTCTCCAGCTGCTTTTCCCCATAGGGATTGGGATTGATTTCTGTGGGGCACTGGAGAAGGGCAACTGAATGAATTTTGGCCCACCCAAAGGTTACAGTAGCTTCCACAATGAGTAGATTTACTGCAATTAACAAAACAGCACACACATGCAAGTTCCTGGGTACATGGCAGCTTGCGGGTCAGGGGTCTAAGCTGAGACAAGCCATGCAAGGGAAAGGGGTAAACACTAGCTGTGGTGTAAGAAGGGACAGATGGAGGCAGGTCACAGGAATCAGCAAATGACAGGACTACTGTGGATGCATCTGTCTTGCTACCATCAACGCACTTCCACTACACTAACAACCTCATCCTTTCCTACAGCTTCCTCACGAGTCCCTTCCACAGGCTTGCTCAGAAAGACTAAAGAAAGGCTTGCAGGCGCTCCAGAAGGAGAAAGTTTTGAAGGGTGGGAGGCATGGCAGACAGGATCAGTCAGAGGCGCTTGTGTGGAATAAGGGTTGGAGACAAGAGTGGGAGGAACTGGATAGCCTGATGGGTTAGAAGATTAGCGGGACAAACAGTCATCCAAGAAGCTATGCTCATGAGCACAGTCTAAATCCCCAGCCCAAGAGTGGTAGTGAAATGAAACTGTTCTCCCAGTAAAAGAAGGAAGAGAATACAGGGTCTTGGAAACCTGCAGTCTGCCCTGAGGAAAGGCCAGCAATGCTTCAGGAACAGGGCAGGAACCAAACTGAGACACATTGCTTCTCTCATACTGCATGGGGGAAGTAAGTTGCATCAGTCTTTTCCCGGCCACAGCTCACTTCCCCTTGCACATCAGCTCAACTATGCACGCCAATGTGTTGAAAGTGGGGAGGGGAGAGCCAAGATTCCACCCCGTCTTGCCCATTCCCAACCCAGCCACACAGGAAAAAGAGGAGTAGCAACCTCTTAGTGGCTGTTCTTTTGCATTGCTTTGTAACCTGTGATGCACCTAGCCGGTGGAGGGAAATAACAAGTTCCATATGTCCCTTACTGCCCTATGTAGTCACATAGGCCAACTCATGATTAAGCTCTTCCAAACATTATGGCAGTTGGGTTTCTTGTATTCCAACCTTTTAAATTCCTGGCTTTCAAACAATCACACCTCTGAATGTCTTTCCTTTCAAATATTTTTGCTGTTATATTGTAATTACAACAGTCTAATGAGATTGTTTGAAACTAGTACCTATGGTTATGTCTACACTGGCAATTTAAGTTGATTTAAGGAGGCTTAAGTCGACTTAAATTAAGCCACATCCACACTAGGCTTTCATTAAGTCGACTTAAGAAATTCCTTAAGTCGACTTAATGAAAGCTTAAGTCGACTTTATAACTACCACTTATTAGGTCAACTTAAGCCTCCTTAGGTCGACCTAACCCTTCCTTAGGTCGACCTAAGCCTAGTGTGGACGCATAAGTCCACTTTGTTAAGTCGACCTAAGAGCCCTTAGGTCGACTCAACAAAGTGGACTAAGTCGACTTAAAGTGTTTCCACTTGTTAAGTCGATTTTAATAAGGTCGATTTTAAGTCGACTTAAAGTTCACCTTATTAAAATTGACTTAACAAAAGTTGACTTAACTTTTCTAGTGTAGACATAGCCTATATATTTACAAACTTACTACCACCTTAACAAAGTGGGTGGGGGGATTTCCTGAGATTGTCATGGAAAGTTTTTCCGCACTGTGTGAAAAGTTGATATGGATTGAGCCACCACAACTGGCAAATGTGAGACAATTGGAATGAGATCCTGGGGAGATAATAAGAGTTTAGTAAACATAGAACTACAAGACATTTCCTTGAGCTGATTAGAATTAATACAAAGATTGGAGAATAATTTTACTAACATTTTGTTTGTAGAAAGAATAAATCACATAATATTTGGAAATTAGAAGTTTTAGGTCTGGCTACAGTGAACATATAGAATATGTATTGACTCCTTCATACAACATATGTACTCTATTGCATCAAATAAAATACATCTGTTAGTAATAACTTTTTCAAAAGGCAATCATTTTTGCCACTAATGGAATGAAGTGATTTCCTTAAATCTTTTCCCATCAGCTGTTTTGTGACTATTGCATACCTTTCTGTGCATGAAGTTTGATGCTTTACATAATTTTGAATTTCTAGTGGATGTTTAAAATTGACTTTTTAAAATCATTCTTTGTTTTTTAACTAGAGTGTAGTTTAAAGAAAAAAAAAAGACGTGCAAAGCAGATGACCAGATCTAAAAGATCTGAACATGAAAGGCAGGAAAACATTACTACAGCTGTTTCATATCACTCTGATTCATTCCACATGTCTCCTCTGGTCTGACTGATTTTGAGGATAGGGTGTGTATGGATGTGACACCAGTGTGTATATTTATGTACAAGGAGAATAATCAATGCTGCTTCAGTATTCCCCTTAAATTCAAATATTCAGCTATACAGTGTGTGTGAAACTAGTGCTAGAACATGGTAGAATATAGCAACATCAGGCAGTTCAAGAAGAACTAAAAGACTTTTATATTTTATTGGCTCTTCTATTTTATATTTAATTATTTATTTGTTAAGTGACTGACACTATTCAACCGAGGACGGAATTGATTTTAGAAGGGTAGAACTGAATCAAGGAATTTGCCAGCCAAAAAGCCACTGATTGGTGATTTATTTTTGAAAGCAGTAAACCCAGGATACCTCAAAATGGCAGTGAAGCCATAAAGGGAGGGGAATAGATTGCTATAATATAATTAGCAAATCATAATGGCACCAGAGAAAACCACAGACAGGAGCAATGGAGTGTGTAGATCCAGCAAATAGAGATACGACAAAAAACAAGAACGTTGCCAGTCTGCTTCCCCCGTCCTAAAAGCAGGGGGTCCCTTACATGGGCTGAGCCAGCAGAAATGACTGGAAACATCACGAGCTTTAACTCACAGCAGCAGTGCATTGAGCTGTGCTAGGGCTCCTTTGCATTGCTCTAAAGGGGCAGCTCACAGTTTCCCCACTGCTGGGGAATGTTCAGCCACCATAGCCAGTTCTCTGCCAGCTCTCCCGAGCAGGGAGCACGTTGAGGGCTGGAGATTCCTGGGCACAACCTTCTGTGCTTCAGAACTCCTGACAAGCTAAAGGCAAATCCTAGCTGTAATTATACAAATCATAGGATCATAGGGCTGGAAGGGACCTCATGAGATCATCTAGTCCAACCCGCTGCTAAAAGCAGGACCACTCCCACTAAATCAGCCCAGCCAGGGTTTCATCTAACTGGACCTTAAATATCTCCAAAGACGGAGATTCTACCACCTCCGTAGGTAACCCATTCCAATACTTCACCACCCTCCTAGTGAGAAAGTTTTTCCTAATATCCAACCTTGACCTCCCCAGCTGTAACTTGAAACCATTGCTCCTTGTTCTGCCCTCTTACCATCGAGAACAGTCTAGCTCCTTCCTCTTTGAAGCACCTCTTCAAATAGTTGAAGGTTGCTATCAAATCCCCCCTCAGTCTTCTCTTCTGTAGACTAAATAAGCCTAGTTCCTTCAGTCTCTCCTCGTAAGTCATGTGCCCCAGTCCCCGAATCATTTTCGTTGCCCTCCGCTGGACTCTTTCTAATTTGTCCACATCCTTTCTGTTGTGGGGAGCCCAAAACTGGACACAGTATTCCAGATGCGGCCTCACCAGTCCCGAATAGAGGGGAATTATCACATCCCTCGAGCTGCTGGTAACACTCCTACTGATGTAGCCCAAATAAGGAAATGGTGTTCCTCTTCTCTCAAAGACCATCTTTTTGTGCTCACTCGGTGCATGCAGCTGGCAAGCCTTGTAAAGCATCGCCATGGAAGAACACACATCAAATCTTCCGCTGAGATCCAAGACCGTATCATAAGATTACATTAAACAAACACACGAACTGCTCTTTTACCAATAAGTTCTGACGTGCACACTCTATGTGTTTTATTCCATGGATGGGATCCAGATTTAGTCCATCTGATGCTCCCCATAGAACAAAGGGACAATGGCTTTAACACATGAGTAAGGGGGTATGCCAGGTCTCTTCCTGTGCCCTATCCACAAAGGCAGTGCTTTTTTTGTGATGGTGTGCAAGGGTACAGCATACCGGCATCTTTTTTGCCAGCCTCACTGCCCAGCTGTGGAGGCAGAGTCAGCAGGGGAAAGGAATGCACCACTGGAAGAAGAGGGGTGGGCTGTAGCAGCTCACGCTTTAATCTCTGGGGGCCCAATTCAGTCCCTGATGTGCTGGCCTTCACAAAAGCATGAAATTGGGGTGGGGCATTAGAATCCCACTCTCACTGTGCAGTCCCCACATACTAGTTGAGCAGCAGTGGAGGGGCATGGGCAGTGCCTGAGGGAGATAGGAAGCATCAATCAACCCGTAACGCTCCCAAGCGAAAAGGATTACATAATAGGGAATGAGGATGGTCCTGCTTTGAGCAGACTAAATGACCTCCTGGGTCCCTTCCACCTCTAATCTTTTATTCTTCTATGCTCTACTTAGTGCAAGCATTAATCACACCTTCTGGGGGTTACGAAAAACAAAGGAGGAGGCAGGCTGGAGGAATGGCAGCATGGCATATCTGTCCATTGAGATCCTAGTATTAGTAGGAGGGATTTATAGGCGGAGGACCAAGTTTTCCTGTAGGATGCCTGCCCTAGCCAGGCCATGTCCCCATTGCCAGCAGGGGAGTCTTCCATGGACCTGCAGCTCTTTCAAAGCCAGGTGGATATCGGATTTATTTGTGATGGTTTTACATGTGAGGGGAACGCAGGAATCTCCTTTTTCAATGCACAGTCAGAAAACCCTTCCTGCCCTCATTCCCAGCCACGTGCTCCCTTCTGTTCCACAGCCCCGGGGAGCGGCAGCAACCCACTGCAGTTTGTAGTAACTGACATCAAGCAACAGTCCCTGGCGAGAATCTGAAACACATACACAGCCTGTTCCTGAGAGGAAAAGCCCTCCCAAAGGATAGCCGAGCAAGACTGGTGCAGAAGCACACTGCATTGCAGAATAGGCTATGCGAGGACTGGGAGGAATCACTCACCCAGCTCTTTCTGCCCTCCTGAAATGAATGCATGAGCAAGGAAAGACCCACCGTAACCCATAAGTGAATTCACAAGTATTAACTTGCTCTGTGCAGACAGCCAATCCCATCAGGGTGAGGTACCAAATTTCAGCACGTTTGAGGGGAGCGCTGCTGGCAGCAAGCCATCCCATGGCAATGAGTTCCACAGATCAACAGTTAGCCGGGTGAAAAAGTACTCTCATCTTTTTAGTGTCTGGATCATATTTGAGGCCTTTTCTAAGCATTTTCTGAGCTACACTCAGAGGCAGTTTCTCTTTCTGAAACTGAGAATCCAGTCAGAAACAATTTCAGGCTTTTTTTTTTAATGTATTATGACCCAGGGGAGTCAGGGGTGGAGGGTCTTACTTTCCCTTGGCTACCAACTCCACGGGGAGCAGCATAGAGCAGGAGCAGCCTCTGGGACACCTGGAGAAGTAAGATGAGCCTGGTATAAAGCTGGCATAGATGGCTTCTTCCCTGGAGCAGAACCAAAGCCCAGCGAATGACTCTGCCCTCCAGGCAGAACAACTACACGCTGCCCCCAGCTCAGGGCTTAGGGCAAAGCCATGACTGAGGCACACACAGGATGAAAATCAGCCTGCTAGACTTGCCCAGATATGAACAAAAAGGGGTAAATCAGTCCACTGGTTTAGAAAAAAACAGGGCTATCCCATCTCTCTATAGCTATTCTAATTTACTAATGAGAAAGGGAGAGTAAATCTGGATGCTACTGATCTACTTCACAAGAAAAATGTTTATAATACATGATTTATCTCTGTCCTGGAATCCCCTGGGTAACAACTAAAAAAGGCCAGTGTGGAGAAGACATACAGTCTTATCTCTTCAGCTTTCTGTATTGGCTGAACTTTGTATGATTCTTTCTGGTGTGAGTCACAACTTTCTCCAGGTGCCAAGGGACATGTTTCATAATCTCAGTTTTGCTGCCACCTGCTGGAGTCCTTGATTTCACTTTCTTCAACGTATGCCGTAGAACCTACAGTGTCACCTCAAGAATTTGGGAAACTTGATGTGAGTTTCATTTATAATTTACAAGCATTAGCGAATCCTCCCTGGTGCATTAGGTAATTCCAATTAGTGGCATATTGCAGATGGGTAAAGTGGCCAGGAAAACTGAGGCACAGAATAATTAAATGCCCAAAGGTCAAAGAGTGATTTGGCAGTTGAACTGAGATTAAAATTTAATTTAAAAAATCCAACAACAAATCTTCTGAATGCAGTTGTTTTAAAAAGAGATGTTAAATGTCTTTTATATATTTTAATTCTGTTTTATGTTAACACTCTTCAGCCCTTCTAGCATCTGCTGCTTTTATATCACTAGAGAAAAATGAAAATTCACTGGCCCATAAAAAGCAATTCAAGTGCAAGTGGAATTTGACTTCACCTAAATGTGACCAATTTTTTCTGCAGCTGGTTTGCAGCAGCACCAAGGAATGCAATTGCTTTGCTGAGTCAGAGTCTCATTTTGGCAGCACATTTTACCCACCCAACTCCCAACAAAGACAAATCCTATTATATCAATGGAATTACTAACATGAGCACAGGGATCTGAATTTGGCCCCTTCTTTCAAGAGAGAAAATAGGCTGCTAAGAAATTTGGGACTAAGGATTCTCAACTGGGAAAGGGAACAAAGAAACAAAACACCTTAGTACGCTCAAAATTGTTTCTTCTTTTTCTTAGCACTTCCCAAGAGAAAAGACTGACCACAACATTAAAGAAGGGCTTTGCATTTTCAGAGTGTTATGGAGTCCCTAAACATTGGCCCTTTCTTTACGATTCATAAATAACTCATTGGTGTATGACAGAAAAGGACTCAAGTTAATCTTGACACAGCGAAACAATGCTGTCAAATTACCTACATGAAATTTGTCAGTGTTACTCCTCTAAACCAAAGTAATTAACCTGTTTAAGGAGGCCAACACAGAATTCTAAGCTTTGCTCTCTGATTAACTGTTGATAGGGATGGGGAGAGGGGGCGCGAACAGGGTGATTGCCCCGGGCCCTGCGGTTATGTGGGCCCCGCGCTGTCCCGCTCCCAGTGGGGCAGTGCGGGGTACACACACGCCGCAGCCCCTCCTCCCACAGCCACTCCGCTGCCTTTGGCAGTGAGCCAAAGGCAGCGGGGCGGGGCGGGCCAGGAGGGCTATGCCCAGCCCCTGGGCCGGCCCTCCCCGCCCCCAGGGCGAAGCAGGCAGGCCCAGGGGCAGAGCACGTGGGGGCCAGCCTGCCCCACACGGCCAGCTGCCCCCCTCAGGCGGCCTCCCGACCCAGGCCTGGCTCCCACCCGCAGGCGGCCTCAGCCTCCGGGGGTGGAGCCAGCTCCTCCCGCCCCCCCCCGCAACAGGCAGCCGCCGGGGCCGGAGCCGGCTCCCCGTGCCGGCAGCCTTTGCTTCCCGGCCCAGGGCCGGCTCCATGGGGGGCAGAGCAGGCCGGTCAGCCCACCACGCTCCCCTCCAGCATGAGGGCAGGACCCCACTTCGGCCAATTGACCCTGGGCCCCGCTCCCCCCATGGGACAGCCCTGGATAGGGATATAGCTACTTTACCTGAAAAAGCGATCAATATATTGTAACTGTTTTTGTCCATCAGGGATGTATATGTTGTCATTCACATCCTTACAGAGCTAAGCTTGAGAATTTCAAGAGTCTGAGTTATATGCTTAACTCCCGTTGATGTTTAACGGGAAAGAAAAGATGGCTCATTGGTTAGACCACTATCCATGGATCTGGGTTTAATTTCCTGCTCCCCTAGAAGCTTCCTATATGGACAAGTCATTTTAGGATGGTGGTACTCAGCCATGGGTACACATACCTGGTTGGTATGCATAGATCTTCTACTAGGTACATCAACTCATCTAGATATTTGCCTAGTTTTACAGCAAGCTACATAAAAAACATTAGAGTAAAGCATAAACTAGAAGTTCATATAGACAATGATTCATTAATGCTACTCTGTATACTAATGCAAGTACAATATTTTTATTCCAGTTGATTTTATTTTATGGTAAAATATATGGTAAAAAAAATCAGAAAGTCAGCAATTTTTCAGTAACAGTGTGCCGGGACATATTTTTATGTCTGATTTTGCAAGGAAGAAGTTTTTAAGTGAGATGAAACTTGGGGATCTGCAAGACAAATCAGATTTCTGAAAGGGGTACAGTAGTCCAGAAAGGTTTAGTGCCACTGGCTTAGAGCTTGTCTACACTGTGGGGTAATGCTCACTAGTGGGGTGTGATTTCTAAAGCATACTAACCTGTCATGCATTAATTGGTCCATATAGACCCAGCTGGTGTACACCAGAAGGTCTCTTGTTCATTCTAATGCAGTGCTATTTCAACAGGACTAAAATAAAGCTCACAAGGGAACTTTTAGTTTGCACTAGCAGGGTCAACACGGATAAATTAATGCATAATCCATTAGGAGCTTTGGAAATCACACCCCCACATAGTGCTGCTCTACGTAGATAAGCCCTAAGGCTATGTCTACACTTACTAAAATTAGTTCAAATTAGTTAGTTCGAACTAACTAATTCAAATTAATTTTAGTTAGTTTGAATTAGCTTAATTCGAACTAGAAAAAATTAGTTCGAACTAAGCAAGTGCCATTCATGGCACTTGCTTAGTTCAAATTAGCGATCTCCATTGATTTCAATGGGCCAGTTAGTTCGAACTAAGAAATTAGTTTGAACTAACATGGCCACATTGGTTAATTCAAACTAGTTAGTTCGAATTAACCCCTTAGTTCGAATAGGGTATTCGAACTTATTAGTTCGAATTAAGGAAGCCCTTAATTCGAACTAATTAAAGCTTAGTGTAGCCATGGCTTTAGTTAGTTTGAATTAAGCTTCCTTAATTCGAACTAACTTGCCAGTGTAGACATAGCCTAAATGTCTCTGGGTCTCAGCTCCCCACCTGTAGAATGGGGACTATAGCACCTGTCTCCTAGGACCAGTCCATTAAATATTGAGAGATGCTCAGATACTATGATAATGGAGGGAAGTCACAAAGTACCAAAGACAGACCTTCCTCATGCCCCTTTAAAAATCTGATCTTAACTAACTGAAAAGAACGACTTGCTCTGACTCAAATGTCTCACCGTTTCAAAAAAGGAGCGAATCTTTCATTCACACACACTATCCACAGCCACTTCTCTCTGCATCCCGAGACTGTACAAATCAACTGACAATCACTTAATGATAGAGCTGCACAAGGCAGAACTAAGCCATGACAAGTGACTCCTGAGTCACAGCGCTTGTGGCCAGATGGTGTGTCCAGTCTGGTGCAGCATTTGAAGTCAGATGAGTTTTAGTATTCATTCCTCCTTTGGCCAGTTAAATGCTTACATCAGAAGCCTGCTGGTTAGTTACCAATTTCCTGGAACTTTGTCCTCTGAGACCTGAGTCATCTACACCTGCCGTTCAATAAATGCCAATTTTGAAATTATTTGTAAGTCTGCAAAGGACTGTATCTGAGAGTCAAAATCAACCCCCCACCGCCGCGTTAATTAATGTTAAATGTCTGACAGCTGAAGGCCTAACCAATTTGGCAGAAAGCTGTTTGTTTTATACAAGTCTCCCTAATTTAAATCTTTAGCCTGACAAACCTGAGGGAGGCTCCAGTGTGTCTTGTTCTAGAGCATACTCCCTGAAATCAAGTAATGAAAGCATTTGCCACACTGAATTCTGCCCAAAGCCTGAGAAGAGAAGCAAACGATGCAGGATATTTGCCAGCAAGAAATTCTTGTTGGAGACTCTGAATTTGTGCCTTTCTCTCATCTGTTCTCTTCGTATTGTACAGTTTGACCTTGGGTAACATTTTCAAAAATTCCTAAGTCACTTAGGAGACTAAGTGTCATTTTCAGAGGTGACTTAAATACTAAGGCACCAAAGTCCCATTTACTTTCAATGAGATTTAGGCTTCTGAATCCCACATTTTCAAAGGTATTCAGGTGCTTAACTTCTTGTGAGCTAGGAGTTTGAAGATCTGGGCCTCACAACCTAAGCCAATACACATCAGCTGAAGATCCAGCTCAAACAGTGTTTAATAGTAGAGCCTCTTACTGACATTGAAAATGGATGATACTTGAAATGTGAAGGATTTATTAGGCGGATCTCCACCCCTAACAACAGCAAATTAAACCTGGACTAAGTAAAAAAAAAAAATGTTTAGAACATCAGGAATCTTTTCCCTGGTAACCCTATTTTTCGTAGCTCTTTTGTTTTACTGAATGCTGGGTTTCACATTTTAGGATTTATCCTTTTCATGTTCTACCTGAGTAACACTGACCTTTGCTAGCTTTAGTGATAGTTTCACTACGATGAAAGAAAAAGCATGCTCCTTGCTTCCAAATCCACTTCAGATGTATGGAAATATAAGGGGAGCGAATCATGCTGATGTAGCTATCTGCTGTCTAAAGTCAGTAGTAATCTCTTGTGGGATGCGCGGTAGCTGGGTCTGTGCATTCCGTGAGCCCCACTTGGTAACCTTCCCCAGTCTTATGAGGCAATCCACCAGCTGTTTCACGTGTCCCGAGAGGAAAATGGAATGAGCACACAAGTTAGCAACAGCCACTCAAGCAGCTCATGCACATTATTTTGCATCATGTGTTGACTTGCTCATTTTATTCCTTAACTTTGCCTGTTCTCCTCGATCTGCCCCTGCTGGAATTAGCAAAAGGTTTTCTGCTGAAACATTTTACTTCTACAGCCACGCTCCTAACTTAAGACCTCATGCCACACCCTTCTCCTCTCTTAAAGGCTGTTCCTTTGGCGTTTTCTCAGCCCTCTTGTGTCGACATTAGAGAAAATGCAAGCAAGTCAAAGCAGGGAGGGTAAAGGAGAGGCAAGGGTAGGTGATTAATTCATCATACTAATCTGAGAGGGATTTTTCTCTTTAAAATCCTCTTGTTGTCTTAAAATCTGGTTATTTTCTCCTTCTTACATCTTGGACTGAAATAGCGCAGTTAGTAAGAGGAAAGACAATATTTACTGAGGAAACTCCCTCAGAAATCAATGACTCTTTATGTACAGTGACCTATTCTACCAGGTTTCCTCCCACCCATGCTACTCAGCTTTTTAGTATGGAACACAGATCATTAAAATGTGGAAAAAATGATGGACATGTGGAACACCAGTGCTTGGCTTCTGGTTCAAAGGAGAAAACAGGCACAAAAGGGTACCTGCAGACATACTGTGCATTTTGCGTACTTAACCGAGAGACAGAGAGAGGGCATGTAAGCTGGTTTTACAGTTCAAACTGAATGTGACCAGGAAAAAGCTAGACAGAGTGAAATCCTGGACTGACCAACAAGAGGGAAATGGTAATTTCATGGAAATATCAGGGGCTGTCATTGAAGGTGCTGATCATACCTAACGGGGGAGAAGGAAAGGTACTTCACACACACGTCAAAATCATAAACTTGAATTATCAGACCAAAATAAGACATAAGTTAAGGATATTTTAAACATGCCATGTGGAAATTTATAGGTAAGGCCAGGGAGCAATTCTGATGACACTGAAGTAAACGAAAGAATTGCCTTTGAGACCAGTAGACCCAGGGCCATAGCTTTCAGCTTGAAAATCTCCTCCTTTGAGAGCCATGGATCTACAGGGTTTAATCAGGGGGAGAACAGGATCTGATGCTGGTTCTGATTCACAAATATAAAGAGAGAAGTGCCTTATGCATCACAGTGCAATCTATCATCAGTCACTCCTCCTTTATTCTTCTCCAGGGGCACTTCATGAATATTTCCATTGTATTATGAAGTAATGGTTGAAAAGAGCGGGGGAAAAAGCTATATTTGCCAAGCTAGCTAAACCACTGGGAGTGGTGTCAGAGCCGTTCAGCCAGAAGTTTGACTGAGGAAAGCTAGTCCATTCATTAGTGTGCTTGCCGAAAACCCAGGTTTATTTCCTTGCTCTGCTACAGGCATTCTGGGCGATCTTGAACAAATCACTTCTCCTCTTTGTGCCTTGGTTTCTCACCCATAAACTGGGGACAGCTGCACTGCCCTGCCTCATAAGCATGGTGTTGGGATAAGCGGGCTTACGAGTGTGAAGTGCTCTGACAATGGAGGCTAGCTAGAAGGCCTGACCAAATGTAATAGCAAATAATGGGCTGAAACTAGCAGATAGGGGCTAAAGACAGGAGATTAGAAAATGACAGTCTCCAGAAATCCAGCATGAGGCACCACAGGGAACGAGAAACAAATAAATGGAGAGAGCGTCCCGTCTCAGCAGCATCCCACTGGAATGAATCTGACTTGGGCCAGCTGGGTTTGGGGCAGGAGCAATCTTGGCCCAGATGTTTGGTCAGGAAGCAGTTTGGGCCAGGAACATTTTTCTCACCAACGACTGGTTGGGAAGGGAGTAGTGCTAGTTCAAATGTGCAGGAGATTAGTGAGAGCAAAAATCCCCCAAGAGCAGACACCCATTGTCTATGGCTCCAGGCAGTAGTAAAATTCTTGGTGTTGCCTTACAGCATCTCTGTCTCTTTCTCTCTCTGACAACTGTATATACAAAGGCCAATCTGTTGTATCTCCTCCCACCCCAGGTAAAGCCATAATCTCTTCCAGGATATTTGCATGTGAATGACCAATTCTGCTACCTCTCCTTCATGTGTCACAACACTGGGCTCAACAGAGCTACTTGAGAGGGAAGGTGCCAAGCAGTGGGCCACAAGTGGTAGAATTGGCTCTGCTGGGCTCACTTGGTGCCCCTTAGACCTCCCTCATGCATCAGTCCCCCCAGGGAGAGAATTAAGCGTTAACAGAAGTGGCAGCTGTGCCGGGAGCTCTGCCAACAGTGCAATTAGAGCAGCTTCTTATCATCTCCAGGACACACCTTGTCCCGCGGGGATCCTGGCCACTGCATGCTAGGATGCATTACACGCACTCCTGCCCGCAGCTCTGGTCTGGATCGCAGAGTGAATTGCCAGCTCTGCCTTCCATGCAGGATCACCCAGGAGTGCCCTTCTCCAGAGCCGACCAAGAAGTGGAAGGAAACCGACACTGGCCACTGCTTTGTATTATCCCCACGATTCACCCTACCCCACCCGCACCAAATACACAGCACATGATGAAACTAGCTGAACTACCCCCGCCCAGCTTTGAGGAAATTATTGGGCCCAAGGACTCTTCCATACAGTCAAATATTGAGCAGCTGAGTGAGGGCTGTTGATGGTGGGGGGAAGAACTGGGTGTGGCTGTGGATCGATAGGTGGGGGCAGATCTGTGAGTGATTGCAGGCATGGGTCAGATCGGTGGGTGGATGTGGGGGGGGAGGCTGAGAGAGACAAGGAGCTAGTGGGAGAGAGATCAATGAGCAGGAGGGGGGAAATCTAGGAGCAGATGGGGTACAGCTGAGAGTGACTGGGTGCACAGGGGCAGAGCAGTGGCCGGGCAGGGCAGATCTGGGAGTGGCTGGAGTGGGGCAAAAAAGATGTGGAAGGAAAGAAGCAAAGGATGAATTCCTATGCAGCCATAGGGTGTGTCCCACCATCGGGACAACCTACCCCACTGTGGGGACTGGTTTAGAGGGAGCTGGGATAAAATACCCAAGCAAAAGCACTCCCGCAACAAGTGTCCAATGGCTGGATGGACGTGGGCTGGCCCGATTGACAACCCCTCTCCCTGCACTGCCACTTCACACACATAGCTGAGCCAGCTTCACAGGGCACATGCCCAGC
The DNA here is from genome assembly GCA_007922175.1 of Pelusios castaneus. Taxonomy (NCBI): domain Eukaryota; kingdom Metazoa; phylum Chordata; order Testudines; family Pelomedusidae; genus Pelusios; species Pelusios castaneus. The sequence continues at coordinate 2,547,818 of ML685877.1, forward strand.
CTGGCTCTCCCACCATCCCCTGTCACCCCGACAGCCGCAATCACTTCCAGCAGGACATTGCAACCGAGGGAGGCCAGCACAGCCAACAGCCACCGGCCCCCTCCACCCAGTCCTTACTCAGACAATGGCTCTGGTGCAAAGCCCATTGGCATCCTGCCCTTGCCCTTCTCTGGGGCTCCCCTCAGGTGCCACCCTGCCCCAGCCTCTCCCCAGGTCCCCTTTCGTGCACAGGGCCCTGCCTCTGTCCCTCCCCTTTGTGTGTTTCTCCCTGCCACCGCCCCTTCCTTGGGTCCCCCACGGCCCTTCTCCTGCTGCTCCATAGACAGGGCTGCACCTCAGTGGTCAAAAATGTCAGTAAAAGGCCATTAATTGCTTTGGACAGGATTTCCCACTGAGAAAGGGTTGCATTTGCTCCGGTTCTGCTCCCAGCTATCTCTGTGCTGCTGGGTGGCAGCTTTGCGATTGCTCAGGTAGCCACGCCTGGCTAGCAGAACAGCCAGCAGAGCCAGGAAGAGTGTGGCCAGTGGTTCTGCCTTTCAGCTGGAACTGAAGGCGCGGGACCCCATCCATTCAGCCTGGGTTGTTACCAGCAGTAGGGTGACCAAATAGCAAGGGTGAAAAATCAGGACAGCGAGTGGGGGGGTAATAGATGCCTATAGAAGACAAAGCCCCATATATCGGGGCTATAAAATCAAGACATGCGGTCACCTTCTTTTGCAGAATTCAGGGTCATTACACCCAGGATAAATCTATCTCCTTGGTCTCGGAACTAAGAGCAAAGGCTCTGACTAAAAGTATTTGAAGTTTGCAAAGTCAGCAAGACAAACCAAAAGCAGAGGAGAGAACAGTGCAACACTGATATATGGATCATCCCTAAAGATAACAGAGCAGCTCTAGGAAAGAAACACTTACCCCTGAATAAAAATGAAGAATTATTCCTGGACCTTTCCCATCAAATTATTTGCAGATTGGACTCATCTCTCCTCCTTGGTGTTCACCCTCCCGTTAGTTTATTCTCCACCCAGAGTGTGGCGTTGAGAATGGTAAAAATCCTCTTGCAGTTTTTCCAGTGAGGCTGGAGCAGCAGAAAACGGAGCTGCCTTTGGTGGAGGATGCAGCTCCGAACTGGATTGTCTCCAGTGTTACAGTCAAGGCCGCCTCACTGAGTGACCCAAACTGTAAATGAAAAACAGACGCACATTACGTTGTTTCTTCTGGCCCTTCTGCAAGGGTGATGTCACAGATCCAGCATTGCCTCTGTCCCACAGCTCTAGGGAGGGGCGTGGGGGGGCAGAATAAAGTTTCTCCTCTCTGATCACCTTTCTGGCTGTGCATGGGGAAGCTTTTGCAAATGGGTTTTCTGTTTCATGCTCTGTTTCCCTACTACCCGGGGTTTGGCTTCACCCGTTTTCGTACCAGTATCTAAAAGAAGAAAACAGGAAATGCAGTCTGTTTTTCCAGCATTTAAAAATAAAAATCTGCTTGTTTGGATTTTGGGGCTCCCGCAGTCTATCACAATAAACCTTCCTTCACTGTAGAAGGGGTTTTTCATTTTACCAGCATATAAAATTGTCCTTAGGTTTCAGATTGAGCAATAAATAGGAAACAAGCCCTGTGCTCCTTATTGAATCTCTTCTTATAAAGGAAAGAGTGGCAAGCGACAGAAATATGGTTGTAAAAACAGCCCTCATTGTGGCGTGTCCCAATACATTGCAACAGCATAGCTTTAGAAAGATTTTTCAGACACTTTGCTGTTCGCTCTGCTTTTCTTCTGTATAATCTGTCATCAAGCAATGTATGAGTGTTGTCTGCATTCTTTGTGTGATTTTTACACATATCTGCAAAAATAAGGGCAGTGTAAAAGCCTAAACGGTGAAAGATACGGGTTTTTATTAGCGAGACAAGGTGGGTGAGATAGCATCTTTTATTGGACCAGTTTCTATTAATGAAAAAGACAAAGACTTCAGACCTGAAAAAGCGCTCTGTGTAAGCCTGAAAGCTTGCTTCTTTCACTAACAGAAGTTGATCCAGTAAAAGATATTACTTCCAGTGGCATAGAAAGGGTGGCCGGCGCCTGCCGGCGCCTGGGGGGCCATTTCCACAGTTGTGCTCCTCCAGGTGTCCCACGCCTTGCAGCCGCCCCCTCTGGCCCAGCATTCCTCTGCAGCCTGGCACCCATGGGCTCGGCCCCCCCACCGGTCCTCACCCCCCCCCATCTCTACACCACTGATTACTTCTCCTACCTTGTCTATCTCATATTCTGGGACCAATATGACTACAAAATGCTGCAGACATGATGTTTTTTACTGACATTTAAGACAATGTTTCTTGGTACAGTTTTTAAATACTGATTTAGATTCTTCAGTTCCATTTTCAAAAATGACTTCAGACCAGGTTTTCAAAGGGATTTAGGCAATGAACACACCTAGTGGGACTTTCAAATGTGCCAGTCGAGAGTTCAAGGGACATTAGGTATCAATATGGGAAAAGCCCTTTAATAATCTGACCCGTGATGCCAAAATCACTTTTGAAGCTGAGGCACAGGCTCCTAAATTATTGATCTAGTTTTGGAAATTTCTATTTCTTCAAACAGACAAGAAATTTCAAACAGGTACTTAATGATCCGTACAACCTTCTACCTCCTGAGTGATGTGAGTCAGTATTTGAAATGAGAATAGTTCAGTTTTGATTTTTAATAAAAAAAATTAGGTTAAGAAAACATCTTTATTCTTACTCCTATTTTCTTATTTCTGCCCTTATAGAGGCTGAAATCAAGCTAGTTAAACAGTATAATGTTTCTCAAGGTATTTAATACTACATTTTACAGGGGGATTTACTACGTTTGGTCTTGGTTTTCTGGCATTTCAAATATCAGCCACATAAAAATTGGCTGGAATGTGCTATGAAGGAACACCCTGGAGCATTCATACTGATGTAATTGCCAGTTTTAGAAATAGTGTATGGCACTCTTTGCTCACTATCAAGTAGGCTACTGCATTAAATTAGAGAACTTAACTCTTGAACTGATATAAAGATACAGCACAAACATCTACACTATGTGCCTCATACAGAAAGCACACCCCAAAGAAAAGAGAACCTGATCTTAAAGGAAACTAATTTCTTAGCAGGAATTTGGTACTTCCAAGCAAGTGCCCTACAAAATAAGAGACCAGATCCTCAGCTGGTATATATTACTGTAGCTCTGGTGAATCACTGGCTCTATGTTGATTGGCACCATCTGCAGATCAGTTCCAATTTCTCAACTGAATCATAGAATCTTAGGGCTGGAAGGGACCTCTTGAGGTCATCTAGTCCAACCCCCTGCTAAAAGCAGGACCATTCCCACTAAATCAGCCCAGCCAGGGTTTTATCTAACTGGACCTTAAATATCTTCAAAGACGGAGATTCCACCACCTCCCTAGGTAACCCATTCCAATGCCTCACCACCCTCCTAGTGAGAAAATTTTTCCTAATATCCAACCTCGACCTCCAGAGCTGTAACTTGAAAGCATTGTTCCTTGTTTTGTCCTCTCTTAGTACTGAGAACAACCTAGCTCCCTCCTCTTTGGAGCACCCCTTCAAGTAGTTGAAGGTTGCTATCAAATCCCCACTCAGTCTTATCTTCTGCAGACTAAATAAGCCTAGTTCCTTCAGTCTCTCCTCGTAAGTCATGTACTTCAGCCCTCTAATCATTTTTGTTGCCCTACACCGCGCTCTTTCTAATTTGTCCACATCCTTTCTGTAGTGGGGAGCCCAAAACTGGACACAGTATTACAGATGTGGCCTCACCAGTGCCAAATAGAGGGAAATAATACATCCCTCGATCTGCTGGCAACACTCCTACTGATGCAGCCCAATATGCCATTGGCCTTTTTGGCAACAAGAGCACACTGTTGGCTCATATCTAGCTTCCTGTCCACCATAACCCCCAGGTCCTTTTCTACAGTGCTGCCACTTAGCCAATCGGTCCCCAGCCTATATCAGTGCATGGGATTTTTCCATCCTAAGTGCAGGACTTTGCACTTGTCCCGGTTGAACCCGATTAGATTTCTTTTGATCCATTATTCCAATTTGTCTAAGTTTCCCTGAATCCTGTCCCTGCCCTCCAGCATGTCTACCATTCCACCCAGCTTGGTGTCATCCGCGAACTTACTAAGCATGCAATCTATCACATCATCCAGATCATTAATGAAAATGTTGAACAGAACCAGTCCCAGGACCGACCCCTGGGACACTTCACTCATTACTGGTTGCCAGCTAGATATTGAGCCATTGATTCCCACCCGCTGAGCCCGTTGATCTGGCTAGTTTTCTATCCACCTTACAGTCCACTCATCCAACCCATACTTCCTTAACTTGCCGATGAGAATGCTGTGGGAAACCATATCAAAAGCCTTGCTAAAGTCAAGGTATATCACGTCAACAGCTATTCCCGCATCCACAAATCCAGTCATCTCATCATAGAAGGAAATCAGGTTGGTCAGGCACAATTTACCCTTGGTGAATCCATGCTGACTGTTCCTGATCACTCTATTTTCCTCCAAGTGTTTCAGGATGGATTCTTTGAGGACCTGCTCCATGATATTTCCAGGGATTGAGGTGAGGCTGACTGGTCTGTAGTTCCCCAGATCCTCCTTCTTCCCTTTCTTGAAGATAGGTACTATATTTGCCTTTTTCCAATCCTCCAGGACCTCCCCCGTTCGCCACGAGTTTTCAAAGATGGCTCTGCAATCACATCGGCCAACTCCCTCAGCACCCTTGGATGCAGTTCATCCAGCCCCATAGATTTGTGCACATCCAACTTCTTTAAGTAGTCCCTAACCTGACCTTCCATCACCGAGGGCCACTCTCCTTCTCTCCATTCTGCATTACCCAGTGTAGTAGATTGGGAGCTGGCCTTCCCTGTGAGGACTGAAGTAAAGAAAGCATTGAGTACTTCAGCCTTTTCCGCATCATCCACCACGAGGATACCTGCCCCATTCAGTAAGGGTCCTACACCATCCCTGATCCTCTTCTTGTTACTGACATACTTGTAGAACCCCTTCCTGTTATCCTTCACCTCCCTTGCTAGCTGCAACTCCAATTGTCCCTTGGCCTTTCTGATTTTATCCCTGCAGTCCCGAGCAATATCTTTATATGCCTCCCTAGTCATCTGTCCAAGCTTCCATTTCTTGTAAGCTTCCCTTTTATGGTTCAGCTCACTGCAGAGTCCTCTGCTAAGCCACGCTGGGCGCCTTCCACATTTGCTTTTCTTTCTGCACATCGGAATGGTATCTTCCTGTGCCCTTAGCAGGGTTTCTTTAAAATACAGCCAGCTCTCTTGGATGCCTTTCCCCTTCAGATCAGCCTCCCAAGGGATCCTGCCCATCAGTTCCCGAAGGGAGCCAAAATCTGCTTTTCTGAAGTCCAGGGTGTGTGTTCTGCTTCTTTCCTTTCTTCCATTGATCAGGATCCTGAACTCTACCTTCTCATGGTCACTGCTGCCCAGGTTGCCATTCACTTCTACTTCCCCGATCAATTCTTCTCTGTTTGTGAGCAGCAGGTCGAGAGGTGCAAGGCCCCTAGTTGGTTCCTCCAGCATTTGTACCAGGAAGTTGTCCTCAACACTCTCCAAAAATTTCCTGGATTGCCTGTGCATTGCTCTATTGCCCTCCCAGCAGATGTCAGGATAATTGAAGTCCCCCATGAGAACCAGGGCCTGTGATCTGGAAACTTCTGCCAGTTGTCCATAGAATTCCTCATCCACCTCCTCCTTCTGGTCTGGCAGTCTGTAGCAGACACCCACCACAACATCCCCCTTGCTGCACTCTCCTCTAAACTTAACCCACAGACTTTCAACCGGTTTGTTTCCACTTTCACAGTGGAGCTCCAAGCAGTCATACAGCTCTTTTACATATAGCACTACTCCTCCATCTCTTCTTCCCTGCCTGTCCTTCCTGAACAATTTATACCCATCCATGGCAGTGCTCCAGTCATGCAAGTTATCCCACCACGTCTCTGTTATTCCAATTACATCATAGTTCCTTGTCTGTGCCAGTGCTACCAATTCTTCCTACTTGTTTCCCAGGCTCCTCGCATTTGCATACAGACACTTAAAATACCGGGCTGATTGCCCTACTTTCCCCTCTCGATTATCATCTGAAAGGCAAGGAGCAGGGATTCTCACGCTTTCCCTACTGTGGTCCACATCTTTATACATTGGCCCCTACTCTACCACCCCTTCCTCTGTTGACCAACTAGGGCCACCTTCCATTGCTTTCATGATTGCTAGACCACCTCTTCCTGTACATGATCACATATCATTCCTGTGGTGATCCCAGTAATTGCTTCCATGGAAAAGTAATATTAGGACTGCAGTGAATGTATTTTTAGCTGTACTTTTAAGACTATTTGGTGGCTGGAAACAAGGCAAGCCAGTACCCTGTGGCCAACCAGTGCCCTGAGGACCACCAGCAAATATTCCACAGATCACCAGTCGTTTACAGGCCACACTTTAGGGATCTCTGTTCTGGTAGTTTAGTATCGGGGATGAATTCCCATCCCTGCCACTGACTTGCTGTGTCACCTTGGGCAAGTCACTCAGGACTTTATTTTTTTTAAAAAAAATCTGCATTCAAATACACACCCAAACCTAACTGATTCATGCATCTATCACGAATGTATTTACAAGCGCTGAACCTCATCTCTGTGGAAATGGTATTTCACCTACAGAGGAGTGAATTACATCTAAAAATGCAGACCTGAATGCACACGTGACCAGAACTGGCCATTTGTGCACACAGTAACTCCAATTTGCACATTGAGGCATGGGGATTGCACACACAAATTAGGCGTGTAATGGCATATGTCTTTTCAATATGTGTTGCACTCTCCAAATCAGAACACCACTCTTCTGTATCTTAACAGCCCCAGTCCATACAGTAATAAGAGCAATACTTACCTCATAAGGGTGTCAAGAAGCTTAGCCTGTGTTTGCCAAGCAGGCTGCTACAAAATGAGTTGCCTAAGTCAATGGTTCATTATCTTCTGCCCCTAATGCGGATGAAAACCTGTACTGTCTATGTGGATTTGTGTTTTTATGTGGAACTTGTGCAAAAGTTTTTGTGGTTCAGTTTTATTGCTGAGATATTACAATGTAGGTCAATAAAATTCAGTTTTAAGTTGATTAATATAAACAAATGTGCAACACTTCTGTATTACTGAAGATAGTTGCAACACTAATTAAAGAGACCAAAGAATCCCACTGGACAATGAGATGGAATAAGGTTCTCTGCAGAATATGGACAAATACAAACAGTAGCAATAAGGCAGCTGGAAGGAATAATGACTGCTAGACAAGTAAATCTGCAGGACCCAGTACACAGTTAAAGTAATTTATTCACAAAAATGTTGTGTCTTTTATTCAAAACCACAGGATTTTTTTCTGTAGGCTTGAGGACTTGGGGCCAGATCCTCATCTCACATAAATCTGCATAGCTCCTTAGAAGCCAACACCCTAGGTGCCATAACACCCTTTCAAAAATAGTAATAAGAGAAGTGTTAATTAAGTATCTCAACAATAATTGCCCATAACCCTTCTGAAAGCCCTTAAGGACTGTTGCTTTTGTGAAAGACTGAACTTTCAACTGTCCACTGGAGACAGAAATGGAGTCTTTGGTTTGTTAGATTAGATTGGATTTAGGATCAACTCAGAGCTACAAGCATATCTCTAAAAGAGACAATAACTTATATTTTTGAATTGTTAGTGGCAGGCTCACATTCATTTGCTGCTCATCTGGGATTCTGCAGTTCTCCAAAACGGCATGTTATGCTAGCATTTGTCCTATGCTTAATTCTCATTCTATGCAACTCTCATAGGGTGCGTCTACACTTGTGAATTAAGTCGACTTAAGCTTGCTTAAGTCGACTTAATTTACTCTGCATCTACACTACACTTTCCTTAAGTCGACTTTACTAAACCTCATTTGAAGTTGACTTTGCTGGCTAAGTCGACTTTAGAAAGTCAACTTAGCCAGTGTAGACGTGGAGTAGCCCTAAGTTGACTTTAAGTCGACTTAGGGGGATCCAGGGCTTTCCCACTGCCCTCCCTGCCAGGGTGGCTGGCACAGCGACAGCCTGGCATGCCCCGCCAAAGGGCAGGGCAGAGCCCTGCCCCTAAGCCCTGCCAGGATCCCTGTCCCCTTTTGCTCCATTGTACCAAGGTACAATGGGGCAAAGGCTGAGCCCCCTGGCACTTGGCAAGGGGTGTCTCCCCTGCCACCGTGGACCTGTCCTAGGTCCACCTAGCCCCTAGAAGTCGGCGTAGGCATCCAGTGTGGACACTCTAGGTCGATTTTGTAGGGTCCCCTCTAAGTTGACTTAAAATTTGAGTGTGGACATGCTAAGTTGACTTATATTAACAAGTGTAGACATAGCCATAGACTTTACAAATCAAAGGGACAATAGACATTACAGATCTCTCCATCGCTGCTTGACCCCGCACCATTCAAGTCAACAGGAGTTTCCATTTACTCGAATGGGAGCAGAATCAAGTTCTTACATTGCAGCCAAGGGCATTCCTCTGGTTTTTCACCACTGTAAACAAGAGCAGAGGTTTAGCCCTGTGTGTTGTAAAGCGAGATCCCACAATCAGAAACACTCGCACTAGAAGCGTCAGGTTTTGGAGCCTCAAAAATTATCCACATTCTGCCCTCTGACCTTGGCACCAGTGTCTGAGGCATAACTCACTCCAAACTCTTGCCAGCTTGTTCAGTACTGCTGAGTCTCTCTAGGTGAGTAGCTGATGGGAAGCTACCTGGTGACAGGCCATACCTCTCTGTCACAGATACTTGATTGCACTAGGATGTCAGGTAGATTTGTGCAGTCTCCTGAAAGACTTGTGCTCCATACCTGAATGAATGGAGGACTGTACAGCTGTCATCACCTCAAGTGGGATCCTGCTAGCAGGGCAGCTGGATGCTTCCGCACAAAGTCTTCTGCTAGGATGGCGGGAAGCAGAGACCTGACTGCTCCAACCAATGGGCAGAAGAGATGCCATGGGCTAAGAAATGATGCATTGACTTTGACAACCATCCTAGCAATGGCAAATTGGTAGAGTCAGGGGCCTCTCACACAAGACCCTTAGTGGCACAGGCACAGGTGTGACTGGATGCCCTCTCCCCATCACGTCATGTTCAACTGGGGCCATGGGTGGGGGACAAAGTATCTCCTCCGACCCAGCCCTGACCATTTTAAGAAGGGTAGAAACCAAAACTGCTTGAAGGAGAAGATCTGCCCTTGCTAAAGGGCAGAACTAGTCTTGGCCTTACCTGTCACTAGCTATCAAGTTTTGTAAAGCTACATTCTGGTTTTTGTTGGGGGATGCAAACTATTTGTATAACTTTAGTTCAGGGTCAACACACCACAGATTGCCTTAATCTCACCATGATTCTGGGTTTCCTAGCAAAGCGGTATATAAAAGGGTGAGGAAAATGGGTTCCCTGCACTTTCTTCCTATCTTGGGCATATCAGAAACTGTCCTTTAGCCTGCTAGCTTTTTTAACGACTAGGAAGAAATGAGAAATGGCGAGGAAGCAGTTAAGCACCACACAGCCAAAAGTAGCAGATGCTCAAGAAGAAATATAGGTTATAGTTATGGGTTAACCACTGGCCATGATTGATGGAGACTGTGCCAACAACCGTTTGGAAATTATGCCCACAGCCCCTGATCAGCAGATATTGGGCCAGCATTCACCACTCACTTACAGGCAAATAGCCCAACGTTTTTCTGGTGTCAAACCTCCCATCCAGCAGTAATACAACTGCATATTCAATAGCATGCACTATTCAAATGAGGTCACATTGCGAAGTCCTCCATCAATGATAACCAAAGAAGAATGCCGACTGCCTTCAATGGGAGTTTTGCCAGAGTAAGAACTAAGGTCTTGTTTACACTTGAAATACTATAAGGGCCCAGGTACAGCACTTCAGTGTAAACACTACCTATACTGATGGGTAATCCACCTCCACAAGAGATGGTAGCTAGTTTGATGGAAGAGTTCTTCCATCAGTATAGCACATTCTGCACTGAGGGCTAGGGTGACTTAACTACATTACTCAGGAGTGTGGATTTTTCACAGCCTTGAGAGACACAGCTGGGTCGATCTAACTGTAGTGTAGACCAGACCAAAGTAAGCACTTTTTAGACAACGTCCAGTGGGACCTTATCCAGTGAGAATCAAGAGGCTTGAGGTCTCTTCCTGACTCTGCTATTGTCCTACCTTTGGCTAGTTCACTCTGTTTGTTTTCTCTTCCACCCCTTTTCTATTCACATTTTATGATCCCTACAGTAAGAGCTGTCTGCTTAACTCTTCCTACCATGCCTAGCACCATGGGGCCATGCTCTCAGTGGGGTTTTTGTGGCACTGTTGTAATACAAATAATAATTGAGAAGAAGCGATGCATTGATGCATTGAGAAAAATTAATCTAAATTGATATTGATAATTGCATAATTCCAATCTACATTGTCATCAGTACAAATGACCCACAAATACCCAATGACACTAGATTTATTGTTCTCAAAATTACGCCTCACTGATCTTTTGAGTTTTCCTGGACATCTCTATTTCATCAGTAAATATGAATTGCTTTTGGTAACTAAAATCCAGAACTCTAGTGAAAAAGCTAGGATACAGTCCTACAGATAAATAAGAACATTGGCGAAACTCATATGGTCTGCATTACATTTCTACAGCAGTTCGGTTTCAAACACATTTGACTGGTAATTTAATATTTAGTATTTTTACTACACCAATTTTTACTTAATAGCTTTGATATTAAAACCATATCTAATCTCATGCGTTGATCATTAAAGTAGTGTAGTAAAGTTTTTAAATTTACTTTTGATTGACTTTATTCTGCTAAAAATCTAATTAAAGATTTTTCTTTTCCAGAAAAGGGTTGAAAGCTTCATGGCAAGGTGGTATAGCCAATCCAGCAAGGTGTGTGAAGGGTTTTTAACTCATATTATTTTTCAGTTATTCTGTTAGTGGTTTCATAACAGCCTCGATCACCCGCTCCAGCAACTCCCTCTCCTTCTGCAGAGGCACTTTGAGGCTCCAAGGCAGCATCAGGAAATATTCCATCTGCCAGCTGGAAAATATCAAAGAGAAACATTCCAGATAGAAATGGTCAATGCAAAGCAAAGACAAATCCTAGCCATATTTACAGTCACGTCACTGGAGTTTATCTAAAGACTATGCAATATAAACAGTGTAGAAAATGGTAGGGTACTTTTGGGACTCAGATTTGTTTCCATCTTCAGTCTTCAGGAGGAGGCGGGGGGCTTTGCTCCTTATTAAAACACAGCATCTGACATGTGGTGACGGTCTGCAGACAGTAGCTGAGAGCAATGGCTATCACTAGAAGGTTTCCTCTCTGTAGTATAACCAACCAGACATGATTTAATGGCCATGAGTCAGGCTTAGGTTTTGCAAAGATTCCATTCTGATCTAGCTAGCACAGGGCAATAAAAAAAAATTCAGTGAATTTTTTAATGATTCCCAAATGCAAAAAGCTAGATAATATGTTGAACTACATGCCTGTACAGGGGAGCAAGTTATATAGAATCATAGAAATGTAGGGATGGAATGGACCTCAGGAGATCATCTAGTCCAGCATTAAATATATCTAGACCATATATAGCCTGCCTATGGGTTACCTTGGGTTGAGGTGTTTGTCTAACTAAGGTACTTCTGTGCCTCCCATTATAATAATATTCAAGAAGCTCAGATTCCTTAACCCATTTATCTTCAACTCCCCCAGCAGATAGGAAAATTCCATTTTCCCTGTGTAAGAGGGTGGACCAGAATGCAATGCTCCCTTGAACAGGCCATGGCACATCCAGCATGTCTGCCTCAGTTTTCCTTCTTCAGACTCACTAGATGTACTTCAAAGCCACTTCCCATGAGTAAAAGTAGCCCTTGTGAGGTTCATTTATTACTAGAGTCCTATGCACATCAATCATGACAAAAGTCCCACTGAAAAAGTCCAAATTTTCCCAAACGTAGTCTAATTAGTACATGCACCATAAAGCATGGCATCCACACTGAACCCCAGCTCTCCAGTCCAGCCTCAGTGTCCTGCATCAGGCCCCAGTTCTTCAGTGTTATCCTCTCCTGTCTTTGTACCTTCCAACTGGAGTACAACTCTACTCTTCCCAGAAGGAACCTCCAAACTTGTCTAGTGGGAGCATCCTTTCCAGGCACGCATCCTTCAGATGCCTGGTCCTCTGATGGTTCCTCTGGGTACAGCTGTCCAGTGCTGGAGATGACAGACGGTCAGCCCACCCACTGTTGCCATGCCATCCGGTCTCTCCAGCCCTTTGCTCTGGCTTAGAACCGGCACACAACTCCCTTAGTTTCCATTCCTCCTTCCTCCAACCCTGGCTCTCTGGTTTGGGGAAGTCAACCAACAATCTGCTCTTGGCACTCTCCTGTCTTCAGCTTTCACCCAGGAAACAGCTTCTGCTTCCTCCCAGGGCCTTCCACAATTGCCTGTCCTTCCCACCTAGACCAATCTATTCTAACTCACTGGGTTTCTTTGGAGACTTGCTGAGTCATTTCTTGATTCTTGATAGCTCCCAGGTGCTGCCCCACCCTCATAACTGGCCAAATGGGAGCAGCTGTTCTGATCATTTACAGGGGTCAGCCACCCTCTGTTTCACAGAGCTGAGGCACAGACTATGGAGCCACAAATGACAAATGGGCACCAAACACTCCTTGAAAGTCAGTGGGAGATAGACACCTAAGTGCCAGAAAATCTCCCCTTGTTTCCCATATCCCAAGTTAGTGTCCTAAGCCCTAGACTGGCCTTTCTTTGTACTGATAGTTTCCTCAGAGCATATGGGTGGGGTATGGATGGTGCCTTCGTTCCACCTGCCACTTGCTAGTCAGCACATGAGCAGTAGAACTTACAGCTGGAATAAATTACTCCTCCCACCAATAGCACAGGGGTAAGTGGAAGGGAACTGTGGTCATTTGAGTCACGATTCTTTCCCAGGAATGCTCCTGGCATGATCTCTTTCCACCCTGCCCCTTACTATGGGCCGTATCCTCATGAAGAGTCTAGCCCAAAGTCTGGATAGGAATCAAAATATATAGTGAAATCAGAGCATCAAAGCATTTGAACGCTTTTTAATGCGGAAGCAGATCAGGACCATCCTGGCTCCGCCGAAGTCCATGGCAGTTTTGCCGACATCTTGAGAGTGCCCCCAGTCAGAAAATAAAAATACTGTGTAACCTGACTATCCGGATTTTCTGGGCTTGGGACAAATATTGATTCGGCAGCCAATCATTCTGAAAGTCAATGGGGAAAAAAACAGTGGCTAGGATTCATCTTGAACCACCTACATTTTTGCCTCATTTTGTATTATACATCATACAACAGGATACAAGATTAGCAATTCACCAAGCTCCCTCCTATCTTGTCCTTCCAATATCTCAGAAGATGATTTCTACAACGTAGTAAATTCTCAACTTAGGCGGAAGGAAAAGCACATTGTTGATATTATCCTAAAGAAATTCATTTTTAATGCCAGAAGAAGCTTTATTTTCCACCATCTGTTGGGCATGAGGGCTGGGAGATCCTTCTTCTATTGTCTTGGACCCAATTCTAACATCTTCACTCAACACCTTACTCCCTAAATCAGTGGTTCTCAACCCTTTACAGGTCGTGACACTTGGCGGCATGTGCGACCCTACAGGACACACTTGCCCCCAAACTCCTGGCTGAATCCAGCCCTACCACCAATGAAAATCCTCCTCACTGCCAAGTCCAGTCTCTCTGCTGCCGAATCCAGCCCTACTGCTACTGAAAAACCTTCCCCTCTGCCAAATCTAGTTCCCCTGCTGCCGAATCCAGTCCCCTGGTACTGGAAAGCTGCAGCCACACTCCAGCTCCAGTGGGTGCCTGCTGGCTCTCCTCAACACAGTTACTGTTGTGTGGTGACACAGTAATTGAGAACTGCTGCCCTAAATAATCTCACTGGTATCAGCAGTTTTGCTTCTGGAGTAAAGGTTCTCAGGCAGAGGATCAGAATATCACACTATATGCATATGTTTTTTTCCTGCCTTCTACTGCAAAAAACATAGGCTATTTTTACATCAGAAATCCCTAAAAGAACTTTATTATTTGAACCCAATGACACTTTATGAACCAAGTTTCAGGGAAGACATGTCAGTACCAGTTGGCTTTGTCTTTGCAGAGAAAGAATCACTTCTCAGAGAAAGGGATCAAGTCATCTCCAGCATGGACATGTAAGTGGTGGCGTATTCCCCTTGTCAAGCCCCAAACCTAAAATCACATTTGCATAAGGATACTCCTATCAATCTTGAATCTTAAGTTTCCACGAAATTCGAAAGAAAAAGCAGAGGAGGTAATATCTTTTATTGGACCAACTTCTGTTGGTGAGAGAGAGAAGCTTTACCCACATTGTGTCTCTAATATCCTGGGACATCTCTACATTGCACACAATGAAATTTAAAGGCATTACGCCCAGAGGATCTTTGTTTTCTCTGGAATAAGGACTCCAGGATTGGGCGCCTTAAAAAAACCATCAGCAGGGCATAGATAGGCCAGTGCTGAGCCCTTCTGAAAATCCCCTCGACTTCCCCTTTAGGATTTAGTGGCATTTGTATGTGTGAATTAAAAGAGATGCTTTGTTGGTTATGTCGGCTTAAATAAATGCAGCGGTGGCTAGGTTCTTCCCTCAGGTGTAAGCACAGAAGCTGATAGGAGTTATGTGTACATAGGGGAAAGTGGGATTCATCTGTGTGTGTTTATCAGGGCTTCTGGGTCAAAAGGAATTAATGTTAATATGTTCCCTAATTATTGAGCTTCCATAAAACAAGGACATTGTTTGTAAAGAAGAGACATTTATTCTCTTTGTGTGAAAAGCTTTCATTACATCTTAAAGTCTCTGTGGCGATCCACTCAAATGCAGCTCCAGCATGTTGGCCATCACGCTGGAGAGGGTTCGATGCCTCCAGAAAAACCTCACATTGGGATACCATCACTCACATGGTAGAAGGCCCACTAGCAAGGCCACCTTCACCTAAGGGTGAGAGTGGCTGATAAGCTTTTCCTTTGCTGAAGGCACTGTTACTGGAGTGCACTATGTTTGTAAAGGTGTAAACAGGTTGACCAGGAGGCCGTGATCTAGCTACTGTTTTCACAGCTGTCCTCATGCGTTTGTATCGTTGCAGAGACCACAACATTCCCCAAGTGCCTCTCTGCCTCTGGTCAGCCTCAAAAAAGAGCTAAAGGAGTGATACATCTTTGATTTCTGATACTATGTTAAGACCTGATACAAGGAGCTGCACAGAGAAAGCTGTGTGCAGAGCCGATATCAAGTTGTATTGATCCTACAAAATGCAAACAAAAGATTCTTGAGCACCATCTACCAAAACTTTACCTAGGAACTAACCTTTTCCATATATACATACAGAAAGCAGTACCATATTATCACCTTGACGGGGAAGCTCCAAAAACCACTTTTAGAGTACGTCTACACTGGAGGCTCTGTTAAGTCGACTTAACAAGGTTGACTTTAAGTCGACTTAAAGTTGACCTTGTTAAGTCGACTTAGAGAGTCCACACTGAACAGTCAACTGCCAGAGTCCACACTGGCAGGTGCTAGGTCAACGGAGGAGTGGTGCATTGTGGGTAGCTGTCCCACATTGCACCGGGGCCTGGAAGCCAGTTAGGTTGACTTAAGGGCACTCTCCGTCCACACTGGATTAAGTCAACTTAATAAGGTTGACTTAAGCATTAAGTCAACCTTCAGAGGTGGTGTTATTAAGTCAACTTAAGGAAGTGCTTAAGTCAACTTAATAAGAGCCCAGTGTGGACGCAGTGGTCTGTAGGTCGACTTAACCGTCCTTAAGTCGACCTAAGGCTCTAGTGTGTACATACCCTACAGCTTAGATCACTCACGCTTTGTCTACTCTTACCTTGAAATTTAGCGGCAGTTGACGGGCATTACACTAACTACACAGAGTAGCTTGCATAACTTCAATCAACTTTAAAACGAACAAGGAATCTTGTGGCCCTTTTAAAGATTAACACATTTATTTATTGCATGAGCTTTCAAGGGAGAAAATCCAACTTCATTGGATGCTTGACTGACGAAGTGGAATTTTCTCTCACGAAAGCTCATGCGATAAATAAATGTGTTAGTTTTTTAAAAGTGCCACAAGATTCCTTGTTTGTTTTGCTGAATTAGACTGACACGGCTACCCCTTTGGAATGTGTCTTCAATCGACTTTGTAACTCCTCTTCTGTCTTCACTGCACTGACAGGAAATGCATTCCCATTAACACAGAGCTACACCACATGAAGGAGTGGTTTTATTGCATCGACTTCCAGATTGACTGAGTGAGTCTTCACTGACCGCTCAATCAATCCAGTAAGATTGATCTGATGGTGGCAAATTTGCCACCATCAGTGTAGACGACCCCCTCAGTACTTGCTCCACCATTGGGGACCTTACTCAGTAAGAGTTGGCTGGCTTCCACTCCATCACAAGGTAAAACAACTCACCCCCAATATGTGGAGCAGAACACGCTCAAAACAGTATCTCTCTTCCTCCAGAAGGCATCAGTTGCACAGCCTGCTGTATCTGAAGCTTTTCTCTGAATAAATGCTTACAGTTCCTGATAAACAAGTCTGATGTTTGTAATGAGGTTAGCTAGTGACAACTCACTGAAATCAGAGGCAGAAAAGACCTGTGCATCTTCTCCCTCTGTCTGTCAGCAGTAGGACAACGTCTAACCTGAATTCTGCAGGGTGAACTGAACTAGCAAAATCGGATTTTTCATGTACATCATGTCCTATCACCTCGAGAAAACTTTTCTATTTTTATTACTTATTTTCCTAACACAAAGGATTTATGTCCTAGACCAGGACTGTAGGCTGCATTATAATTTTGCTTGAAATATATGTTTTTCATTAGTTCCAAAAGATTTGTCATAGCTTTCTTCTAAAGAATCCTCCCTCACCCCCCTCTCCAGTTAGGGAACGGTCTGGAAAATATTTTCTAAAGCTTCTCTTGGTTCCATTTCTCTCCAAGATTTTGTTTTGTGTGTCGCATGCAAATACTTCACTGACATATTTCCACCAACTATTTGGGACCGTACTTGTGCTTAAAACAATAGGGGGCACAATGCGGAGGAAATTCTGAGGCATGCAGCAGAGGAGGAAAATGCAGACAAGCTAGAAAATAGCAGATGTTGTATGTGCCTACGGCCATGTCTACTCCAGCAAGTTTACAGAGGCACAGCTGTGCCACTGTAAGGGTGCTGGTGCAGCCATATTATGTAGATAAGAAAGAGCTCTCCCATTGACATAATAAAACCAACTCAGCAAGCAGTAGCAGCTAGCTGATAACACTGCATACCAAAGCATGTATGCTGGCAAAACGTATGTCGCTCAGGGAGTGTTTTTTTCACACTCTGAGCAACAAAAGTTTGATTGATATAAGTGCTAGATGAGACATGGTTTAAGCCAGGAGAGTACATATTTTGTCCTGCCTTTCCCATCGCATGGTGCAAAGTATACATGTGCAACCCGGGGAGTGATTCAAAACAATATCTGCCTCCCAAAGATGATTGTCCTGACTCTGTTCATATCCCAAATTACCCTCCATCTGTGATGTGATGTTAAGTGAGGCAGCATTTTGGGGTCCACAAAAGAAAGAGGCCAGGTACTGATGAGTGGCATAGAGGATCCTGGGTGCAATCTGGTGCTGTTAAGTTAATGGCAAAACTCCTACTGACTTCAATGGAAGAAGGATTTTACCCATAATGAGCATTGGAGTAGTAAATTACTGCTGATTTCTTGTCCAGCTGAGTCATTCTGCAAGCAAGGTTGGTCCAAAAAAAAGAGAACTAACCTGGGGTGTTGGAAAACCACTCTCAATTCCTTGTTTGCTATATGAACTCAGGAAGTCGTTTTGCCTTATTTCCCCACCTGTAAAATGGGGATAGTAGCACAGCGTTGTCTCACAGGGGTATAGTAAGGGTCAATACACTAGAAATTGTGATGAGCTCAAAAACTATAGTAATGTAAGCCAGGTAATTACCTAATACAGCTGTGCAGGAGCTAGATTTTTCCATTTTGTGGGACCTCCCAGGAGTTTGGAGTTTTGCTTCCATTTGGAACAAAACCAAACATTTCAAATTTCCAGCAAAACAAAAATCTTAGGGGATGGGGGTATCATTGGGGGTTGATCAAAATACTTTGTTCTGATTCTGACCTTTTTTTTTTCATTCTAATAAAAATCAGAGACATTTTAAAACAAAAGGCATTTCAAATGAAAAATCGCAATTATCTGAAAATGCTGAAGCAGAACACTTAAACATTGTGGAAGAACACTGTGTTGTTTTTTTAAAATGAAAATGTATCTGAATCGATACGCTTCTGCCAAACATTTTGCTTTCAACAAATCGGCATTTTCTGATGGAAAGGCATTCTGACAGAAAATTCCCAACTAGCTTTAGTACCTAAGATAAATAAAGGTATGGGATAACCACAGAAGAGGAAGGAAAAAAATAAGGCTGTAGTGACACTAAGGGTTATATATATATAGCCAATCATGTGCTTAACCCATATCTGTCCTTTATTTAGCCGTCAGTAATAGAACATGAGAGCTTATGCAAGTAACAAAATCGAGTGAAAAGATTCATGTTGTACAACTTTCTTAGTGCTCACATCATCTCTAATCACAAGGAACAAACTACTCTTAAATATTTTTTAATCCTGTTTCCCTTGTAATGTAATGTGTATGTAGGACAACAGTTTAATTTGTAAGACAGACGTGGTTTATAATATGAACCAGAGCACTCAGTCATTAGGAGTGTCATTAGTTATTCAGTGCTTTCTCCTGCTGAAAGCAATAGCACTGGAGACACCAGTGAAAGAAGACCTGTGTGCCTAAGTATTCAGACGTGGTCACTGGTTCAGTCGATCTTTTTTGTAGGACGGTCAAGTGCATTCAAGGTGGTATCTGAAGTTGGGTAACCAAAAATCTTAGGCCACTTTTGTAAATTTTGGCCATATTCTTTTGTGGTAAATTCAGAGATGTTATTTTCGGAGCCGGTTGATACGTTTTGAATTTCCGAATCTGAATGAAATTTCTGATTTAGGGAGGGAAATGGGGACAATCAAGCCCAGTCCTCTAGGGCTTGAGCTTACAGGAAAAGTTCTTTGGTGTTTGTAGGTAGTTATAACCCTGTGGTTTGCCACTAATGATCATATGCATGATCCCGAGCCAAGGCCTCGAGAGTCAGTGGAAAGATTCCATCTGACACCAGTGAGCTGTGAAGCAGGATCCAGGCCGATATATTGCTATATGGTCTAGAGAGAGCTCAGTGTAGATAACAGAAAGAAACCTCTAACCTCTACAATAAATATTCAAAATGCTAGTTAGATACAACCATTCCTGGGGGCAGATCTCTGTGCCCGATCTATGAAACTTTTAATGCAGCATTTCCTCCATCTCAGGATAGGAATAACAAGTGCACACATTTATTTCTTGTTTATACCTGTGCTGGGGTGTACAAACAAGGGGTTATGGAGATGCTCTGAGCTCAGCCAGCCCTCCACCTTTAGGAAATGCTCCAAGGGAAGGAGGAGCGAAAAGGCCAGGGAGCAGCTCACTTGGGGGCAGGGTTGATTCCAGCAGTTCTGAGAGAGAAGAACTGAGGAAAGGCAGCATCTGGGTGGGTTTTGAGTTATTACACAGAATTGTTTCTTGGTGACTGGCTGGTGAGACTTGCCCACATGCTCAGGGTTTAATTAATCACCATATTTGGGGTCAGGAAGGAATTTTCCCCCCATGTAGATTGGCTAGGGCTCTGAGGGTTTTTCACCTTCCTCTGTAGCATTGGGAATGACTCATTTTCTGGTGGATTCTCTGTAACTTAAAGTCTTTAAATCATGATTTGAGGTCTTTAATAACTCAGTCATAGGTTAGAGGCTTATTGCCAGAGTGGGTGGGTGAGATTTTGTAGCCTGCATTGTACAGGAGGTCAGACTAGATGATCATACTAGTTCCTTCTGACCTTAGAGTCTATGGCTGCGTCTACACTTGCAAGTCAGGTCGACTTAAGGAGGCTTAAATTGACTTAATTTAGTCCCTGTCCACACCAGGCTTTCATTAAGTCGACTTAAGAATTCCTTAAGTCAACTTAATGAAAGGTTAGGTTGACTTAATAAGAACCACTGGTTAGGTCGACCTAACCCTTAGGTCGACTCTTAGGTTGACCTATGCACAGTGTGGACACTTGAGTCCACTTTATTAAGTCGACTTAAGGGCAGTTAGATCGACTTACTATGTCTACACTTAAAAAGTCAAGTCGACTTAACTTTTCAAGTGCAGACAGAGCCTTAGCTCCCCGCTGAGAAGGGAGCCGTGGACAGGGGATCCCCAGAGGTTCCTCTGTCTGTGTAGCACCGGGCAAGACAGCTGCCAGCATTCCATGGACAGGGGATCCCAGAGGTTCACCTCTCTGTGGAGCACCAGCAGCTGTCTTCTCCGGTGCTCCATGGACATGGGATCCCCAGAGGTTCCCCTGTCCGTGGAGCACCAGGGTAGACAGCTGCCAGCGGCTCCCGGGACAGGGGAGCCCCAGGGAAGAGAGCCTCTGGGGCTCCCTTGTCCCCGAGCCACCCCAGCCCTAGGTCAACTTAAGTAATTAAGCCAACCTACGGCATCCACTCCAGTGTTAGTTTGACTTAATAAGGTCGACTTAGACCTTAAGTCGACCTAACAGGCGGTAGTTATTAAGTCAACTTAAGGACGCCCTTAAGTTGACTTAATGAAAGTCCGGTGTGGACATGGAGTAATTTAGGTCAACTTAAGCATTCTTAAGTCAACCTAAATTGCTATTGTAGACATAGCCACTAAGTGCCCATTCAGGGGAAGCACTTTGTTAAGTCGACCTAATAAGGTTGACTTTAGGTTGACTTAAAGTCGACCTAACTTTTTGTAGGATAGACATAGCCTATAAGTCTATCTCTCCCTAAGATAACAGCCCAAAGGTCTCTCCTTGAGGGAAAGGAGGGACTGACACAGAGACAGCTTGCAAAGGAACCATACACACACCCGAATCCCACCTCTGAACTCAGGCCTAGAATCCCTCGCACAGGGGACAGCCTGAGGACGGCTCTGGCCCAGAGTGTGGCTGGACCGCTGCAGGAGACGTATGTTGCCTGAAAGAAGAGAGCTCTCACGCTACACGCAGCCAGCAGAAGGTGTTCTGCAGTGAGCAGAAACCCTTCGTGCTGCTTTAAACCAGACAGCAACATTGGGACAGCTGCAAGGGGGGTGAAAGGAAGTGGCCCAGGGAGGTCAGCCTCAAGCAGCCCTGGCTGTCAGCTCATTGATAGTCACAGCCCACTGGAGTGCATGACCCCAGGCTCTTCCTCCATCAATCTCTCTGCAAGCCACAGGCAGGCATAAGCCTGATCGCTACATGACACTGCCCTATCAACTAACACCCAAGCAAGGACCACTAGAATACCCCTTCCAAAGGCTTTCCTGTCTGTGCATGCTCCAGCCACCCTCCCCATTTCCTGCAAAACCACACCCCTGGCTGCACTGCTACAGGCACTGTTTTTCTGCTCTTGTGGAGCACGTGCATAAAGACACATACAGGTTTATTGAGCTATTCAGGTTCAAGCAAGTGCACAGATACTCTTGTGTCAATATCGCAAAATACAACTGCAACAGATGCTTCCAAAGGGATCAGCTGCAAAGGGTCAACTGAACACAGCAAAGCAAGAGGTAAAAGTGAGAGAAAACACTGTAGAACTTTCAACAAGACAGGAAATCTAGTCTAGTAGACGAGGCGTGGGGTATAGAACTAGGAGACCTAGACTGGAGTCCCAGTTCACACATATATTGGTGCATGACTATGGCCAAATCATGTAATCTACTCTGTACCCCATCTTTACAATAGCCATACTCCTCTATCTCAGAGGGGCATTGTGAAAATGAAATCCACTAATGAAGGGGAGGCAATGTGGCCTAAAATATGCAGCACTTGAATTCAGGAGGCGTGGATTCTTTTCCAGGCTCTGCAGTGTGGCGACCATGGGCAAGACTATGTGACTCAGTTTCCCCATCTGTAAACTCCATGTAATTATAGTAACTGCCTTTGTAAAGTGCTTTGAGCTCTTCTAATGGAACATGCTAGGTATTAGCATATTATTATTAATGACTGTGAGCTGTTCAGATCCTCTAGTTATGAGAGGTCAGATCAAGGTTCTTCACACAGACAACTGCTGTGGCGTAAAATATTTGTGAACAATCTGTGAAAAGGACAACAAATAAGCGAGCATAATCTGCTGATGGCTCAAAATTATTGAGGTTAGTGAACTTTAGAAAAAAGTCTGCGTCATTTTGGAATGACCTAATAAAGCCCAAGGACTATGATGGCAAATGAAAATCCATGTAAGAAGTAGAATTGTGAATTATTGATACACATTAATTTGTTATAAATTATCTGTATACACTCAGGAAAAAAGCCCCAGACATGGCTCAATACAGCTCATTGGAAACATCTGCTTATTATGCGGTAGTAAATTAACAGTAGGAGAACATATTATGAAAGAGAACAATGCTGAAAATATTATAAAGCCATTATATAAACACGTAGTACATCCTGATCTCATAGCGTCTGTTCACTTCTTGTCGTCCCATACAAGTGATGGTGAGTAAAATACAGCAGGAATCAAAATACGGGTCCTTTCCTGTTCAAGGCAGTTCTTGAGATGTATGCCCTGCCATTTTATGGATTTCTTTAAAGTAAATGATTTTAAATACTTACTGTGTTGTTCTTAAATCAGATGGAACAGAGAAATCAGGGGCAGGGATAGGTCAGAGTGGATTTTCAGTTTTCTACTATCAGCATTTATAGTTTAGGTATTTTGAATCCAACTAAGAAACTAAAAATGGCTCTGGGAGAATTCACCATGTACAGAGACCCCACCTATAAATCTATTCTCCTGTATCTGCTCTCTTCAACTGTGTGTGACTTTATTATAACAGCTGTTGCTAATAGTTATGCAGAGATCTTTGCACCACTGGAATGTGTATACAAGTAAGATGGGGGTTTTGAGTGTGAGAGAAATATCTTGTCCATGGGTAACCAAAGCTTTGCTTATTTCAAGAAAAACATGTGATAGTTCCAAACATCTGTAGTAGTTTCACTAGGAAATGCTGATTGCCATACAAGAGTCAGAAACACTCCCTGTGGTTCTCTGCATAGCAGTACTGTGGTCTAGACACCTAATTTTGGCCCCAAAACCAAGGATCGTTAATTAGACTCTTTCTCAGCTGCCTGTCACATTCAAATCAGAGATGCTTTATAGATTTTTTATTAACTTTTCGGTGCAAGTGTTAAATCTGAGTGCTCAGAAGACTGGTGTAAACTAGCAGAGTTCCACTGAATTTAAGAACAGTATGCCTGTTTACACCAGCTAAGAATCTGACCCAATAATTTGTCCGTGATGAGTACATTACCACAGTTAGTAATGAACTCTTCCTTTCCTCTATATCCCACACACAACAAAATGTTCCCAGTGGGTTCCTTTCTCCATTTCATTCCTTCTCCTGTCTAATCATGCACCTGATAGTCCCTGTACACACATTTAGCCCTCTAATATGTTGCAATTATTTCCTTCTACAAGGTTCAGATTTGCTGCAGAAGGTTCAATGACTTCACTCCAGAAAGCTGGAGGAGTTCCTACAGAAAAGTCTTATATCTGAATCCAGAACAAACAACTGTCTTAGCACAAACCAGGGTCTCCAGATAGGGGGTAGGTGGGAAGGGTACATTTTACTCGGGCCCGAAGGCCCTGTGGGACCTGGCCCAGGCTGCAACATCAGGGTGCCCGTATTACAAGTTTGTACTGGGCCTGAAAAAAATTACTCTTGGGCCCTGGTGCAGACGCCGCCTCCACCCCCCCCTCACTCCCCCCATCACATCTGTCTACCTCATCATCTGTCTGACCCCTAACTCATCATCTCAGCTGATCCCAGATATTAATTACAATTTAATTATAAAAGAAGCTATTCTGAGTGGATGAAAAGGGAATTAAGCCTTCCTTGGGAAAAGCACTTGAGAAGCATAGGATTAATTAAAATGGAAATGTGGAGAAAAGTTGGGGGGTGGGGGTCAGAATCTGTGGAGCTGTGTTGGTTTCCATTTTGATGAGTTCTGAGGGTAAAAGTCAGTAAGGGCTCATTGATGAGAAGAGGGAGAAGATTTTTCAGTATATTGAAAACTTAAGGTAAAATCAATGATAATTGTAAACTGGGACGACAAATTCCAAGGCCTGAGACACTACCTCAGGGAGAGGAAGCATCCTATTCTACTCCATACAGAATCTTACACTGTCATCATCCCCAGAGGCTCTGTGGCCCAAATTTTCAAAGATATCTAGCTGCCTAATTCTGGGAGTTAGGCACCTAATTTCCTGTGAGGATCTTGGCCTGAGCACCTTTCATTTGTGCATTAAGCAACTTAACTAATATCTGTCACATGAAGCTCTTTCTTTCTCTTATGCCCTCCACAGGCAAGAGAAATGTGTGTGCAATATATATGGGCTGTTTGAAAATTTTCCATCAAAGCCTTTTGCTATCTGCAGAAAGTCTAAAAGCTGCAGTGGCATGAGTGCCTCCCCCTTAGCGTTCCCTCTTCCACTCCTCCTCCTTTGAAGAGTCAATGGGAAGGACAGAAAAAAACACAGAACTTATTATAAAAAGAGCCGTGGGGCTTTCCTTTGTATCTGGCTACAGCTCAGATCTTCCTCTCTTCTTGACACATGTCTTCAGGCTGACGATATTGCTGCTTCATTACTTCATATTTCATTTTGTTGCATGATCAGCATTTAAACTTAAATTCCAAAGGGGTAGTCATGTTAGTCTAGTTCAGCAAAACAAACAAGGGTGATGTCTACACGTGTAAAGTTAAGTTGACTCTGTTAAGTAGACTTAGCAAGGTCGACTTTAAGTCAATTTAAAGTCGACCTTATTAAGTCAACTTAACAGAGTGGCTACACTTTACGTTGATTTAAGTCGACCTCGTTAAGTCAACTTAACAGTAGACAATCCTCCACACTGGCTTTAAGTCGACTTAATAAGGTCAACTTAGCGCTATTCCCCGTCCACGCTGGCTTTAAGTTGACTTAAGAAGTTGACTTAAGGTTTAAGTCAACCTTGAGAGGAGGTGTTATTAAGTCGACTTAAGCTGTTAATAAGTCAACTTAAGGAAGTGCTTAAGTCAACTTAATAAAAGCCCAGTGTGGATGCGGCTTTGTGTAGGTCGACTTAAGCATCCTTAAGTCGACCTAAGTTGCCAGCGTAGATGCACCCAAGAGGTGCGTCTACACTGGCGCCTTCTCCCCGGGAGCCACGGTTCCTCATTGACCTAGCACTTGCATGTGTGGATACAGGTAGTCGACTTAAGTTTCAATGTAGACTTTCTAAGTCAACTTAACAAGGTCGACTTTAAGTCGACTTAAGTCAACCTTGTTAAGTCGACTTAACAGAGTCGACTTAGCTTTTCAGGTGTAGACATACCCATAGATATATGTCTAGCAAAACAAAAAAAGACAAGGAGTCCTATGGCACTTCTAAAGACGAACAGATTTTCATGGGCAAAGTCCCACTTTGTCAGATGCCAGAAACAGTCTACATAAAAAGCACTTGCAAAGTCAGTATGAACTAAAATTTTGTAAAGACAATGACTTGTTTCTACTGCTCTATATACTATGCACTGAAATGTAAGTGTAATGTTTATATTCCAATTGTTTTATTTTATAATATTTGATTGAAAGCAGTGGAGCTGCATCTGCTTCCACGAGCAGTAAATTTAGTTTTGTCTCAAGGTTATTTCAAGTCCCTTTAAAGAAGAGATTATTCCAGTGTCTGATACTACACATATACCATTTCTGGCTATTATCTTGTCAGATCTCATAAAGTGATTCCCAGGATATGTGATGCTTCAAAAGCACTATCAAAAACCAGCTGAGCAGCAGCATGTATTATTTCTAAAATATGGTTTTCCCTCAAATTAGTATTTGTCTTTAATACTGACCCATTTCTTGCACATAATAAAACCTAAATGTATGCAGCCAGAATATCTAAATAACTTATTAAGCAGCAGAAATCACTTAAAGAAACTTTTCGCCATACAGTTGGACAAATGACCAGCTACAAGCTACCATTGATGACCTGCTGAGTTCCCTTCCATCCCTAATAGTCTATGATTCCTCATTCTTCCCAGGCTAGAATTGAACTGAGAGGTTAAGTAATTGAACTGAGTGACTTACAAAATGTTCAGAAAATAGTCACTGAAGTGTTACACTAGTAAAATATCCTTTTCTACAGAAGTATCAATGATAAGTATACTTGAATGAGAGCTGAATGCTTTTAGAAGCTAGTGTGACCAACTTTGTTCTTCAGAAAGTAAGGTTAAATTGAGAGATGTGTGAAGTTTTGGAATGAACAGTGGACTGAGTGTTAGGAGGTTCTGGGTTCCAGTCTTGATGCGTAGCTTATGACTCGATGGATCCTTCATCTGTAAAGTGTGGCTGTTCAGAATTTAATTCCCCTTATTGGGATCCATTATTTTGATAATGGAAATGCATGTTGGGTAGTGCTTATTTAGTTTAATGACAGAGTTAGCTGAACCCTGATTAAATGAAACTTTACATGGCAGGCATGAGGAAGAGGAACTGCCCTGTGTCATCTGGCTTCATTTGAACCAATTGCCCAAAGAAGAAAAATGCTATAAGGCAGACCCTTAATTACCATCAACTCCATTGAGAGTTGCCTCTGAGGACCTTCAGATAATTAGATTTGGATTCTACATTAACACATACATGGAAAACATTATTTCTTCCATGACTTAGGATTTGGACTACTTATCTTAGCTCTTGGCTGTCTGTGTTGATACTGAAGACAGAGCTCTGTTGCTAGCCAACCGTACACTTAAGGCTTCCTAAGAAGTCATTTTTAATATGTGTTAAGATATTTCTTGTCTAAATTCTGTTGGTCTGGTCTGTGCGAATGGGTGGGGATGTAAGATGCAAATAAATTTCGCTAACAATTGGTTTGGAGTTATTGCCCAATTAAATTCCATAACTCTTTTTATCATTTTCTAACAGTTTAAGAGGTTGTCCAGAGTTTGAAACAACGCAAGTCCTCTTTATGGAGACTCACTCACTGATGTAGGAAGATAGCATTGCACATCTCTCTTGCTTAGGAAACCAATTTTGAGCTTTAGAGAGGTAACTATTAGCAATCTGTGTTACACAGATTGCCTAACACTTCCCATTAAAACCCCCTCTTTTTATTTGCTTACAACACAGCCAAACTCTTACCATTTGGGCTAAAATTTCTCATGCTTGTTTTCTGCCTCAGGTGTTTTTCAAAGCTTCAGCAGAACAGGGACAACTACTTTCAGGAATGAAGTTGGTGAAAAATTAGTGGCTTTGCCAATGTTAACACATTTTTCAGGCCAACCCTTTTGAAGAGGTCTTATATAGGAAGCGTCAGAATGAATGTGACTTAAGTACGTGATTTTGGAATTCTAATATTTTAATGTAGTCTTGTTTCTAACAAAACTATATTTATTTAAGAGACATTCTATCCAGAACCAATTTGGTAGCTTCCAGTAAGTTTAAGTTACAGAAATCTTTAAAAGTGTCCTTCTTGAGAGAGGTAGTTGGAAATGACACAGTGATGTGTTGCCAACATCTAAACAGAAAGCTGTCACATTTTCCCCTCAGCATATGATACAAACCAAGTATTAGATGTGTGGGGGGCTGCAAACAAAGACTGAAACACTTGAAAATCTATTAGGCCCAGATCCTGTAAAGATTTAAGCACTTGCTTTGCTCTGCACAAGTGACATTTCTTGTTGACCTTGTTAAGTAAAGCACGTGTCTTCCACCAGAGTTTTTGCAGGTACTTTCCATTAGTGGAAACAGCTATGTTCCAACCTTCCTAGTAATCTGAACTCTGCAGGCTATCAAATGTAGGAAGGACATCACCACATCATGGCTATGTCTATACTAGAAAAAGTTAGGTCGACTTTGTTAAGTTGACTTAATAAGGTCGACTTTAAGTCGACTTAAAGCCGACTTTAATAAGTTGACTTAACAAAGTGGACTAAGTCGACTTAACTTTAAGTCGACTTAGTCCACTTTGTTAAGTCGACCTAACCACCCTTAAGTTGACTTAATAAAGTTGACTTACGGGTTACTCCACGTCCACACTGTCCTTAAGTCAACTTAAGGAGTCGACTGAAGGCTTAAGTCGACCTAATGGGTGGTTCTTATTAAGTTGTCTTAAGCTTTCATTAAGTCGACTTAAGGAATTTCTTAAGTCGACTTAATGAAAGTCTGGTGTAGACAGGGAGTAATTGCTAGTGTAGACATACCCCATCTGTTTAGCATTGTCTGATGCTCTGACGTCATGCCTGGAAATAGCCATCAATGATGAGAGTCAAGACATTGGAACCAATATTTCTGGAGTTGCTTGGGCCCCGCTAAATGGCAGTACTCTCTGAAACATTATCTCATATGACATGAAACAAAAGAGAAAGCTAGTGGTTTTGATTAAGTGGTAGCATTTGTCAGAGTTCCTCAGTTGTTACCACTAATATAGGGTGAAATCCATCCTTGTGCAAAGGACTGGCCCACAGCCTATTGAACAATGAAGCCCTTCTCAGTCCATCAGATTGGGATTGACGTGGTGCATGGGCCTTGCACAGGAGTGAATATCCTCCCTGATGAGCACCAAGGCTACCCTATCCCCACATGGTATATGTGGAGTTGACAGAGCTTGTTAACTATTTTATATGACAGGTGTCTGGGGGGGGTGTTTTGGGGAGTACTTTTTTAAATGCAAGATCAACTTGTTCTCAGGGAGGAAGAGGTGGGGAAGGATTACGTAGTTACAGTTACTATTTACCAGCCTTTCCAACAGCTTATGGCAGAAGCCAGTGGAAAAAGGGCTTCAAAGTTCCCTATAAAGCATGGCTCCATGTGAAGTTGCCAATGTATCCTCCGTCAAACATTTCATTCATTCTGCACGGTGAAAGCCACGTCACCCACCAGTGTTATAACACTGCACGTTTGTCCCTGTCTGTTGTAAAAAAGGCTGCCTAGCAGCAAATTGATTGTCTCTGAAGAGAAATCATCAAAACATGTTTTTACATGACCACTTATAACAGCAAAATACCAGGGCAAACAAATCTAAACAGCAACAGTAAAACTCTAATGAATTGAACTGTGGCTCCCAATAAAGTACAAATAATTGGACTGTTCCTCTTTTCGATGACTTTTCTCCTCCCAGTGGAATAGAGTCTCAATGGGGTACAGGTTATAGGTAACCACTGCTAAGGCGGAACATGGAGAGGATGAAAATTGAGTAAATGGCATTTTTTTCTTGGAAACAGACTGCAGTATGGCATTCTGCACTCTTTTCCCCATATGGAAATAAGTCACAGCAAAGATGGAAGAAGTGTCTTGGATTAGATACTTTAGCTGTGGAACAGTTTATCCTAAAAGAAAAAATCTTAAACAATAAGATCGCACAGTCTGCCGAACGGCATAACAAAGAACTCCGGAAAGATAACAGCATCTCTTTAATTGAGAGAAATGAATAAACATCTGAACGTAAGAAATACAACTGTGCAAAAGACTTAGAGTGTGCTTTTTAATTTGGGTCGTGAAAAGCACTTCATCGCTGACACACTTTGTAAGGATTAGGATTTGTAGTTATAGCATTGCCTAGGTCTAACTAGTAACCAAAGATATAAAAATCCACATATTTGTGAATTCTTGAAAATCACATGACTTCAGTATTCATGAGAAAGTTTGTCATCCATTCAATGTCATCATGTGTCCTGAAACACGAGTTAACCAATTGCCAGTTATTTATTGTCCTGTTTAAAATTCTTTTAATCTTTCAGTCAAGAAGCAGAAATGATACCATGTGACTCAAGTGACTAACTCAGCAACATGGAGGTTAAAGTGAAACAATTCAGAAACACTTTCTAGGCTGAACTAGAGCTGGGCAAGAAATGGCTTTCCCATCCTAGGAAAATTTGAGATTTTAGAAAAATTCCTGTTCCATGTTGGGATGAACTCTAAACATTTGGAAATTATTTTGCAAGCTGGTGTGGTTAGAGTTACCCCAAAATAGCCTGGATATGAGGGAGCTCAGCTGAGATGTGGGAAACCCAAGGTCACATACCTGCCCCAAATCAGGTGAAGCAGGGATTCAGATCTTTTCTGTCTCAGCTGGATCTCTGTACATGCATTTAGCCACATGGGACTCAGTCACCAGGAGAAGCATATTCTCTGGCTGAAATGTTCAAATGCTGTTAAGTGACTGAAGAGCCTAAGTCCTATTTGCAAAGGGTTCCTAAGTCACTTAGGTATTTTTGAACATGTGTTGAATGCCAGTTACTCTGTGCCTGAGCAGGGAGGGGATAGAGAGAGACTGGGTAAGGGTAAAGCTCAGCTGTGCTCCTTCAACTCACAAGCCAGCAGGGCTGGGAGGGAATTATGCTACACCCTGAAAAGGGATGCAACAAATTACTCTCCCCATGTGGAGGCATTTCTAAGTCAGTTCTTCCTTGGGATAGCATGGCTATGCATCATGCTATATTCAGAGCCCTGAACAAGGGCTCATTCTAACCCTTAACGAAGTAGTATAAGGAACACACTCTGAGGTGGTTAGCTCATCTGAAAATGATGCCAAGTTTGGGTCTATTGAACTCAACAGGAGTCTTCACATTGATTTCAAATGAGTGTTGCAGGACTTCGTGGTCACCTTCTTGGTGGACTAGCACAAACAGGCTGAGCCCCAGGAATGATGACGCTGGCATCAGCTCAATAAACAGAGCATGTGTTTATTGCTGGGGTACATAAAGACCACAGAGGCAGCCACCCTGCTACTGATACAAAATCTTTTTCTCCTCCCTCCAAGCAGGAAGCACAATCCCACCCTGAAGATGCTCAGGGTTAGAGGCCTTTCCACTCAAGCATCTGCTGGGGCAGTTTGTAGCTGTATAACACCCACACGCACCCAGCCAGCCTGGTAACTGTTGTACGGATTTGGATCACTGTTAGAGCTGATCAGATTATTGATTGTGAATAATGTTCACAATTAATTTAATCCTTTCCTTTCTTTTAAGCCCTGAAATCATTTGCAGAATCTGATTGCTAGTAATGTATTCTTTCAGAATAATCACCCAATAGATGGATTTTAAATACAAATCAAACTCATGCCTGTGTAACATGTACAGGGATAATTTGGATGACCAAATTATAGCCTACAGCATATTTGTGAACTGCTAATTTTGATTATCCACTGGTTATGCCATGCAAGTGGTAATTCCTGCTCCATGTTTAGGTGACTGGAAGTTCTTAAATCAAAATCTAAAATACTCCTAGCCTGAATTTTCCAATGATAATAACTTGGAACTGATTCAGAAAGTCTTCCCACAAAATTTCCACAGACACATTTTCCTTTTTTGTCCCTGTTTCATCAAACATCTTTCAGTCAAACCAGAAAACACAAAACATGTATTTATTGATTGATTTATGGCCAAAAAAAAAACAAAAAAAAACCAAACCTTGGTCTTCAAGCTAAATTAAAATCTGGAATTATGTTTTTTTACAAATAGGCTTTTTCCACCAAAAATTCCATTCAGTTGAAAACCCAATTTTTCCTTGAACAACCTGGTGAAAATCTTTTAATCAGCTTTAAGTAACTCAGATCAAAAATGACTCTCTACCCATAGCATTTTCCGTGTCATACTACTTGCAAACTGCCTAGGAACCTGAAGTTGAGTGGAAGGCCATAAGACCCCTACAGAATCTTGTTCTATATACCAAGATATTTCTTGCTGTCTAATCAACTGTCTGGTCTGACTGGATTTAAAATTTAGAAAGTGAGGATAACACCATGTTGCAAATAACCTTAATTTAGCAGCACATTAAACTTGTATGTGTTGTGTCTAGTAAATACTGTAACCTCATTCTACTTCAGTTCATGATTTAACTTCTGGTAGTGTACAAGAATCCCTAGATAATTAGAAGCAAATGTCATACAGGAGCACAGCACTTTAAAAACTTAAACTTTTACAGTTGGAAACAAGATGCAGATACAGACTTCAATCGTTGTACATTTTAACTTCTTTGTCTTGGAATGCATCAGCTATGATTTTCTTTTCTTTCTTTCTTTCTTTCTTTCTTTCTTTCTTTCTTTCTTTCTTTCAGTTGAGCAAGACCCTAATATGTGGCTATAAAAAACATACTTGGACAGATCATGGTAACAGCAGGGCATTATCTTGGTATATGCACAGTCCTAGTGCCAGACCTCTTTTCTTAGGAAATGCCAGCTGTTAATACCCTGAGGTGGAATCAGAGAACAATAACCATTGTGCTTGGGTTGTGAGTAGAGTTTGAATTTGGAAACTTCAATGATTAAAACTGTGAGTTTCTACCAAGTGAATGAAACAACTTACAGGCTGAAATAGCTGCCTCTTCTATAAACAAAGACCCATGTGAAGTAGGAAGTGGCCTGGGGAAGGAGAATTGTGAGGGAGGGAAGAGGATTTGTAGATTTTTTAAGTTTGTTGGTGGGTTGCAGTTTGTTGGTGGGTTGTCTTGAATTGCTGCTCCTGTAGCCAGTGTATTACACCATGGATTCCTAGTGTGCAATCCATGCTTGTGTATTCATCATTTGTCTTTTTGTTTGGGGTGGGCCGCTAAGAAACCAGGAAACGGGGGAAAAGATGTGAAGGGTCTCAGCATAGAGTAGGGGGGCCGGGTGAAGAGAGGCATGGGAAAGCACAAGAGATGGGAGAGTCATTTGGAGGCAGAATGAGTATTAAGAACACTCATGAATTGCATCTGGGGGAGTCCAGGGCCCAAGTGCTGATGTGGAGAAATATGCTGTGATAGCAGCAGTCCCCACCAGCCATGAAAGTGCTTCCTGCCCCCTCACTTGCTTTTCCCCAGGCTGCCCAAGGAGCTAGAACTTCTAAGCCTCACCCAGAATGGCCTGTGCTCTCAAATGGTGAGAGTCATATGGCAGTAGTGTCCCCATGTAGGGCTAGGCCTCTCAGCGACTTGCCCACGTTCACTCATGACTGCAGCACTGTCCTGAGGCACTGCTTCTGTTCGTGCCATTAGCTGCAGTCATCAGAGCCTTTTAACGGTGAAGGAAGGTACTAGATGATACGCCACTTGGCTAGAGGTCTGCCCAGACCTACAATCTCTCGTGCCTCAGCTCCAGCTGCTCCCCCGAGGCACAGCTTTCTTTCTGCTTTGCAGTTATTTCCCCAGAAGCATTGCAGGGTGGGTGCTCTTAGATTCATGGCAGCAACTTTTCCTCTCCTCTCTACCATGAGTAATGCTGGCCTTTGGCCTGTGTGACTGATCCAGTCACACTTCCAGGAACCCACGTGTACACTTGATCTGCCAGGCCTGGCCTCTTCTCTCTCGATTTGACACTGGTGCCAGAAGGCCAGAGCCAAGACTCAACTCTCTAACTTTAGCACCCTTTAACTGGTAACTGCACTTCTCATCTACCTCTCCTCTTCGGCCCAGCCTGGGAGACTCACTCCAAAGTGCCGTGTAGATGTGCCCTAAACGTGCCTTCATCTGAATGTTCTCTATCTCTACACCAAAGCCAGGCTCTTTCTGGGGCTGCCTCACTGCCACTCAGTGGCCCCTTTTCACCAAGCAGTGCTCATCCTGGGAGAGCCTTTGGAGAAAGGGGGTGTCCTAGCAGCAGACAGGGTGTGCCGGGCGCAGGAAGAGGCACAAGGCAGGGTGGTCCTAAGTGGTGTGGTGAGCTGACCGGCATCCTCTGCCCTTGTGCATTTAGAAACTAGGTCTTTCTCTCGGGGAGACCGAAACAGGGAGCTGGGGCTGGGTGGCTGGTGAAGAAGGAGGGCTCTTTTCCCAATGGAAGGAATCAGTACCATGCACTCCACACCCCCCAGCTATGCAAGGTGCAGAGACTGCCTGAGGCCCAGTTTCCTCATAGCAAAATAGGTTCTGCAGCTCCCCCTAATCTGTGACAGAAATGCCACAACCCAGCCTCAGGGGACATGGATGCCAAAGGAGATACTGCTCCTGCTCAGCATCTGTGCAGGAGGGGAGACCCTGAAAGCTTTGGCATGCTCCTCCTTTCCCCAAACCCTCTTCTATGCCTTGGGCTGCTCATTTCTCTCCTCATGACTCCCTGCCAGAATCCTTACAGTCACCTCCACTGTGATGTGTGCTTCATGGGGGCTTGTTTTGCTTCCAGAAACTCCTTTTCCCTGAGGACACAAATGGCACAACAGCAACAAGAGCATTCCCCTGCCCTTACCAGAGGAGGAGTGAAGACTCCCTCTTCCTGACTTAGCCTCCGGCAAACATTTTACTGCACTTCAACTGTGCAATCTGTATTGGAGAACCATAGGATTTGGCATAACAAAAGAGCAGAGCACAGCACATTAATAAAAAACATACGGGTTAATGTACTGCTAAACCTCCTTCGCTGTGCTTAATGGTCTGTGTGGAGAAATGGGTTCCCAGCCCGGGAGAGTGTCCAAACAAGGACTTTGCCTATCTGTTGATGTTAAACAGTTGGTTAATATTGAGGTTGTGTCTTTTCACGGTTTACTTTGCTTTTTGCACCCTGTGTTACAGACCTCTTGTGCTGGGCATCTTAAACAAAACCTGCAGTCATCCCATTAACTTATTGGTCAAATCCCTGTCTTCTGTGCTCCTGTAATGAATGCAATGCACCTCCTGCTTCCCTTCCTGCAAAGATTTTAGACTACATCTGGGGAAGGGATGTGCGGGTGGATCTGGAAGCATTCTGTTCTTCTCTTCAGGGAAGGGTGCATGCAAGCCTTTGAAAGAGTGAAATATGACTTCCTTTCTGAACTGGGCCTCCTTAGCTGGCTGATGTGTGGGTGGAGTGCCCTCTGCCCTCTCTGAGGAACTAGCCTAACACAATCCAGCATTCTTCTGCCATGGGTTCTTGCAACTGGGGTGTGGGACTTCTGCCACGTACAGGTTGTATCCTCATATGGATCTGGCCACAATTTAGCCATTGTCCTAAGAACACAACTGGCCATTCAATGAAAGCCAAAGTTGGACCCCACCAGTATGAGATGAAATCAGATGAAACTGTGCTTTGCGCTCAGTTCGTAACAGGAGACTGCTGGATATTTGTCATACTTGTACATAAAAGGGACTGCAGGCTATCTATGAAGAGTACCCTATCCTAGAACCTTCTCCTCTTCCTAGGCCATCTCTGTAGTGCAGACATAAGCTGACTACATTTGTGCAGGTATGACTATCTGCCTTTCCTGGTTACTATGCAGCTAGGCCTCATGCACATCCAATAAGAATAATTTTAAATAGGATTTCAAATCCTGCTGAAGTGTATTAATTAATATTTAAAACATATAAATAATCTTAAGGACAATAGAATTGTTGCCACTAGAAACAATAGTACAGACAACTAAAGTCCATTAACAAAATTTAAGTTATGGAGAAATAAAAAAATATCATGTCAATTAGCAAGATACACAGAATGAGATTCCTGGATCAGTATTCGTCACTAAAAAGGGCCAGCATAACAGCAAATATATAAAGATTTTCTTTAAAATGCTTACTTCTTTCCATTCCCAAAAGCTTCAATAAATCATCATTTCCTTCACTCCATTGCCACGTCCCCCAATTACAAATCCAAAGACATTAATGATCTTATTTCCAGAGATCTTAGTTTCTTCTTCCAACTCCAAGTAACATTCCATCTTACCCTGTGAGCTGCCTCTAAACTACCAACATTGTCTTCCCTCCAAACTGAGACATCCACAATGCCAACTATCTCTTCCTTCATCCAACTACATACAGCTTCCTTATATTTCCTTCCTTGTTTCAAAAATGTGGCTCCACCAATGCCCTCCACTCTAGTTTACCAACTTTGTGAATCAGAGCTTTCAGCATTCCATTATGAACACTAATCCGGGCCTCTTTCATTTTAAAACATTACCTTGATATATGCAGGAGGGTTTTCTAATCTTACCGCACCACCTGCGCAATGCACTATCCTTCATTCTCGCTCCAGTTAATGTCTCCCTACTTGAGGGCACATTCACCATGATCTGTAATGCAGCAAAAAAAGACTTGGCTAAACATGGCTACTTTAAAAATGAATTACTAATAAAATATCTCACACCCACCCTGTGGCACTTTAAATTACTCCACCTATTAAATTTCTCATCCCTCCACAATCTGAGGTTGGGAGTAGCAGCACTAAACACTAAAATTTTATCCATCAGATTCTTTCCGGCATATAAACAGGATGAGTCTAGCCAGACATCCCTAGACACAATATACCTCCTCCGTTAGCATACAAATTAACTTGTTTGGGTTTTGCACGGTAAATTTTGTCATAGTCGAGCCCCCATCTTTAACTCTAGCATAAAATATTTCAGTCACAGTACATTGAGGGAGATGTAAATTATTTTTAACGCCTTTCCTCACTAAAATATTCAATTGATGTAAAGCATAAAAATGAGACTCAATTAAAAGCAAATGATAAAAGTCTAAGTAAAATATACATTTTTAAAATTATCAATTTTGGGGGCCAGTTTAAGAGGCACGCTATATAAACTATCACACCAATCAGCCAATTTGTCTCCGAGGGATATATCCTCAACCCCAAGCAGGGCCAAATTAACCGGCTCGGGGGCCCCATGCTGCCCCCCACTCTAGAGGGCACCCCCTGCTTAGGCCTCCCTAACTGTGGGGCCCCCATTTCTGGGGGGGGGGCTGGGGCCAGAGGGCGTTCCTGGCCCGACCTGACCCTGTTCTTGCCAGTCTGTGGGTTGGAGCAGCCAGCTGATGTGTAGCGTGCTGTGGAGCAGTGGAAGACCCGCCGCGAGCCATCCAGCCCCCACCGGGTGGAGCGAACAGGGGCTGGCCCGCCCCACTCT
Organism: Pelusios castaneus; assembly: GCA_007922175.1. NCBI lineage: Eukaryota > Metazoa > Chordata > Testudines > Pelomedusidae > Pelusios > Pelusios castaneus. The sequence continues at coordinate 2,584,892 of ML685877.1, forward strand.
GCCCCTGTGGGTGGACCAGCTGGCCCAGGGGCAGACGGGCACGCAGAGCCCAGCCTCTGAGTCTGGGGCCCACCCTCCCAGTCCCAGCAGGAAAGGAGCACTCTCAGCAATCCTGCCCTGCCAGTGCTGAACCAGGCAGGGCTGGATTATCCACAAGGGTTTTAGGGGCTTGAGACCAGGACCCCCTTTTTGGCCAGAGTCCGGGGCTTAAACCCCAAAAGCCCCTTTGATAATCTGGCCCTGCCAATCAGAGAGTCAGTTCTTGCCCCCAAATATCTTTCAACTTAACCAGTACATAGTCAGTAGAATTTTCCTTTTAACTACATAGGTTTTATATTTTGGCAAGAAATGACACCCCTTTGTCTTTTTCACATTAACTCATAAACTGATGTTCATATAAAATTGATTTAAAATCTCAAGATTATTAATCATCCCCTGATAAGAATTACTTAAAATAGCCACATCATGTGCGAAAGGTAATGTCATGATCTTATTTCTCTGAACCATAAACCACAATCCCTCAGACTCTAACTTAGTTAAAAGTGGGTCCATAACAATATTAAATAATATGGGGGAGAAAGAATCTCCTTATTTAACTCCGCTTCAGATAGAAATGGACCCTACACTGTCCTCTCCAACCTATACTTTAGGTATACAGTCAGTGTACAAATCCTTGATAATTTCAATAAATTGCTTCCCAATCCCAAATCTTTTATATGCCCATGCCCAATTGACTCAAATGTTTTGGCCAAATCAACAAATACAACAGCAATTTCATCCCCATTATGTTTAGCTCCTTTAATCAATGTATCTAAAATGGATATATATTCTTCACACCCCGGGGTTGAAATAAAAGCTTTCTGTCTGAAACACATCTTTACAGCACTAGTTAATCTCTAACATAAATTTTAGTACACAATCCAATTCATGCAGACCCTATAATTAAAGACAACAGAGTCCTGTGGCACTTTTAAAGACTAACAGTCTTTAAAAGTGCCACAGGACTCTGTTGTCTTTCTACAATAGACTAACACGGCTACCCCTTTGGAATTTGCCTATAATTAAAGGTCTCCAAGAAGACAGCTTAACTAGCGCTTGAGGATCTTGGACCTCTGGAATTAAAATAGTCTTGTTTTCTTTAAAATATTCTGGAATTTGCCAATTTTAAAACTGTGTATTAAAAGTCTTTGTAAGATTATGAGTATCCAGCTTTAAAAGAACCCATAAATCACTAACTGCAACCCTTTCAGGATCAGAAGCACTAGTTCTAGAATAGCTTGTTGAGCCTCCCTAACTTCATCACTGAGTATCAGACTTTCCAGTAAATTATTATTAGCCTATTCCTCTCCTGGAGGCTATCCTGCTCTGTTACCCTGGCTGATCTTATCCAATATCTTCAAATAATCTCAGTCTCCTGAAAGGGCATATGACATTTAGCTTTATCTGGCTCCCCCATAATATTTCACACCAATCCTTTTCTATCTTTATCAAATAATCTTTGATAGAACTTTTATCTGGCTTTCTTAGTGGCATATTTCCTCAGTGAAAATGATTGATTCTTCCTTTCCATTCTATTTTCTGTCTCTCTTATCCTATTATCAGTCCCTATATTCTGCTCCTCTACTACTGGCTGAGATGACCTATTGAGATCCCTTCCCAGTCCTACACTACTATGATTCTATGCCAAGTAAGACAATGTTTGTGGGTTTCTTTTTCCCCCCTTCTTCTCGGTGTGGGAAAGTTCTTTGTTCTTGGAAGTAGGACTTAATGCCTGTTACACTGTGATTCCTGCCATAGCAAGATGGCTAAACATTGTCTTCCAAGTTCTTATTGTGCGAACAAATTGTCAGTTGTGGGAAGATATGTTGTTGTAATCTAACCAGATAGTTCATGATTCTTGGAGAAATAACAGTCTAAGCAATAGTAATGTTTGATTTCTGCCATGGGTTTTGATTAGATTGAATACTTGGAGGCACCATTCTTAACTGGCTTTCCTGTAGCTGGGAACTGGTATGGGCTGAGATCCTTGAAACAAGAAACTGCCTATGTATTGTCTGAGTATCTTATTTCAGGAGTGGTGTGAATAAAGCAAGTGACATCTAGAATATAACCAGATTCCATGTCTCCTCCTTTGGAGAGCCAACCTGCATGGCACCAGAGGTCTGCTATTGCTTGACAGGTGGACACTGGTGGCATCACAATATTACAATACAATATCTCTTACTTAATAGAATAAAAAGTGTCCCGACCATCATATAGAGTCAACCCAGGCATGAGGTAAATGCTCCTTTATTAGCAGAGTTCCAGCAATGTGCTTCCCACACTGTGCATACAATAACTCCGCCTACTACGAATATTGCATGAGAGGCTCAAGTCAAGAGTCTCATTCTCAGACATTGTGATGTAAGCATTCATCAACCTGACTCTATTCATTCTGTGAACTCAATGAGTTGCCCCTTTAAGGCTGCTATAATGAGATCCTGTCAAATGTATCCCTTAAAGGCCCTCCTTTCTATTCTTTCCTTGTCCCCCTCCACTCGGCTCTCTAGTGCACTTAATATTGGAGTAGGATAAATAACTGATTTTTCATTTTGGTGGCAATTCTGAAAAATCAAACTTTTTGGATCAGATCTAACTGATTCTGGAAAATTTCAGAACTTCTGGTGAATCAAAAATCTATTCGGGGTGTGTCGCAGAGCAGGGGTTTGAAGGTGGGTCCCCCCATTTGACACGAGGGCCCTACCAGCAGGCTAAAAGTTGCAGCAGGGGTGGGGGGGGAGGCATGCAGCAAAAGCTCCACCCTTCATACTTCCTCCTCCTCTGGCTTTCTTTGAGAATGGCCAAAACTACCCGTATCAAATGAGCGAATAGTTTCGGATTGACTGAAACTGCATTTTTGGCAAATTATTCGCCTGAAAAATGTCACCCCGCTCTACTTAATGTTAAGTGGAACAAAACAAACTGAAACTAACATGACATCAGCAACTACCATTCTGCTTGGGTGTCACATCTCTTTTTTGCTACCCATTGTCTGTCTCATCCATTTATCTTGTAAGGTCTCTGGGGCATGGGTCATCTTACTCTATTTGTATAGTGCCTAGCGCGAGAGGGGAATCTAAATGCTACTGCAACATAAGTAAACCATAAATGCCTTCACAATGCCTCCTGGGACATTATGTTACCTCAAGGCTAGCTAGGGCTAGTATCTTGAAATATCAGCACACCTGACAGGAAGTGCTCCGTCTAAATGCTGAGTTCAAATGCCAAACTAAATATTCGGATTCAGTGCGGAAGCCCAGAATCCAAAAGTCTCTTTCTGTCTTTTTAAATAACATCCCAGGAGTTTCTGCATCTGACAGAAAAGCAATATGTCTGCTTCAGTAACTTGAGCTCATATTGGTTCCAAAAGAGAAACTATTGCCTATATCCGTTCCTTTCAGCCAGCAGGAACGTGCAATAATGTACAAAGTACAGTATGTACCCTGTATTGCTGCAGTGCGTTCTCTCAAACTGTCCTCTTAATGTTTCAGTTGATCTGTATCCTCTAGGAACATGCCACTAATGTCCTCCTAGCTGTACTCTATAAAAACACAAATCTCTGCAGAAAACATCTGGTCAAATAGCTTGGCCAGCCATCCAGCTAACACTCCTTGGATAAAATAGCTGTAGCAAAGTAACACAGTGGAAATATGTTCTATATGAAATAAGCACCGCTGAGGCTTCTAGCTGTGATGTGCTTGGCAGAGGATTTTAAATGCTCTTTTTAGGTCTTTAGGAAGTTTTAACCAGCTTACAAATCATTGCCATGAACTATCAAGCAAAGAATGATGAACATTACTACAGTGAACTTATTTTCTTGTTGTTTTGAGAAACAGTAGGCAATAGTACAATCCTCAAGTCACACTATGTAACAGAGTGTTCCCTTACTAAATTAGGCTCTTACACTGGCAAGGATGTGGTCTTTCTGCTGAGGTTTATTAAATCAAGAAAAACTGGCTCTTAACAAAGCAGGGATCACCACACATTAATATTCTAAATATTGGACCACTGTGCTAACTATAAAATGCATATCCTGAGCTCAATAGGTAGGCATGTGGCAAAAGTGTTGGGCTCTTCCCTCCCCTCTAGACACACAAGGTACCGACACAAAAATAATCCTTGTAGAGCACTTTACTTCTTCTTCTCCCACCCTCTGCTCCTCTCTCCTTCACTCCACCAACTTAATTGTCAGAACCTCCCCGCTACTGAAACTTTTACCCATGTAAGCCACGACCTCTTGATGTGATGCTCTGTCCCCCTCTAGTGGTGGCTGGGCTTGTGACATTGATGAGCCTGGACTTTGCTCAGGAAGTGGGGGTTCAAATGTAGACAGCCTAGAACTGCCAACAACCCTTATGAGAATTCTGCTCTTTGAGTTCCCAAACAACTGTGTTCCCCTCTTGCATCACCCAGTGTTGTCTATGCCCAAAATCCACTGGCATGTGAGCTACTACGTAAGCAAAGATCTCCTAATGCACAGACGTTTAGGTCACTGCTGGTGGCTGTTTTATGGTCTCCAAGCCATTTGGCATCCACAAGAACAGCACCTGTACCTCATAGACTCATAGGCTATGTCTACACTTACAAAAGCTAGTTGGAATTAGTTAATTCGAACTAACAAATCTGAACTAATTTTAGTTAGTTGAAATTAACTTAATTGGAACTATCATGGCCCCACTAGAATGCTAGTTCGAACTAGCCATGTCCATGCAGGGCACTTGCTTAGTTCGAACTAGTCAGTTGCATGAAGGTCAATCTGTCGATTAGTTCGAACTAAGCAGTTAGTTCGAACTAATATGGCCACATTGACTTAATTCGAACTAACTATTTCAAATTAAGGGTTAGTTCAAACTAAGCAATCAAATTTATTATTTCGAATTAAGGAAGCCCTTAATTCAAACTAATGAAAGCCTAGTGGGGCCAAGGCTTAAGTTAGTTCGAATTAAGCTTCCTTAATTCGAACTGACTTGCAAGTGTAGACATAGCCATATACTCTAAGGTCAGAAGGGACCAATATGATCATCTAGTCTGACCTCCCGCACCCACCCACTTCTGTAATGAACTTCTAACCTATGACTGAGTTATTAAAGTCTTCACATCATGATTTAAAATACAGAGAATCAACCAGCAAGAGAGCCATACCCAATGCTACATAGGAAGGCACTAAAACCAAACAGTCACACTAATGCAACAAGTGAGCTGTTATAGTGAGACAAACCAAGCAGAATTTTAAAAATATTCTCAAGAACAACTGAAAAAGTACAGAATAAAAGGAAGACTTGAAAGGAAGCTATTGCCACTATAAATCTGCTGGGCAGGAACTGGCAGCTAATAAAGTCACTGACTCAAAATCTTTGGTAGTGCAAACTGATTTCTGCGAAACTACACAGACTTACTTCAGCAGAGGAATCCATTCCCATAGGTTTCTAATGATGGAATAGTTCTCCCCTGCCCTTTATTGTTATACACTGGCCATCAGGAAGTTTAGACTTGAAATTAGATGTAGGTTTCTAACCATCCGAAGAGTGGAAGTTCTGGAATAGCTTCCAAGGGGAGCAGTGGGGGCAAGAAACCTAGCTGGCTTCAAGACTGAGCTTGGTAAGTTTATGGAGGGGATAGTGTGATGGGACAGCCTAGTTTCTCAATTGACAAATCTTTGACTACTAGGAGTAAATATGCCCAATGGCCTATGATAGGATGTTTGATGGGTTGGATTATGAGTTACAGATAATTCTTTCCAGGTGTCTGGCTGGTGAGTCTTGCCCACATGCTCAGGATTTAGCTGATTGCCATATTTGGGAGTCAGGAAGGAAATTTACTCCTGTGCAGAGTGGCATAGGTCCTGGGGGCAGAGGGGTTGCCTTCCTCTGTAGCATGGGGCACAGCCAGGGCCGTCCTTGTTGGGGGGGGGGGCAAACGAGACAATTGCCCCCCCACGCTGTACCACTCCCAGCGGGGCAGTGCAGGGCCCACGCAGAGCCCTTCCCCCCCTCCCCCATGACCATGCTTTGCCCTGCTCACCGTTGCCTTCGGCAGCAAGCTGAAGGCAGTGAGGCACCCAGGAGCGCTTCGCCCATCCTCTGGGCCAGCCCTCCCTGCCCCCAGGGTGGAGCAGGCAGGTTCAGGGGCAAGGCAGGTACGCGCGGTCCGGCCTCTCTGGGTCTGGGCTGGCCTGCTGTGGCCTGCCCCACATGGCTAAATGTCATGTGGTCGGGACGGGTCCCCGGCCGCTGCGGGGGCTGGTCTTCGCCAGTGTCGGCCTCGGGTCCCTGACTGGAGCGCTGGCTACGGCAGACTGGGGTCCCAGCTGCGGTTGGGGTGGGGGCGGCCTTGGCCAGGGCCAGCTCGCAGCCACAGCTGCTCTCTGCTGGGAGGCCACCTTGGGTTCCCGGCCAGGGCCGGGGCCGGGGCCGGGGCCAGCTCTCCGCCAGCGGGCAGTCTTGGAGCCAGGGCCAGCTCTCGCCGGCAGGAGGCCTCGGGTTCCTGGCTGGGGCCGGCTCCCAGTCCACGCAGGAAAGACAAGGTTCCCTTGGGGGCAGAGCAGGCCAAGGCGCCATGCTCCCCTCTAGCATGGGGGCCGGGGCCCCACCTAGGCTGATTTGCCCTGGGCCCCGCTCACCCAAGGGACAGCCTGGGCACAGTTCACTTGCTATTCTCTGTAAAGTCTTTAAATCCTTATTTGAGGATTTCAATAACTCAGTTTTAGGGTAGGGGTCTATTACAGGAGTGAGTGGGTGAAGTTCTGTGGCCTGCATTGTGCAGGCGGTCAGACTAGATGAGCATAATGGTCCCTTCTAACTTTGTAATCTATGAGTCTATGATGAAGGTTTCACCAGTGACTATTGGTTTTTGGATGCCCAGCTTGAAAGCCTTTTAAAAGAGCCTGATATTTAGAAAGTGTAGTACACCCACTCTCACCACAGCCTTTATGGTGTCTCAATTTTGGCATCCAGAACCCCAGTCACCCCTTTAAAATATCATTATCCATCTAACATTTATATATATATATATATATATAATGCAGCTGTATATATATATATATATATAAAATGCAGCTTGGGACATAAATGTGATGCTTTGATACAACTGATAGACTCAAACATAGACGGGGGTCCTTAGGCTATGTCTACACTTGTTAATTTAAGTCGACTTAGCTAAGTCGACTTAGCATGTCCACATTCAAAAATTAAGTCGACTTAGAGAGGACCCTGCCAAATCAACCTAGAGCGTCCACACTGAACGCCTAGGTCAACTTGTAGGGGCTAGGTGGACCTGGGACAGGTTCACGGTAGCAGGGAGGGCACCCCTTTCCAAGTGCCAGGGGGCTCAGCCTTTGCCCCATTGTACCTTGGTACAATAGGGCAAAGGGGGACTGGGACCCTGGCAGGGCATAGGGGCAGGGTGGGCAGGGCTTTGCCCTGCCCTGTGGCGGGGCACACCAGGCTGTGGCTGTGCCAGCCACCCTGGCAGGGAGGGTAGTGGGGAAGCCCTAAAGCCCCCTAAGTCAACTTAAAGTTGACTTAGGGCTACTCCACGTCCACACTGGCTAAGTCAACTTCCTAAAGTTGACTTAGCCAGCAAAAAGTAAAGTCACTTAAATTTTCCTTAAGTCAATTTAAGCAGCTGCTTAAGTCGACTTAAGGAAAATGTAATGTGGACCTAGATTAAATTAAGCTTGCTTAAGTCGACTTAATTTCTAAGTGTAGATGCACCCATTGATTTCTGATGGTTATTATATAGCATCATTAACTTTAGATCTTTTTGTTTGTGACAGACTTAAGACTTAATTTAAGATTCAGACTGTAAGTTTGAGTTAATGTGAGAGAGGAAAATATCTCACAAGTTATTGACTTTTACAACCAAGGAAATTCAGAGCATAAGGTTAAAGTTGATATTTGGACATCTTTGAAGGCAGTCAAAGCCAAGAACTTTAACCCTATAGTGAGACCGTGCTATAGCCATAAGATCGTGATATGTTGTCTCAGACTAAACTGGTAGATTGGAAGAGTGTCTCCTCCTCTTAGCTTTTATTATTTGTATTACTGTAGTGCCTAGCAGCCCAAGTCATGACCCAGGACCCGGTTCTGTTAGGTGCTGTATAAACACAAAATGAAGAGATGGTCTTTGCCCCACAGAACTTACAATCTATGTGAAAAATAATAGGTGGAGACAGATGGAAGAGTACAAGGAAACTGAGCTGATATTGGTCAGCTTGATGGACTGTGGTATCAGTACATCAGCAGCCTGGCCATACAAATCTTTTGTAAGACAATACATAGAGGCCCTTCCAAGTCTGAGGGCCAGTGTAGAAGAAAGCACAAAGGGGTTTGCCTGAACATGTGACAAGTGGGTGATGGAGACTGACATCATGGGCTGACCAGGGTGCTGATGCCTTGATAACAAATGAGAGATCATTAGTAGGGTGGGAAGAGGTTGTGAAGGGCCTCCACAGTGAAGACAAGCAGCTTATATTTGATGAGCTGGAGAAGTAGGAGCCCATGGAGAGATGTCACCTATGTCTCTCATGCTCTGGGCTCCTGTATATTATTGTGCCCTATCCGCATCCTGTAGTATATCTGATATTATATCATCTATCTATCTAGTGCATTGATTAAATTGACCAGTCTCCATTTCCTGACAGCAATGACTAGTTACCATCACATTTCTGGGACCTGTAGTTGCCCAGTATTCTCTGTTCCAGTTTTGAAGGGTGTGATCTTGTGATTTCCTGTGGCCATTTTCATTAGCTGTTGCCCCTGAATACCAAACATTAAATCACAAAAAGCCACAATTCTAACCACACATTTGAGCCACAGCCTACTCCCTCCTTCTCCCCCCATACTCCCCCACCCCCACCCAGTACAGGAAGATAAAACAGAGTTACTGCCCAGGACAACATTCTTGTGTTTATTCCCATTATCAGCTATACCAGCAGTTGCTTTGTCAGATAAGACGTGGGAAGGGGCTGGGTGGCCCACTTGAGAAGCTGGGTGTGGACGGTTCAGATTCTGGCCCAACATTTTATGGCTAAAGGTACTGTGCAGTTCTTCTTGCCCATTGCAACTGTCTCCAGGATCATTCTTCACCCAGCATTCCTGCCTGGAGAGGCAAAAGCCTTGCCTGCCCCTGCACCTCTGCAGAAAAACTTTGGGGTCTACCCTTAAATCTGGAGAATCTCTGGGAACCCACAGGCAGCCAATACCAGAGACCCTACCATCCCCATCTCTGATGTCCTTGGGGGATCCCAGCTGGGGGAGCAGCTTAGAAAAGAGGAATTAAGGGACTGCAAATGGGGGCCTGGCCTTTTCTATACCATCACCTTCCCTAGCCCTGGCATATGAGGCTTGGCATGAGCATGGCCAGGGAAAGGGAATGTAGCTGGAGCACAGCTGATTTCAGCAATTCCCTGCTGGTGTAGCAACCTCTGAGGCTTGATACACACCACTGCAACTTAGAACAGCCCTAAGGCTGCTCTTCATTGTGCTGGGGAATGAACCTGAGGATCCAGCCATACTGCCTGCTCCCAGCCCCCATAGTGTTATTTCTCTGCACATTGTGGGTCCTGTTCTGGCATTTCTCACACACTCGAACTGCCCATTGGTTTCAGTAGGAGCCTTGGTGCATGAAGAATGCCATATTAGGTCCTCTGCTCCCTTACATGTGTAAGCAGGGTCTGAATGCCCTGACCAGCTGAGCAGACGTCAGGGCCAGACTGTGTTTGCATAAGCTCACTGGTGCTCACCATGAGGGGACTTCTTTGCCAAACAACCCCTTTGGCTGGTGCTGGGCGACAAATCACTTTAGTGTTAAGTGCAGGGATAGCAAATCGTTGATCCCCTTGTTTTCTAAGCAAAGGACAGCAGAACGGGACTTAGCCTGGTCTGATGGAAGGTTCGCTATCATCAGAACCAGCTGGCTAAGCAAGGGGCTTGGATGCCAGAGGGCTGCAAAGGTGCATAGAGGGTGGAAATGGGTATTCCTGCCTGGAAAAGGGGTCTCTGCCTAAGGGACTTATGTTAGGTGTTTGCCAGAGCTGAAACCATCTACTGTTGGACCTGCCCAACTTCACACGGAGGTTCACCCACTAAGAGCCCATAATCTCTGAGAGCTGGCTGGCATCTGAGGAGACCAACCCACAGAGTTGAGAATGAAGAAGCAGGTGATAGCAGAAGCAGTAGACTCAGGGCTTCTCTTGTGGGGAGTAGGGCCCAGGGCCATTTGGCCTGGAGGAGCCCCTGCCCTCCTCCCCACACTGGAGGGGGGCATGGCGGGCCAGCCCACTCCACCCTGGGGACCCCGGCCGCCCCAAGGGATCCAGAGCCACCTCTGGGAGTTGACCCCGGGCCTGGCCACAGCTGAGGAACAGGCAGCAGGAGCCAGGAGTGGGGGCAAGGCAGGCTGGCGCAAAGGCCGGGCTCCACTCTCCTGCTCCGCCTCAGGCCAGTTACTCCGCCCTAGGGGTGGGGCAGGCCGGCCCAGAAGCCGGGCTCTGCACTCCCACCTACTCCTTGCCTTCCGTGATAAGTCGAAGGCAGAGGGGCAGGGGGAGCTGGCTGCATGGCAGTGGGGGGCCTGCAAAACTGCGGGGCTTGGGGCGATCACCCCACTTGCCCCGCCAAAGGATGGCTCTGGGCAGAGTGGCCTGCAGGGCAGTGGGCAGCGGCCAAACTGCGGAGGAAGCCATGTGCCTTCTTTCCCACTTTCCAAACAATCAGGGTGGGAAGTGAACTCCAAAGCTGCACCTCCAGACTGTGGATTGGTCCTGGCTAAAGGGGAGGTGGGTGGGAGCTGTGAAGGATTGGGCACATGAAAGGAATTTCTTGTTGCTGGACTTAACAACCTGAGGCAAAAGGAAAGAAACTGCCCAGTGTACTCTGGGGTGGGAGTTTTGTTCATGTTTTATGCATGTGACTCCTGCTTGTGGTGTTTCCTCAACTTAATGCCAGGTTACTTTTCTCTTTTTTGTCTGTAATTTTCCCAGGTGACTGGGTGGGGGCTCAAGCCTGTTTTGTGTTGTATTGTTGAAAGGAATCCCTGGATATTTAACCCGACCCTTGTTGCAGCAGACTCCAACTGGCAGAAGGGTTACACACAGACTTTAAAAGGCATTCTTGGCTTAAAGGGACGTGTCTGTGCCCATTTGAGAAGCGCTAAACTGCCCTGATCTCTCAATGAATATCCTAAACTCTAAAAAGAAAGGCATGGAAACTTCACCCTGGGAGAAGCAAACGCAGACTGACTCCACTAAAATAGTTTGCAAACAGTTTATGTTTTTCTTCTGGAGCAACAGAGGCAATAAGAAGGGGGGAAGGCAAGCAAACAGTCACATCCGAGGGATGGGAACACCTTCCAAAAGGTGTTTAAAAAGGAATCTTTAAAAGTTATGTTTGCTTCTTTTCCATGGTTTGACTCTTGGCCTGGGAAAAAGACCTGTTGAAAAGTCGCTGGCAAGGGAACAGCTTTATAAAGGAGCAACACAGCATGTGAACTCAAAAATGCTCCAGAATTTTTGTTTTGCCCAACCCACACCCATTAAAGTGATGCTTGGAGAACAGGTCGTCCTGACCCACTGAAAATCCTGCTTTGGGCTGGAAAATCCCACCACCAGGGCTATCTTTGCCTGCGAGACTGAGTGAGTGCTGCTTCAACAGAGCCAAAATCTAGCCAGTTGTCCTTCCCCCTCCCTCCAAAAATACCTCTTTTCATAGACTCATTCAACTGAGATCTCTTGTGACTTATTCAGTAAATCCCCAATCCTGCAAAGCACTTAAGCCCTTTTAACTTTAAGAACAGTAGTAGCCCCACTGAAGTCAAAGTTAGGCATGTTCTTAAGGATTTTGCTGGATTGCAACCTAAAACCAGAGTGCTAATGTAAGTGTGTATTAGTGTAGTTAGTCCAGCTCCTATTCTTCTCTGAACTTTGGCACAGGGGAAGAGAGCGGGAACTGAACTTTATCCATCCAGTTTTAATTTGTGTCAGATGTTGCTTTATGTATTGACTGCCCCCGTGTGACAGTTAAGGCTTCCACATTTGCCAATTACTGTTTTAAAAAATGCAGAACAAATCACAGTTGAGTGTGTCCACATTTCAGGTCAGTGGGTATGACTTTTCAAATAGCAGGCAAATCAGTTAATGTGGGAAAAGATTTTACCAAACATGGCAACATGCTTTCACACATGTCTAAACACAAACTTGCAGGTCAGTTAACCTGATGTAAGCCCCTATGCGGACACACATTTACAGAATGGGGACCATAGAAGGATAGCTGTAGCTATGTTCCTATAGCGTCATACTGTGTAGACACATTAAACTGGCTTAATTTGAGATGCTTCAACTATGCATATGGACAAGGTTCTTAACTCTTTCTCCATACTGTGAAAATCAGTGAATTGTTGAAAATGTTCTAACTAGCTCACTTAATTAGCACCTTATTAAACACAATTTAGCACCTAGTACTAGCAGTATTTCATTACTTTAACAATGTGTTTGCTGGACATAGTTAATACATGACTTTCTCTTCTTGCTGGGAGGTCTCACTCAGGGCCATGTTTAGCTGGGCTCTGTATATACATTCTCCCTGTTCATATGTTCCCTGATTGTCAGATGGAAGTAATAAACCCAGAGAAAGTTTGTCTACACCTGGAGGAAAGGAAATGAGTGCTTTGTTCCACTGTAGCTTAATCCCTGGTCAGATCTCAGCCCGAACAAGGCACTCATTTAAAAAAACAACAGGTTTGGGTCAGCCCCAACAAGGCACTCATTTAAAAAAAACAACAGGCTTGGGTCAGCCCCAACAAGGCACTCATTTAAAAAAAACAAGAGGTTTGGGTCAGCCCCAACAAGGCATTCATTTAAAAAAAAACAGGTTTGGGTCAGCTCCAACAAGGCACTCATTTTTAAAAAAAAACAAAAACCAGCAGGTTTGGGTCAATCAAAATACTTTGGATTTTCACTTTATTTTATAGATTTTCTTTAACTCTTAATATAATTAAAACAATCTTGGAAAAACCATCACTTCAAAGCATTCCATTTTGACAAGGACCTTATCAAAAAATTTCATCTTGATTTTTTTTTAAGTAAAACTTCATCTAAACTGGCATTTTCCACCAGAAAACAATTCTGTTAGAGAATTTTGGACCAACTCTATCTCCCAGCAGGAAAAAAAATGACTTCATTAGACATCCAGAGCTGAAACCAAACCCTCAAACTAGTGATATTTTATCTTGATAGTTCTAGCGCAGATGAAAATTTATTCTCATCTCCAGTCTCAAAACCAGGTAGCTCAGGAGGTATTAAGGGCATTGAGTCAATCTATAGACATCAAGAAGGAACGACTGAGGTTGGTCTTAGGCCAGGTCTATAATACAACATTTTCTGCCATAACTGTGTTGGTCAGGGATATGAAAAACCACCCCTTAGCAACATGCTGGCAAAACAACCAGTGTGGACACAACTGTGCCAAGAGAGTGCATCTGTTGGCTTAGCTAATGTCATTCGGGGCAGTGGGGTTACCATGCCAACAGAAAAATGCTCTCCATTGGCCTGAGCTGGATCTTGAGGAGGGTGTTTTGCTGGTACAGCTGTACTGCTATTGCTGTATCAACAGGGCCTCTGTAGTGTGACCAGCCCTAAGTCTGATGAAAATGAAGAGAAGGTACAGAAAGTTCAGTTTAGAAGTAGAAAGACAGCTTGAGTGGGAGAAAACATGGGGGTGGGAGAAATATACCTCTGTTCCTTTAAAAAAATCAATATTAGAATTACATTTAATTCCTGTTATGCCAAATGACTGTAACACTATCCTATGAGTGGGGTGATTACTATGCTGTGTTGAGAGTGGCGGTGAAATGTTTCTATCCATCTTGATTCACACATCATTCCATGCAAAGCCAGGTTAACCGAAACCCATTGCTTCTGAAGTATGGCTTTGAGAACATGATCATCTTAGCTTTGTGATGAGAACAGGAAGATGTCATGTCACATCCACGGAGAACATAATTTTCAGCACTAGCAAACTTCAAAAGCTGCAGCAAGATCATCCTGATTTCTTTCGCAACAGCTTCTCAAGAGGTTAAGGGGCTGGAGGAAAGAGTTTGATTGTTAACAAATGACCCTAGTTCAGAGCAGCTGTCTCAAAGAATGTGTCAGGCAGCTGTTTCCCATTGTTCTCTGCTGTTGGGAATCTAGCATTACTTCTTCCTTGACCATACTCTTTGAGACAGTCATATAAAGTATTTCTCCTTTCTGCTTTAATACGGGGTTATGCAACATGTAATAAATGAAATGTCATCTTTCTGGCATCTTTTCCATCTGCTGTTGGTTTGGCAAGAGGCTTCCTTTTTTGAAACTGAGCTGAGCCATATTTGGTTTGATAGAGAGGCTACCATGAAATCCTTGTTGCCAGGCAGTGGTTGTCTCATCCTGGTAGAGGACATCTAGGGTGACTCAAAGGAGAGTTATGGAAACTGAGGTCAATATATGATAATCTGCTTTGACCAGGTCAGCACCATTGTTAAGAACCAAGCTTGGTCGGTCCACATTTCAAGGCATTTTGTCAACTATAGTAAATCAATGGAGGTCTGTAGACCTTATCTCCACTGAAGGTCAGTCTATACCAGCTGAGGGTCTGCCCTTACCATAAGCCATGTGATGCTTCCCCAAATGCTTCATGAAGCGTATTGAGTCTTCTGTCAATATTCAGCTTCTGGGTTATGAGACAGTTTCAGATACGCCTTGTAGTATCATCTGTTTGGGGAGTCGAGATTACCTTGGCCAACTGGTTCAAGTTTTTGTACTCTGACTGCAATGGAGTATTGTATACTGAGATTAATGGTCCCCACAAGACTCATAACTTTCAGTGGACTATTTGCTCCATTTCCCAGAAGCTCACTGCCATCATCTTCCTCTCTCACTCTTCTTCACCTCCCTGACCCACTAAAGCCTAGATTTCACCTTCAGTCCTCACTGTGCAGCTTCCATCATTCATGGCAGCCAGTCCCTTAGTCCCCTCTCTCAGCCCTTCCCAAAAGGCCACTGCAAAGATACTGGGCTCCTCTTCTTCTGTCCCTGTGGCTCCCAGTGGCTCCCTCCAATGCCTCCCTTTTCCTTCACACAACACTCCATTTCCCCTCCATCTATCTGCTCTCTAGTGTGATCTTCAGGGTCTCTTAGGGAAACATGAGCGATAGAGGTGGTTAGGGAAGTGAGATGACTCAGATGAAATTTTGTCTAGATTTTCCACAGAAAAGTTCAAGTTTTCTGCAAAAAATCAAAAACTTAAATACTTAATCTAAAAGCATCTATTTATGAAAACATCCAGAAATGTAGTGGTGATGACTTCTGAGAGTTATAGTTCAGATGACTTATGCCCCCATTCTGATGTGTAGACCAGGCCCTCTGAGCCAAATACATCTCCTATGATGCCCCACATCCTGACCTCATAGTGGGGAGGGTTGGGGCCTGCAGACCAGATAACCGCGGAGGTGGGCTGTGCTTGATGCTGGAGCGCGGTCCTTGGAGTGCCTGCTCTGGAGTTGGGCCACAGCCTGCACAGTGTGGTGTTCCTGTGGCAACCTGCTGGGGCAAACCAGCCAGCCCAGGAACTAGCCAGCAGCGCAGCACTCCAGGAGCAGCCAGCCAGGTACTCACTCCCTAGGTGTGCTGTCAGCCAGCAATGTGAAGGCAAGGCAGCAATCTGTCAGTCCACAGAAGAGGGCCCCAGCCTCCTGCAGGCTGGGAAGTGCCACAGAGCTCAGGGCTGGATTTTTGCACAGCCATGGTGCCCCCATTTAGCCTGGAACTGCAGCCCTGAATGCCCCTGCATGAATCCAGCCCTCGTCTTAGGCTATTCTGCTGAATGCTTTTGGCTTTCTTCCCCCTCAGTTTCTTATCCCGCAGGAGAAATACACCATTCAGATGAGGTGGGTTTTTAACTCTAACTCTAAATTTCTCTTTTACATCTTATCCTTTTGGATTTCTGTCATGCCCATGTTAATGACTCATACACAGAGTTGCAGGATTTCTTAAACAGTCAGTGAAATCAAAGGCGATTTCGTTGGCGTCTTCGTTGAAGTGCAGGAAATCCTAAAGCTCTCATATTTCTAACTAAGATCTCATGCCCAGAAACATGCTTCTGACTGGAGCCAGGTAAATAACCAACTTATTTTTTTCTTGGTTTACAAGCAATTCCCCCCCAAAATCAAGTATTTGGGGTAAAAAAACCACATTTAGTTTGTCATGAAATGAAATGTTACTTTTCAGTTTCAAGTTTTCTCTTGTTTCCACTTGTTAATAAGATTGAAGGAAGTTTCCAATTAAAGTCACTTCTGATTGAAACATGGAAACTTTGGGGGGATTGGGGGAGGCAGTAACTATTCAGCAAAATCTGACATGAATTTGCAAAATGTTTGCGCTGGTGAAACTGTAACTTTTTGTCAAGAAAAGTTTTAGCCAAAAAATACCATGTTGCTCTACTTCAGTCCTTCTATGGACACCTATTTCTCTGGCATCTCCTTGAGCCCACCAGAAGCCAGGACAATACAATTGATGAGCATGACCGTACAGCATATATCTAGGAATTAGCAGGGAAAGGGTTAACCCTCTCTCCCTGAGGAGCAAAAAGACCACAGCTGCATGTCCTCAGTGGCTGGACTGTTTGGGGATCTATCCATATGGGAAATGAGCTGTAGTGATTTATGACTTTCCAAGGCACCACAGGACTTGATCCAAAACCCACTGAAGTCAGTAGGAGTCTTTCCACTGACTTCATTGCGCTGTGGATCAGGCACTGGAAGAGACTGTTCTGGGGACTGCGTCAGCATCTTCAGTGGAAGCTGGGAAAATGCTAGTTGGGAGATGTGGGATTTTGACTTTACAAAAACATCTGTCTGGTTCTACTGAGTGATCTGGCCCTGCAGGGTTTTTAAACATCTTAACCCCATCCTGTGAAAGGGGAGGCCTTTTTTCCTCTGTCTGTTTCAAATGGAGTCTAGATTCAGTAACTTTGAGCTGTCGCTCTGAGAGAATCCGTCCTCTGCCACTGCATTGTCTTCTTTAAATCTGTTAAAACTTCACTGGTTTTTTATATATATTTTAACACAGCTGCGGCATGGATGGGACTTTTTAGCGTCTTTCATGAATCATTGAGAAAGACAATGTGGGTGAGGAAATACTTTTTATTGGACCAACTACATAAAGCTGACAGTGCAAACAAGGAATCTGTTGCTCTTTCTGCTACATCAGTGGTCTTCAACCTTTTTTGCATCAGCGCCCAGTTTTTCAATATTTTCACATTTGCCATAAGTTTACTGCCCACCTACACACATTGTTACTTTTTATAAATGGCCACTGTCGTTAAATTAATTGTTTGTAGCACCCACCAAAAATCACAAAACGCCCACTAGTGGGAGGTATCGCTCGGGTTGAAGACCACTGTGCAACCTTGGCTTCCATGTGACTCTATGCTTGTAGTTCTGGCTAACATCCACCAGGTGGCACAAAGACAACAGAGTCCTGTGGCACTTTTAAAGACTAACAGATTTATTTATTGCATGAGCTTTCGTGGGAGAAAATCCCACTTCGTCAGACGCTTTGAAGATGGGAAAGTGTCTGACGAAGTGGGATTTTCTCCCACGAAAGCTCACCCGATAAATAAATCTGTTAGTCTTTAAAAGTGCCACAGGACTCTGTTGTCTTTCTGCAATAGACTAACACGGCTACCCCTTTGGAATTTGACCAGGTGGCACAAGACATTCAGTCATCATATCTCACCATACATGCTGGGGATAGAAGGCACCTGAGACAGGGGGCTCTGCATGTTAAATGATTGCACAGTGTTCAGTGCTGGTTTGCAGCTAAAGTTTACTTTTCCTCTCCCAAAGAACGGCCATTTGCTTGTTGGGTGATACTGTCACTTGATATCAGACATGCCAGAGAATCATGACGTGCATGAAGGTTAAAATGATGTTGCATGACGGTATATGTATTTTAGGCACGTTGCCTAGGGACTCTATACCTTTGGCAGATTGAGAACTCCGATTTCCTCTAATGAATCAAGGCATCACTTTAAAAATGGGTCGCCCGCCAACCCGCTCCCTATTTATCTCCAGCACAGTATCTTACTATCTAATCTCTTGCTTATGCTCTGAGTCACCCATGTTGCAGACTGCAGCTTTATTTCCTCTGCATCCCTAGAAGGGTCCTCCAGAGCACTTGCTTTTCCCTGTTCTCACTGCCCACTGTCCCTGTGCGGACAACAGGATTCCTTTGGCCAAGGAGTCTCTGTAGGTAGCCTTCTGTCAATACAGTTCCTGCATCAGTGGGAGTCATCGCTGGACATTACCAAGAGCTTCTCCCCTCCATCACTGCTGCATGCCAGCTTCTGCCAGCCTGCATCCTGGATTTTAAATAATTCTTCTATGGCATTTCCTGGCTGGGATTAAATGCCACTTACAACCAGTGAAAGTCAAGTGCCTGCCTGCTTACGACTCCTTTGAATCCCAGCCTACCTCTTCAAAGCACTGTCCAAATGTATTAATCAGTGCTCGTAACATGCCAGCAAGCTAGAGTGAGCCCCACTTTATACATGGGAGAGAGACATAGTGAGCCCAAATAGAGACAAGACTAGCAATGAAAACACTCAGTTCCCGTGTTGCTTTTCAACTCACTAGCCTCCCCCTCCCACTGGCCAGCCTCCCCAAGAGAAATAAGAGATTAACTATAAAACGGCCACAATTCACTCACAACTGGCGCTAGCCAGGCACATGCTAAAACCAGACTGATAAACAGATGGTGTATCACATCCTCTGTTTAATAGCCCTGCTTTCAACCAGCAGCTTCCTGGCTCAAGTAGGGCACAGACATGCTTCGCAGTGTCTCAGTGAAAATCCCTTTGTGACGCAATGTTAGCCTCCCATAGCCTGATGTGGCAACCTTGAATAGGTGGCCAACTTTCCAATTTTTCAAAACTGGATGCTACAGGCTGCCTCGTCACTTGCCTCCCCCCAAACCCTCATCATTCAGTTCCCCCTTTCCCAGGACTCAACTGCAGAGCCAGGCTGAGAGGAGCAAATGCGAAGCCAGCTTGCCTGCCAAATTGGGGCATGGTAAGGTGGTGGTGGGGTGGGTCGGTCCCTGGAATGAGGGGCCAGATAGCACCAGGGCCCTGAGAGGCTGAAAAGTCAGGATGGGCCATCATGGGCAGCGAGACCAGCCACCAGCTCCGCTCCTCAAACAACATGTGTTCTCAGGATCCTGTCCCTGCGTGGTGCTAGCATCTATCTCTGTGCCAGAGTCAGGAACCTATCCCGCAGATTTAGCTTCTTTCCATCAGCTGAGTTCTTCCAACAGCAGCTGCTCTTCCCGCCCTCTTGGCTGCAGAGGCCAACTGAGGTAGCTGGACTTGTGGACTTTCCAGGCGAGAACCGGACCACTGGCAACCCTACAAAGTGACGAAAGTGATTTGCCTTCATGTCGGGAGAATTAAGGCCCTCCCCTACTGCTCCTTCAGCTTCCAGTTTTGGGGAAAACAGCATGTTTCAGAGCTCCCCAGTGGTGCAGCTGAAGTGCCTCAGACTGGGGAAATGGCGGGACCAGCGGTGGATTTGGATGCAGGTGAAGGCAAGCCTGCTTGGCCATTGAGGAGAGTGAAGAGGTAGAATAAGGGCATGGGCTGGAGTCAGAATAGGGCTCAGGGATATGGAGGAAGAAAGGAATCTTCAACCTGCACTGTGCTGTGAAGCGACCAGTCACAAGCCACCACTTAGCTTCTCCTCCATAGCTGCTTAACTTATTCATCAAAACCACGAGGGGCAGATTACCTACCCCACTAGAGCTCTGCTCCAAAGTGCCATCAGGGAGCCAATTGTGAGCCACCTGATGCCGGTGCAAGTTTAAAAGCTTCTTCCCACTAGAGGGAAGCTCTGCACTTGAAGGGGTGCTCCAAAGAGGAGGGAGCTAGGCTGTTCTCAGTGGTAACAGAGGACAGAACAAGGAGCAATGGTTTCAAATTACAGCTGGGGAGGTCGAGGTTGGTTATTAGAAGAAACTTTCTCACTAGGAGGGTGGTGAAGCATGGAATGGGCTACCTAGGGAGGTGGTGGAATCTCCATCTTTGGAGATATTTAAGGCCCGGTTAGACAAAACCCTGGCTGGGGTGATTTAGTGGGAGTGGTCCTGCTTTTAGCAGGGGGTTGGACTAGGTGACCTCGTGAGTTCCCTTCCAACCCTATTCTTCTATGATTCTGTGAAAGTGGACTGAGGGCTGGATTGTCCAGTCTGCTCAGCCTCTAAGGCGTGGTCGAGATCTAAGTAGCACGTAGCCTGTTTATCAGCTGCCACACTTGTGTCAGCACCCTTCAGTGCCTAACTCTGTAGTCAGATGTAATTAGACACAGGTGCTGGCTAGAACACCACTTACAACAATGTGTCTTGTATATTGTTTCCAAGCTCCCGAGAGCAGAGTTCTGAGAAACCCACTGCCAGAGATCCAGAAAAGAACTATCCCATTAATTGCTGATTCATGATGTTGTGCAAAGCCGTGTTTAACAGAAAAGAGGGTAAATCCTCAGCTAGTGTCTGCAGGCATAGCTCCATTCTGACATCAAGGGAGGCCCAGATCCTGGCTGGCCATAAATGGTCATTACACCATGAATTGGGGTTAACCAACAGCCCATATCAGGAGTATCTAGAGATGAGATGGGAGTAGAGCCGGGCGATGCAGTACCTGAAGCTTCTTATTCCTGGGTAGCCATTGGCATGTCACGTACCAGATGATGGCTGAATGCAGCACCACTACGAACCTCCCCTTCCCACCCACCCCTCCCCCCACCCATAGCAGCAGGGTCCAAGACGTTCCCTGATTCTGACTCTAACTAGATAGCAAGACATTTATTTTGCCCAGCTCATTCTGCTGGAGGCGAAGGCAGAACTGCTCAATCAGAGTTAAGCAAGAGGTGAGGGGTACTTGAATTCAGAGAATGAGAGCAAAACAAACAAGGAATCCTGTGGCACTTTTAAAGACTGACAGATTTATTAAGGTGCGTGCCACAGGACTCCTTGTTTGTTTTGCTGAAATAGACTAACACACTGCCCCTTGAGAATGAGAGTGTATACCAAAGCTATTTCCTTTCCCTCCTCCACACACTGAGTATGTTGCGACTCCATTTCCCCCAGCCCCTCTTACTCCGGGCTCTGGACACATGCTTCCTCCCCTGTTCCACCAGGTCAGAGGGAAAGCTGCTCCAGGCAGGCAAAAATCCTGAGGGAAAGAACGCCTCTTGTTTGGTGCTGTTTCAAAGAGCAGCAAAGCCCAATGGAAACTCATTAGAGATCAGATCAATAGGCAGCTCCCCACATGTTTAGGGACATTAGTTAGACTCTCCTTATGTGACCTTGCTGGGAGCAGTTTCATGGCTGTGCTGTGTCAGCTGGTGCGCTCCCTTCTGTCCAGGAATGAATGCCACGTTATTCCACTGCCATCCGTGAATGCTCTGCACGTTGCTGCATTCACTTTACCACTCTGCACCATGACATCTTTATTTGTCCAGCTCCTAGGACCTATTTCCCAAGGACCAAGGCAACCCGGCAGCTGCTGAACCAGTAAATCTACTGACACCAATGGCCTGTCTCTGAGCCTTCCCTGACTTGAAGTATAGCTGCACTTGAAACACCACAGAAACAAGCTGCAACTGCAACATTGTTGCATCAGTGTAGACCCTACCTAGGCCAGCAGGAGGGTACAAAGTAGGTATAAGGTGCCCCAAAAGGCACTAGCTAGAGCAATGGAAGAATTCTGTCTGCACAAGGGGTTACGTTGCTATAGCTGTGTCCCTCAGGTGGGCAGGGTTTGTGGAGATGTAGCTCTGCCAATGTCAGTTCGCAGGGTAGAGCAGCCCTAAGAGAGACCTTATATAGTGCACTGTCAGGAACAGGCTGCCTGGACATAAACATGGTCACGCTGACCATTCAGCATGCTTAATAAAGATCTCTTTGCTCCAACCCTGCCTGCCCCCATACTCACTGTTAATTCCCTGTCGGGCAAAGTGACTTCCATTTTCACCCTATGCCCAATTTAATTGTATGACTTGCACACACAAAAAAATACACTAAAAGAGCATTATTAAGGGGGCAAATACCCACTACATGGGAAGTGCCTAAATGAAGGCTGCCTCTGCAACTTTACTTCAGTGCTTACACGATCACACCTGGTTTTCCTTCATTCAGGGCTGCTTTGTCAATCAGGAGCTAGTCAATATTTTGTTCAGCCTCTGGGCCTTGTGTAATGTGCACTATTGAAACCCTGCTCTGAAGCCAGGGCTATGAAAGGCCTCCTGGGCTTTTTGGATGGTGTGCATCACTGAAATATTGGAGTGCTTCATAGAGAGCAATGAATTTATTGTCACTAGACCCTTGGGAGCTGTACCCTGTACCCTCAGCTGCTGCCTAGCTCTTTAGGCTTTTTAATTTTCTAGATGCCCAGCTTTCCACTGGCAAAGTTCCCAAAGTGCATTAATTGTAGAAAGTAAGTTTAGGTATGAGGTTGATATGGGGTTTTTAGCATTAGTTTTAGGTATAAGTAAGTCTAGCCAATGGTAGCATAGGTCCCAGCTGAACCAACCTTCAAAGGTCTATTCTGCCTAAAAACAAGCCCAAACTAACCTTTATTAACCTTTATGGGTCTTGTTTGCCCAGCAACAGCTCCCCTGGACATATGCCAAGAACTCGGCCATCTTAAAAGTCTGCAAAAGACCAAATAAAAGTCTCTTCTGCAAAAGGTGTTAAAACAAAGGTGGGGGCAAGAGGGACTAAAATCCCTATAAAAGAGCGCCCCGTTCCCCAGTATCTTCAGCTAGCGGCAGATCTTTCTCAAGACGCCCCGATCCCAGGGCTTGCCTATGGGTCGATAGCCAGTGGGGAAAGATCTAAGCCAGACTCTTTGGTCTCAAGACGCACTGATGCCTGGGCTTGCCCTTGTGTCGAAAGCCAGTGGAGACCATTGAGTTAGGGTAGAAGCGCCAGCAGACCCGATCCGGACAGGTGATGGGACTGGCATGAAGGAACGGACCTAAAAGGTCGATCCAGATCCTAGGTGAGACGGACCCGACACGTTGGCGAGAGCGTTGGTGAGTAACTAGTTACAAGTGCACACAAGGACCTCGGTGAAGGCTGGTTCATGAATAGTAGCTACAGATTGATGAAACAGTAACGGGAAGATCTTAGTACCCCGAAGTCCTGGGGCAAGGACTAAAATAGTTTAGTACCCCTGCCTGGGAGAACAGGTCGGCTTAGGGATAAGGTTAGGGACCGATAGTTAGAACCCCAAGCCTGGGAGGACAGGCAGGCTAGACTGCAATCCCCTTTAAAGGTAGGGGCAATAGCAGAGCAATAAGAATAGCTTTAGCAATTAAACCATTAAATGCGCACTTACTTTTGCATTTACTTTTGCCTTTAAGACCTGCTGCAACATATGCTTAGAAAGGCATAGACACACACACAAACTCTCTGCTTTGAAACTGCATCACTGTGGCCTATCATTCTTTAAAAGTCTTTGGACAGGAAACGAAAGCCTCAAACTTGTAATCATGATAATTGAAAATAAATCTCTTTTACTTACAACCCTCCTCGTGATTTCTTTGCTATTTCTTCTACCACTATTGATCTCCCTGGTTCCCCTCTCATTCTCATTCCCTCTCTCATGGGAAAACCATCCAGTTCTCCTCACACTAGTATGGGCTATCGGTGGGCTTGGTCCCATTCTCTACTGATCATACCTCCTGACCTCCTGCGCTATGCCAAAGGCCTCCAATCAGTCACCGGACAAAAATAGGGCTATAATCCCTAAGGCCAAAAGGACCCTCATCTGCCCGCAACCCCCGATGAGTAACACCCCGGGGGTGGACGTTAAACAGGTTAGTGGCGTGGATTAATTTCTGCCACCGCAGCCCTATGCACAGTGCATACCCCAGTGTGACACGGCTGGGCTGGCCCTGAGGGAGTCCTGATACAGGGGCCAGCCCCACGGCAGCAGTGAGGAGCAACAATAGATGTCCCACTACCTCCTTCCCATATCCTCCACCATGATAAGGAGTAGCAGGGCCAAAATGGAGTGTGTGGCTTTGTGACTTGGTGCAGGGGCGGGGGGGATGGGAGTCAAAGCAAAGTTCAGGTTTGGCGTTCAAACCTGAGTGGGCAATGGGCTGTCTAGTGCTGCTCCTCCTCGCTGCTGCCATGGGGTCAGCGCCTGCACCTCAGCCTGACACAGTTACGTGGGCCAATGGTTGTAGAGCAAATCTGGGCTCTGCGTCCTACCCTGCTCCCCTGAAAGTCAAGACCATTTTCACCACTGATTTCAATGGGAGCAGGAGATGTCTCTCAATTCCACTCAAGTGAACTGGCATTACATCCTCTGTCCCTTGATGTGATCAGTCTTTCTCTTGAATTGTTGTGGGGAGACACTGCTGTGGAAGTAACAACAAAGGTTTCTTGACAGGGTCTGGATGGTTGTTGTCCAGTGAACATGGCACAGCATTATAACAAGAAAGGATTGTGCTCAAGGTTCTGTCTATACCACTCTGGATCAAGGTTCTCTGGCCTGTGCATCTTCAGACACCACTTTTCAGATTGTTACAGGCACTGTGTTTAACTGCAAAAGTATGAAAGAAAAATCTTGTTAGATGATGTCTCTGGGCTTCATAATGAATAGTCCCTGGGCTCTTTTCCAATTTGAACATAGCTCTTGTGACTGTTTCTGCTTACATAATAATCTAAGACCAAAAGGAACGTGATCCTATGAATTATAATTTGAATAATAAATGTGAAATAAACATGCTGCAGAGAAGGGAAGGAAAGCATGCTCTTTCTAATTCAGCAAAACTAATGTGGCCTGCTAACATCTTGGTTATTGTATTTTAGCCTGGAATCAGCTGTGGAGGCTGTAGGTCTCATACTCTGCACCTTCAGAGAAGCAGAATTCACAAACTCACCTCCCTTCTGGAGACTAAGGCCAAGTTTATGCTGCAGGCAGGGTGCCACCAGAGCACATATAGACAGATGCAAGATAGTGAGTCCAAGCACTGATAAGCCAGCTAAGTAATTACCCACAATGCTGGCGGTCACATGCTGGACCTGTATCTTTGTTGCTCTTTCTAGCTAGATCAAAGCTAGCTGGCTGTCAGAGCCCACAGGTCTGGAACCCCCAACTACAGAGAAACGCAACAGTTCCACCCTGCCTTCTGGGGCCAGAATTGAAGCTGAACTCTGGCAAGGGCCCCTGTCTGGGGCTCTGATTGCTGGTATGGTGGGGATTCTGATTGGTTCCCAGCTCTTATTTAAATCAAGCACAAGCACAAGCACAGGAAGATGTCCTTTCAGCTTGGTTTCCCTTGCTTTGGTCTGCCTCCTTTTCACTACCTTCACCTCTGACCTTCTGGTATTTCACTGGTCTGACTGCTGGTCCAGTCGCTCAGCCAGACCATAGATGTATTGAGTGTCACATAGGTACACCTCTTGTAGCTGCAATCACACCTCGGCCTGCCATGCAGGCAGACATCATCATTCAAGGCTGAATTCATGCATGTGAAGTGAATGGTCTCAGATGGGCTACATCCAGAGGAGAGGGTCTCTTGGATTGAGGCCAGTGCCCACAGCTCTCCTGTCCTTCTTTTGCATTATAAGGACTAGGAGCTTGGTTCTGATCTGTCAGGGTTGTAGCCATGGGTGGGCCCAGGTAGGCCAGGACCCACCCACTTGGAGATGAGGCCCGCCCCCTGCAGCACTCAGCAAGGACATGAACTTCATGACTGCAGCTGTGGGGCGAGCCAGCAGCTGACGGCCGTCAGCTGCTGGCAGGCTCTGCAGCTGCAACGGTGAAGTTCACACCACTGCTGGACACTGCGGGAGGGTGAGCCTCATCTCGCCACCTCTCCCCCTCCCTCCTCTTAACACAACTCCACTGGCTACCTAGCAACTGGAGCACCTCAGGCTAATTCCAGTCACATGACTGGAAGATACCCATAACTGGGCCCACCCTGCAGACTATGGGGCCCAACCAGAAAATGGAGGCTGGCTACACCCCTGTAGTCTGGAAGGAGTATGCAAAGGCCCAAAACACCGCGAGCAGCCAGGGTTACCCAGCGCTCATGGGTGTCCTGGACATATGCCTCTTTTCCCAGCCACATCCCCTGCACCGTGCACAGCTCTAGGACTCCTCCAGAGGTTCTCAAAGTTGGCATAAAGGCTGCTTTGTGCTGCTGGAGCAGAAGAAGGGGGGTGAGGATTTGGTCCTGAATCATGACAGCAATAGCCTAAATAAGATCTGGAATGTAAAAGCTACTTTTGGGAATGAACAGCAAACTGCCTCTTACATTCATGTCCCCCTAAATGCATATCATTGCTTTGGTGTAAGTGAGAGCCACATTTGGCATACGCTACTAGTGACATTCCTTGGTCAATTCCCCTTTGAAAACTTAAACTAGTCCCCAGTGCTGCTTGTTTTTAAGATGCGACCAACTTTTCTTTCCAGTTCTAATATCTCCTAGGTGTTATCAAGCCTGTGGGATACACAAGCTAGATCTAACCTCACTCAGGTTTATAACTTGGGCACGCTCTTCAATCCAGACCTGCAAGGCAAGGTGATTCACTCTGAGTTCACTTTGGTCCAATCCATCCACCTTTTCTCTGGGCAGAGAGGAGATCAGGTTAAGCTGATAGTATAATTAATGCACCCTAATCCAAACAATGCATACATCCAATGATTAGGACCCTACCATATTCCCAGCTGGGAAAAATGCATCATGGACCAAGAAGTCTGGTCTCCCCTGTGAAATCTTGTGTACTTTTACCCTACATAATAGAGATTTCCTGGGGATATCGGAATTTTTAAATTGGGGGTCCCAACACAAAAAGGTGTTGCAGGGGCACACAAATCTATTGTGCGGGGGTCGCTGTACTGTTACCCTTACTTCTGTGCTGCTTTCAGAGTTGGGCAATCAGAGAGCAACGGCTGCTGGCCTGGCACTCACCTTTAAAAGCAACACCTTGTCAACAGCAGCACAGAAGTAAGAGAGGCAATAAATACCATGACATCCCAAGAGCTTTGAGACCCAAACTCCCATGGTCCCCTTTCGAGTCAAGACCCCTACAGTTACAAAACTGCTGCGTTTCAGATGTAAATATCTGAAACTGTGAAATTTACTATTTTTAAAATCCTATGGCTGTGAAATTGACCAAAATGGACCATGAATTAGGTAGGAGCCTACCAGTGATGCAAAGCCTAGTGAAGTCAGTAGAAAGATTGCTGTTGACTCAATAGGCTTTGGATGACACCCAGGTCTTCCCCATTAGTGCCATACTTAAAAAGAAAGAGTCGTGTGAAGAGGATCAAAATATCTTTCTCCCTTCACCATGCAGCTGGAAAACACAGGTTTCTTCATCCTTTTCAGCACACAGATTTTTGTTTACAGTCAAGGTGAGGGCTTAACCTGCTGATTAAGTCTCTGGGGTGGAGCTCAGGAATCCGGTTCAATTCCCTTCCTCAGCACTGACTGCCTGTGTGATTTTGGGCAAGTCATTTGAGTTCTCTGTGCCTCAATCCCACCCTGTAAAATGAAAATAATTCCTTCCTGCCTTGTCTACCCAACTTCCAATTCTGCAGTGAGCTCTGGGTAGGTATACCTTGCAGCCAAGCCACCTCTTTGGGGTAACTGAGGCAGTGAGACTAAATGACTTTCCACACAAAAGTCATCAGACTTCAATTTGAGATTTCCTGACTCCCATCTGTGCTTCTCTCTCCAGACCCCATTGCCTGTCAGAGTTCTGTGAAGCAGAATGTGCTCCAAGCCAGATTCCCTGTCCTTGAAAACTCATTGATCATCATGTGTATTGTCATCAATAGATGTTGTCCATAGGTTGCTAAATCTAATGGCTTTCTGGCCTATGCTAGAAAAGAAGGATCTGATTTATTTATTTTTAAGTATAAGCAAATTTTAGTGCTAATGCAAATATAGATGTACTGACAGACTGGCACAGTGCAAACTTCCTCACACAGCTTGCTCCATGATAGAACCAGTTTGATTTATGATGGTCACAGCCACCTATAAACAAACAGAGTCCTGTGGCACTTTTAAAAACTAACAGATCTTGATCACATGGAAGGCACTGAATACAGCTGTTTGAAGTGGAAATAAATCTTAGTCTTTAAAAGTGCCACAGGACTCTGTTTGCTTCTCAGCAATAGACTAACACAGCCACCCCATTGGATCTTGACAGCCAACTGTGGCTATGTCTACACTTGTTAATTTAAATCGACTTTAACTAAGTCAGCTTAACTAAGTCGACTTTAAGTCGACTTAGTTAAGTCGACTTAGTGTGTCTACATTTAAAAATAAAGTCGACTTAAAGGGGAACTTAAAAAGTCGACCTAGAGCATCCACACTGGATGCCTAGGTCGACTTTTAGGGGCTTAGGGGGACCTAGGGGAGGTCCACAGGGGCAGGAGGGACACCCCTTGCCCAATGCCAGGGGGCTCAGCCTTTGCCCCATTGTACCTAGGTACAATGGGGCAAAGCGGGACAGGGACCCTGGCAGGGCATAGGGGCAGGGTGGGTTGGGCTTTCCCTGCCCTGTGGGGTGGCATGCCAGGCTCCCCCTGTGCCCCCCCCCGGCAGGGAGGGCATTGGTGTAGCCCTGGGGTAGCCCTAAGTCGACTTAGGGCTACCCCACATCTACACTGGCTTAAGTCAACTCTAGGGAGTCGACTTAAGCCTTAGGTCTAGTTGAAAGGTGGTGTTATAAAGTCGACTTAATTTTAATTAAGTCGACTTTGTTTTCCTTAAGTCGACTTAAGCAAGCTGCTTAAGTCGACTTAAGGAAACTGTAGTGTAGATGCAGCGTAAATTAAGTCGACTTAAGCAAGCTTAAGTCGACTTAATTTACCAGTGTAGACGCAGCCTATGTGCTCAGTCTCTCAAGCAGAGGGAGATGTCCTGGGCATCTCTATTTGAGACCACCAAACTCGTTCCCCTGATCTGATCACCAGGGGATTTCAATTCAAGTCTCCAGAGACAAAAATATCAGTGCATTAATGTACTTGCATCACTACCCCCACCCCAAGTTTTAATAATGATTTATTATGAACTCATGCCACAAAAATAAAATCAATAAGCAAATGGATAAATAGAGGATTCCCTCCCCCCATATCATTAAAATTTAATTCCATGTATTGATTTCAGTATCTAAAAGTCTCCGTTCATTATCATCTGTCAACAGGCAAAAAAGCGCATGCTGCAGACGTGACTCTAGTCAATGTTTCCCAATCTTTGGCCAAATTTAGTTTAAAACTATACTGATCATTTAGGGAGACAGACCTAAACCATGATGCTTGCGATAAGCCCCAACATGATACAGACACACACACACACACACACACACACACACACACACACACACACACACTCACTTTAACTTTTTTCCTCAAAAGCCTTATAAACTGATTTTTGGTGTGTGAGTGCTCCTGGGGTTTTGTCTGGACTTTCCTGTTTCTTTGATTGTTGTGTGCTTGTTTCCTTTTTGTTCTATTATGAGGCCACCTGCTCTTGGGTCACAAGACCAAAAACTCTGTGTCTCCTCCCAATTCATTAAAAAACTGTCACATACTTCCTCCCCTCCCCTCTTTTTCTTTACTGCCTTCCAACTTTATCAATAGGGCAGTGTGTGTTATTTGAAGTGCCTGAGCCAAATTCCTCCCTGATGTAACTTCAACAGTTACACTGACTAGGATTGTATTTTGGCCCCCTATTTCCTTTCTATTCTCCTTAAAATTTACTACAGCCTCCCAAGAGGAGCTAGCCCAGTGTCCTGAGAAACTGACTTAAAGGGATAATAAGCAAGGAGTTTTGTGTCACTTTTAAAGACTAACACATTTGTTTATTGCATGAGCTTTCATGGGAAAAAAATCCCACTCGTTTGTTTTGCTGAACTAGACTACACCACTTCCCCTTTGAAACTTGACTTAAAGGGGCTAAAGACCTGGTGGCCAGGATTCAAGCATCTGACAAAGTGGGATTTTCTCCCACGAGAGCTCATGCAATAAATAAATGTGTTAGTCTTTAAAAGTGCCACTAAACTTGTTTGTGTTCCTTAACTCCGAGTTTCTCTGTAGCTGCTGCAGGGGCGGCTGCTGCTAGTTCGTTCAAAGGAAGCTGCCTCTAAGAAAAGCACTTATCAGCTCATGTGATCCCTGGGCACCGATTAGGTGATTGGTTCTGGTCAGCCCCAGGGGAAGATGATGGGAACTCAGCTGGGAGCATGTGACAAAAACATATTTTTACTCCACCCCTTAGGACTGGATTGCCTTGCTACCTAGCCAGACAGAAAGAGAGAGATCAAAGCAATCTCGGCTGCAGCTTTTCACAAGGTAAAGTGCAAGTTTCTCTTATAATGATCCCTGGGGAGGCATTTACACAAAGGATCTGATAGGAAAGGGACTGAGTGCCTAGTGCTAGTAAAGTTATCAGTAAGTTTCTTAAAGTGAACCCTAGCTTTAAGTAGTTTCCCTGCCCTGTAGCAAGTGCAGGATGGTGGCAGAAGCAAAGGTAAGAAAAATGTCTTGAGAGAGGTAGGAGAGAAATATCCGTTTTATATTGAGACGTATGGTGGTCAAAGCAGATACACTTCCAGGCAGAAGGAGAGCCACTTTCTGGATTTACTTGGAAAACTGGATTGCAGTGTCTAAGCTGTATCCACAAGCATAGCTTAGCTATTTGCAGCTCTGCTGAGAGTGTCAGTAAAAATTCCTATGCTAGTTGAATCAATGTGAAAGAAGAATGGAAATGGATGTGTGCTCCCTGATGCTGAATGCCCTTAGAGCGCCAGTCTCAGAAATTGTCACTCTTCCATCGTCTGACAGATACCAGCCTAAAGTTTTGAAATGCCAGTTTAAAGTGCATTAATTAAATTTCACATTCAACCCATGTCCTTTCATTAGCAGCACTTTCAGAAGAGCCTGCCGTGGTGCAGAAAACGAGGCTCTTTCCTTTAACTCTGAATTGCCTTGCTTTTGTGGGTTTAAGACATAGCCTATTTTACCTGTAAATTGAGGAAATTCACGTACTAAATCACCTATCGATTTCAGCTGAAGCTGTCTGGGTGAATCTAGTACAATGCTTCAAAAATATAAGGAACTTTACTTTTCGTGCATGGGGGAATTTCATTTGCAATGGAATATTAATTATGAATAGCATGGAAGCATATGAGTAGTTCATATGAGCCACTCCTAAAATATGTGTATTTAACAAACTATTCCATTCAAGATATAATCCTGTCTGCTTTTGCCTCCAAACTCCTGTTGACTTTTTAATGGAACCACAAGGTGAACATGGAGTAGAGTCATGCATCAAAGGGTTAATTTTCAGCATCATGTAACGAGAATAAATGGGGTTAACAGAGTGGATATTTAATCTGCCCCTTGTAGGGTTGACTCCTGTAAAACCACTGTGTCTATGGGTTTAGTGGGAAGTAACTTTTTTTTTTTAAAGACTCTCAATATTTTAGCTTTCATGATTACAAACTAAAACTGCTCCTGGCCCATATCTAGAGAGGAGGTTAGTTTCATTTTTGGAGATCAACACTGTTGAATTGACAGGGGCTCCAAGCACAGGTTACCACTTAAACTTCAGTGGAAAGTGATGGCATTTAGAACTTCACATAGCCCTTCTATCTGTCTCTTGCTACTGAGTCTTGAAATGGAGAACCATTCCCAACCATCCAGCTAGGGATAACAATATTTCTTCCAGACACTGATGTTTTAACTGATCCGATGGCTTTTAAATACAGTACGCTGCCGTGTGGCAACGCTGTGCAAATATTAACACATTCCTAGAGAGATTGTGAAGGTGTGTGTGGGCACAGCGCTAGAGAAGATATTATTAAAAATAGTTCTGCCTGTTTGTACTTATTGATGAAGCTTACTTTATACTCTGACAACGTCCTGTGATTTCCAGAGAACAATTCTTCTAAAATCCTTTTAAAGAACAATTAAAGTCTGAAGCCACTTAATCTGTGCTGTGTCGTCTTCTTTCACTTTCTATCACCCCATCAAAGTTACTCCATCTCCTTTATCATTTACATAAATACATGTAAAATTAAGAAGATCTCTTACCTAGGATTTATGTTCAGTGAACCTTGCTCTTTATATACTTTTTAAAACAACTCTTTACCTTATTCTTCCAAAATTATAACACGGCATCTCTCCTCAGCAAGGCCTCTGAAAACAAAATAATTGTGGGATTTTTCAGGACATGCTATTTTAAAGCTGAGCCAAAAAATGCACAATTACTGCTAAGATTTCAAAATGCCAGATCTTTAAAGCAGTCAGATTTTTGCCAAACTTCACAGAAAACTGTCACATGGGACGAGATGTAGTGTGCAGAATTTCTTTCAGAACTAATTTGGGATGACGGGTGAAAATCAACTTCTAATGGAGAGCTAACAGCAGCTTCAATTATGGAACAAACAATGTCATGCCATGCATCTCATTACTGTCCCCCATTTAATTTAATTTTGCTACCTGTGTGTTGAAATGTATTATGGAACAGGAGTGAATGTGAAAGACCTGACCTCTTATTACTTTTCATTTTATGTTAACACACACCATTCTGAGACCCCAATCTTCTAATCTTTCGCATGCAGAACGCTAATCAACTTCAGTGAGAAATACCCCACCAGCTGCATGAAGACATGGGGAAGAAATAGTTTATCTCACAAATTCCAAACTGTATATGTTCAGAGTTAGACACAGGAGAAAGAGCGTGTGTGTGCATGTTTTGATTTGCATCTAGAGTCAGAAACATCAAGAATTTATTACTCTAGAGTAAGAAATCTAAAGTTTCTTATACTAGATTTACATCTAGAGTAAGAAACAACCTAGCCAAACCTCTGCTTGTTTCTCGAAATAGCTTCAGCTCAAGAGGAAGTTATGTACTGTGGGGCACATTTGGATTTGGAAAACTTGAGAGTGGAGTTATTACAAAATAAGTAGTCTGGAATTAACTTAATCCACTTTGGAAGTGGATTAAGTTAAACAAGTAAAAGGCACTTTTTTATTCTGGGTTAGAATGTCCAAACATGAAGTTATTCAAGAATAGATGGTTCATTTAAATTTACACAGTTCTTTATTCTGGAATAACTTTCATGTGTGAACAAGACAGTGTCTTTGAGTTTTAAACCTAGTATAGCTGATTTTATAATGAAACTGCTAACAGACATTACAGCTATCACTGTATAAGAAAACTATGGCATTCTAGCATTTCAATAATTGAGATCGCTACACTTGTACAGGAATATGGCTTACTTTTTTTTTTTTAACTTAATGATTAGATCCAATAAATGTTAGTTTCTTCTCTTGAGGGAAGACATGTTGGGAAAGACATTGTTTCACTCAAACCAACTTAAAAGTAAATGATATCAGACATTCCTTGATTGCACCTGCTTATTCCAGAAACTGTGTTATAGTCTCCCAGAAAGCTTTAATTTCCAAAATTGCTGAATTCCCACCTTGAAGTTAATGAGAGCTCAGCACTTCTGAGAATCAGAGACTTATTATCTTATCATTATGCGAGTCTAATCTTAATGCATATGGTTATTCTAGAAGACTTGAGTACATAACTGAATTAGTTATTGTACGTCAGATCAAAGACTAACCTGTGAATGGCATACAAACAGCTGGTGAGTTGAAGTATTTGTCTTATCATTTATGTATGTTTCCTTAACATAGTTGGAGGTTAGAAACTAAGTGCTCTGTACACATTATATTGCTGCACCTCCGAAGCCCAAATATGGTATCTAATGTATGTAAAAGATAAAAATGAAGGACTTAAAAACCTCACATGAGATGCTTAACTAGTCTGTGGGATTCCTTCCTTTAGTGCAGCTTACACTTTCAGCAGGCTCAGCTTCATAGGTCGTTATTTCTGATGTAAATAATTTTCAGTAATATAAGCAAAAGGGCATCAAAATTGTGTGAAACAGAAGTAACTTGCAGAGGGGTAGCCGTGTTCGTCTGTGTACAGCAAAAACAATGGGAGTCCTGTGGCACCTTATAGACTAACAGATTTACTTTGGCATAAGCTTTCATGGGCTATAACCCACATGCATCTGACGAAGTGGGTTACAGCCCACGAAAGCTTATGCCAAAGAAAATATGTTAGTCTATAAGGTGCCACAGGACTCTCGTTGTATTTAAAAGTAACTTGGGGACTAACATGAAATACATTTGAGAGGTGCATTAATCCTGAGAATTTCTAACCAAATTAGTCCAGGCTTCTGAAATCCAATGCTCATTTCTTTAAAAAAACATTATCAAGTCAAAATAAAATAAAAAGAATGGCACCTGTGCTGCTAATAATACTTTGACACCAATTCAGGATAGAATTTAAGCACAGACTTGGCATAAGCACATGCTTATGTGCTGTCCCGAACAGAAATGCTTTCTTGAATCAGGGCCTTAATTATTAAAGGGAATGATTTTTTTTTAAAAAAAAATCAAATTCACTGTCCACTGCTTTACACACACACAGGACTGTCAATCTCCTAACAGCTTCTCTTTGCTGCAGTGCTTGGGACGCCAGCACTGTTTGGAACCAATTGACTACAGACACAACACTGTTTTCATTGAAATTATTTAAAACCTGATAACTTCTTCTTTCACGCTGATTCTTTTAAATTTTTCTTTTTCAAAAAGAAACTTAATTTCTGTATACTCCTTTTTGATTGGGGTTTCTAGAGCTGAAGATTTTCTTTTCTAGCTGTAAATACCTTTACAGTAAATACAATAACCATGGACCTCTACTCAGGCAAACCTCTGTCTACCCAAGATACTTGTCTGGCCCCTGTTATTGTAGCATCTGAGTGTCTTACGATCCTCAGTCTATTCTCCCGTACAATGCTGCATGTTATTGCTATTTTACAGATACGGGCTTAGGGCTCTGAAGGCCACTTCAGGGACTGAGCACCGGTCCAAGCTGCAACATCTGTTTTTTAGAACCTCAGCACAAGGCTGAATCTCTTGACCGGGGTCAGAGGCCCGCTGCCATGGGCTCTTATAGAGATACCCATGCAGACCTTTGCGAAGGGGGGGTTGACACAACATGCACACCCATATTCTGCCCGTGCTTGAAAGCAAATCCATACGTTCAAGCAAGTTAGCTTAATGTTATTTCACCTGCCGATTTGGGGGCAGATTGGAGGCTAGTGTAAATCACTAGTGTAAATAAAATTGCTAGTGTAGCTATGCAAGCAATCAGCTGACTAACCTCCTAAACAAGGGTTGTTTCTTTTCCTCCAGCTTGTTGGAACAGCAAGAGGAAAGAAGCAACCATAATGTGCGTTGTTAAATCATGGTGGCTGAATTATAGCTGGGAATTCAGCTGCCCAGTTCTTTCTCTTCCCTATATGCTCCACTCTTTAGAGCTTTGTCCTAAAACTAGATGTCGCTTGTTTGTGTGCGTGGCACAGAGCATAGTGATGTTTGATAAGGCTACATGCAACGACCTTCCTCTAATTTCACATAGTGTCCTCTGATCTTGTATCATGGCTTTCATCCTGGAGGTGGATATCTCCTTCTTGCCCCGGCCACAGTCTGAATCACAAATATCTGATTGGGGGAAGCCAAGTGACTTCTTGCTTTATTTCCTCATGGGGATCATGAAGTATAAAATGGACCCTTCATGAGACTCAGTTCCAAGATCTTCATTCTAGTGTCTTCCACAGATGGAATCAATACATTCTTTCTTCTCCCAGCTAGTACTTCAAGCTTCCAAGTATTGCTTGATCAGCTTTGAGGCCTGAATCTACTCTCACTTACATCACTTATACACCAGTATAACTCCATTGACTTCAGTGGATTTTCCTCTGATTTTTCTTGTGTGCACACTAGAGGAAAATCCAGGCCTCTTCTGCTGTTGCACTAGGGGATTTTGGAACACTGTTAGTTTCAGGGGTCAGCTCCTTTGGGAAGCATAGCTTCACTTCTGATTATCAGTTCTGATTTGATGGTGGCAACCAAAATTTTTTTGAATTTGAACCGAATGTAAACCAGTCCAGTGGTATCTGCCTGAGTCTTCAGACAGCCTGAAATGATTGCTCTGAATGTGTGAGCTGCCCCATCTATCTCAGCAGAACATTAAATCTGAGAACTAAACATAAGCTTTTAAATGTTAGTATCGTTAACTGTGACCCTGCCGGTCAGTTCAAGCAGAAACAGTCAGGTAAGGTCTCTGCTCTACAATCCCAAGCTATCTCTCGTGTCTTCTTGGGTGTTTTAAAAAAAATCTCAAATGCTTCCTCCTCAGCTCCTGAAACATCCAGATTCCCTTGTGACAACTGTTAAAATGCCATTGTCATTAGAAAAACCTGCAGCATATTGAAATC
Source organism: Pelusios castaneus (assembly GCA_007922175.1). Taxonomy (NCBI): domain Eukaryota; kingdom Metazoa; phylum Chordata; order Testudines; family Pelomedusidae; genus Pelusios; species Pelusios castaneus. Next base: position 2,621,349 of record ML685877.1, read on the forward strand.
CTGAAAATGTGGGCTTCACGCTAATGGAATTACTAACAACAACAAAAAAAACCTGGTGGGGGGAGTAGTGTAATGAATGTATTACTTATTGTCTCAGCGCATTTGAACACAAATGAGTTGAATTAAGCCTCCTTGGAGCTTCCATTTTCTGAGACCAGAGTTCCACGGAGGGGCTGTGCCGTGGACTTTTTGGGGAGAAGTAGGATTGATGGGGGGAAACTAAGACATTATGGTTGAATAGCTAGGAAAAGCTTCCTGCCAGGGAGATATGTAAGACTGTGAAATAGTCTCTGAAGGCCTCGTGGCTGGTTGGCTCCCCAGCAGAATCTATTTGTAAAGCATTGGGAGTCGTACGGCAAGAAGCCCTCCTGCCCTGGCAGTGGGGAAAAGAACTAAGTCATCTAATAGTAGGTCCCATCTCAGGCTGCTGTGATTCTATGAAATGCTTTTACTACAGACCTCACACATGAGTGTTTCATGCCCAAGGCCTATTTGACTAAATTAATCCTTGGTGTAAATCTAAGTCATTAAAATCAGTGATGAATTTGTCTGGTCCCAAGCTCTAAGGCTTGAGTTGATTCTCAGCCATGTCTCCTGGAATGTGGCTGGCATTCAGGCATTGTCCCCACAGGTCAGTTTAACCCAGGCTGTTCAGTGCTTTATGTTCCTATCCGTTACTGTTCCGCTGTAATTGGTGTATTTAAGTCATTAAAGACCTGTGCATGCCGCATGCTAGAACTCAGTCAGCTAGGAAAGGAATTAATTTGTTTGTTCGGTTCCTGTTTACTTTGTAAGTTTCCATTAACTTTTATTGATTTGCAGTGCAGCTGTCTTTAAAGCTGGTATTAAACTTGTCCACAGAGGCAGCCACAAAATCATCTTGTTTCTGTATACTTTTAAGAATTCAATTTAACCCACTCAAACAGTAATAAAAAAATCAAGTATGTCTTTTTACTGAGCTTTTGTGAGAGAAATTCCCACTTTGTCAGATGCTTTGAAGATGACAAAGCGGGATTTTCTCCCAGGAAAGCTCATGCGATAAATAAATTTGTTACTCTTTAAAAGTGCCACAGGACTCCTTGTTTGTTTTGCTGACCTAGACTAACCCAGCTATCCCTTTGGAACTTTTTACTGAGGTAATTCCAGAGGCAGTACATCAGATTGACACTTTATAACAAAAATCAAAACTCTGCTCCCCTAAGGCACGATGAAGCCAGGTTTCTCTGTTAGGAAATCTGATGAGGTTCAACAAGCTCAAATGCAGAGTCCTGCTCTTGGGGTGGAAGAATCCCATGCATTGCTACAGAGTGAGGATGGCTAGGCAGCAGTTTGGCAAAAAAGGAGCTGAGATTTACAGTGGACAAGAAGCTGGGTATGAGTCCACAATGTGCCCTTATTGCCAAGAAGGCTAATGGCATATTGGGCTGTATTAGTAGGAGCGTTGCCAGCTGATTAATGGAAGTGATTATTCTCCTCTATTTGGCTCTGGTGAGGCCACATCTGGAACACTGCATCCAGTTTTGGGCCCCCCCACTACAGAAAAGATGTGGACAAATTGGAAAGAGTTCAGCAGAGGGCAACAAAACTGATTAGGGGGCTGGAGCACATGACTTATGAGGAGAGGCTGAGGGAACTAGGCTTATTTAGTCTACAGAAGAGAAGAATGGGGTGGGATTTGATAGCAACCTTCAACTATCTGGAAGGGGGTTCTATTTCGGATGGAATTAGACTGTTCTCAGCGGTAATAGATGACAGAACTAGGAGAAAAGATCTCAAGTTGCAGTGGAGAAAGTCTAGGTTAGATAATAGGGAAAACTTTGGCACTAGGAAGGTTGGTGAAACACTGAATTACCTATGGAGTCAGTGGAATCTCCATCCTTGGAGATTTTTAAGGTGCAGCTTGACAAAGCCTTGGTTTAGTTGGGGTTGGTCCTGCTTGAATAAGGGGTTGGATTAGATGACCTCCTGCAGTTCCCACCAACTCGAATCTTCTATGATTCCCAAGAAACAGTCCTGCCTTCCTGATAAGGACAGAATCTGCTATCCTTTCTCACACCAAGTAATATTTTACTCCAGGGCTGCTCCACTTGATTTCAATGGCACTGCTACCTCTTGAGTAAGCTACTATTCAACATGGTAAAGAGATGGGAATCTGCCCCTTGATTCTCAAACTGAACAACATTTTAAGCATATTCCAACAGGTCAGATTGTTCTCCCACTGAAGAGCACCTGACCCCTGTTGAAGTCAGTAGGACTAACTGTCCACAGAATCTGGCTGTAATTAAAGACAGACCAAAAACAGAGTAAGAACTTCATAATCTTTCTCATATTTGTTTTAAAAAATGGTTTGTGAATAATAAATACATGGTGTAGCATCAATGCATCTATTGACCGCAACACACTTTATTGTTCTAGACATATTACTGAGACCAGCTGGTTTGCATTTTGACAGCACTCGGTTGCTTTGATATCGAGCAGATTAGAAAAGCACTTGGGGCAAGGTTGTGGCTTGCCATGTGCACCCACCCATAGCAATAGAGTACGTAGCTATAAGGTGGGCTACCCTCATTGCATGTTGTGCTATGGGCGGGAGACAGCAGCCAGGGAGAGCTGAGAGTCCATTCACCCCACCCCAACACTCCAGTCAAACCTGCATGGAGAGGGACAGAAAGTACACCAGGTATAGGGCTGTGGCACATGGTTTACTTCTTAGGATGCAAGAGAGAATCCTGACTTAGCTACAGTTTGGGTCCTGATCAGCGCCTGGGGCAATGCAGTGACGTGCAGCTTTTCATTCAAGGCTAGTGGTAAAGCCATAGGTTGGAATTTAAAGGAAGAGGGAGAGTAGGAAAAATCTCACTAGTTTCAAATCTAGGCTGCGTCTAGCCTCCCACTAGCCATCTTACTGGCCACTGTCGATCATACATGCTGCTCTGAAATCTGGAAAAACACACCTTTACAAAATACGGCCTCCACTGTCCGTGTTAGCAGATTGTCTGTTCCCATTAGAAATGGCTAAACAGAGCTTCCTTCTCTAATTCCCCATGGCTGTCGATTTCTAACCCTCATTAACGTCATGGCAATGTTTGCTCCAGCAGCTGATCAAAGACTAATGGGAGCTCTTTTTCCTTAGCATACAGTTATAATTCTGATAAGATTTGTTCTGGTAGCCTAAAACTCTATCCAAAATAAGATTTGACCACTAAACAAAAGTTGCAATAGTAATCAGTAAAGCCACTGGATGCCTGGTATATATCTAATTTGTAGAAACAGCTGCTTGAACTTGTTTTCTCCCAATGTCCTATATAACGAGTGTCACAGCAATGTTCTGAAGGGAAGCAAAGTGCAAACGATAGGAGTTCTGTAGAAAATGACAATCAGGTGAAAGGGGGAAAATAGGATTGTAGACATGACCATTCTTATGACTCTGCGATTGTTCCAAAGAGCAAGCAGCTAGTGAACTTGTCTTTTGACATCAGTGGAAGCTTCCACAGGATTAGCAATGAGGGCTTTCTGGCTGCCTTGTTTGGATACAGTGTTACAATCTCTCTACCCTGCAGTGAATTAGATCCTTTGTGTTAGTTTTCCTTGCCTTCTTTCAGCACAGAGATGCTTATGAGTTGTAAAACTCAGATCTCAGTTTCAGGACCTCTTGCTCCTCCCTGATCACTTGGGGATGAGGAAATACAGACTTACAGCACCAGGTCCACAGCTGGTATAAATCAGCACAGCTCTGTCTAAAGCTGTGAAATTACACTGATTTGCACCAATTGAGGATCTGGCCCAGAGTATCTAAAAGACCAGCTGTTGTATACATTGAGACACACCAGATTTTTGAAAAAATGTTGGTGACCTGATTTTCAGAAAGTCAAGTTTGGGGAAAAGTGCATGATAGAAATGAGCAAATATATATAATATATTTTTTGCCTCAGGAGCCAAACCAGAAAAATCTTTAAAAAAAAAAAAAAAATCATCTGTGCAAAACAAAAGTGATTTTTTTTTTGTTGTTGTTGTTTTTCTCACCAAAATGGAAAAATTGGGGGGAAAGGGAAAAAAGTTTGTGGCTGAAATAAATGTTTTGTTTGACCCTGTCATGTGGATGTACCAGGCCCTTTGAAGCCTGCTGTTGGAGGCCTGGCAGACCTACCACAACCTGCCCCAGAAGAGGAGCAGTAAAGGTTGGTCCTCCAGGCCTGCTTAAAAAGGCTGCAAGGAAGCAGCCAATCAGAACGTAGTAGGCTAAGTTTAAAAGTGCTGCAGGGAATGTGCCAGTCAGTTGCTGGCTGGGAGCAGAAGGGTGAGGAAGTATTGGAAGGCTGTGAAACTCCACAAATAAAGATGCTTGGGTGAGACCCTGCTCAAACAGGTGACACAGAGAATCCTGATGTAAGGGTGAAGAGGAAGGAGCTAGGTGGGAAATGGCACAGGGTATAGCAGCAGCAACTATTAAAGAGAGCAGCACATGGCTGCTATTTGTAGGGTCCCTGAGTTGGGACCTGGAATAGTGGGCCCAGGTCCCCGCACTGGAAGAGTGACCAAAGCCCTGAGAAGGGGACACGTTTCATTTAGAAACTCAAGCACAGGGCTAGAACTTAAAGGCAAAGAGAAGGCCCTAAGGGCTCTGCTCTGTAACTGTGCAGGGAAAGACTTAAAGTTAGTCCAGAAGGGGCTGAGAACTGAACCCAGAGACAGAGCTAAAGACATTATCAAGGGCACCGGGACATGACCAGGAAGGGGTTTGTGCTTTCATGCATACTGACTGTGTGTGAGGTTGGCTGGAGGGCTGAGCCACTGAAGACCTGCTGGACGAGTGCAACAACGGACATGGGGCACTGCATAGAGAAAGTATAGGTTCTCACCTACCCGACAGGAGGCATTCATGAGAAGTGAGTGTCCCCTGTCATAGAGCCAAAACGAACCTCCCACCCCAGCACCTTAGTTTTTCATTTCATGTTATTTTGGTGTATTTGTCACTTTCGTTTTATATTCATCTACATTTGTTGTTTCCAAATGAAAAGTTGAAATATTTCATTGGTAACTAGCCAAGCCAAACCATTGCATCTTCTAGAAATTTTTTCCTTTAAAAAAAAAAAAAAAAAAAGCACCGAGTTAGACCTGAATTTGCAAATAGTTTGTGTCCTGAAAAACTTCACCGAGCTCTAGTAGTAAATGCCTGTTCACATATTACTAAGCAGGGGTTCATAGGCGAGGGTGGGGGGAATACAGTTCCCTTTCCTGGGCTAAAAGCAGAGAGGAGCCCCGTTTTCTCCCTGCCTTGAGTTAAAAGCCCTCATGCAGAACATTTCCTCCTTCTTTGCCAATGCAGTGATAGCTCTCACTCTTGTTTCTTCCTGGTTAACTATGTCAAAGGCTGCTTAAGAAAGTTAGGACTAGTCTTCACTGACAATGGCAAATTCGCTGCTGTAAAATTGATCTTCCTAATCTACTGATCGGATCTGTGGAGACCCACTCAGCTGATCAGGAAGTCGATTGCTGGAGACAACCTGGGTAAATAGAGTCGTGCTGAGTCGAAGGGAGGACATTTCCCTTCAACTCACCACACTGAAGACACTATGGTAAGTAAACAGTAGGCAGTCAAAGGGAGCTACTCAGGTATTCAGCTGCTGCCAAAATGCCACCGTGGTGTACACCTGCTCTTACTATGTGAGGCTTCCCTGACATGGAGAACCAAAATTGCCATTGCAATGCATTAGCTTTGCTGGCAGAATGGAAGCGCGAAGGCAATTTCATTGAAGCAGTCTTCTTCTATATGCGAGTTCTGCAGATGAGCTTGCAAATCAGACAGTTGCACTGATACACAGCCAGTTATAGCTTATATGCACAAGCGCCTGACTTCTGTGCACTTCTGTGGGAACCTAGTGAGCAAAATATGTATGCAGTTACACACCTTATTTTGTGTGCAGCTGGGGGCTCTCATTCTGAAAATCAAGCTGTCAGTTTAGTTTGAGAGGCCTGTTGGGTTTTGGGCTTGGTCACATTTAAAAGTGACTCAGCCATACCTTTGTCAGTTGTGTTTGGAAAAAATCTATGCCCTGACCAACATAGCTATTAGCCGAGATGGCAACAACAATAAAATAAAAAGCTTTATCTAAACTGATCTGTCAGTGGTACTGTCATTCTGGAGCCTCTAGGGCCAGATTTTCATCAGGCGTGAATTGGCTTGTCCTTCCATAGCTCTACATCGATTTCTGTCAGATGGAGATCAAGTCCCTTTGACTCATCCATGGTCACCTCTGCGTAAAACATCTGCTGACTCAAGTTAATAAGCTTTGGGCATTTTATTTATATATTTGTTAGAGTGGATGAAATGATGAGGAAATCAGCTGATGGTCATGTTGATGTTTCTTTCTTAAAATAGGAGGTTGTGTTTGTGGCTTTCAGGCTGGTGAATGCTCTTGTTGTGAAGCTGCAAAACTCCACGATCCAACTTCAAAAAGAAAAGAACAACCTTCAGTCAGTGTATGCAGGTGCTAGATCTTCCCATTTGAAATGATTTCTGGGAGAGTGTATTGTTTAAAATCTGCTTGTCGCTATTTTGCCAGATCTGCATCAAGGCGGGTATGCGTGTGTTACTGTTTTGTTTGGGGTGGGGGGTTGTTTTTTGTTTTTGGCTGTTTGAATTCTAGTTAAAATGTCGTTTTCAAGCAATGCTGACATATCTGACCTCTGCGTGGGCATATTGCTAATAAAAATAACATTGCTTATGAGAACAGCAGGATTGAGGTCCTGCTAGTAGGATATGTAAAACCTGTGCTGACTCTTCGACCAATTCTTTTGTTGGGCCCCAACTCAGCAGATCACCTAAGCACATAGGTTGTTCCACTGACAGTGTTGTTTCAGTCAGTGAGGTGTCACCATCAATTCCAGTGGATCTACTTCAATTCTTAAACTTGATCACTGAGCTGATGTTCTCAGCTGAACTGGAGTCCCTTAGAAGTCAATGAGAGTCTTACTGATTTCAGTGATGAGATGAGCATTAAGCAAATGCTGAATGCTTAGTGTTCAGTTCTTAGGTTTAGTGGTACCTCGCTTTATAAGTGATCCCATTGATTTCCTTGTCAGAGGTGCCAGTGTGTAGGGGCATCAGAATCCGGCTTTATGACCTTGAGAAACATGTTCACAAGCCTTTTCAGACTAGGCTTCCCATTGTAAAATAAGTTGAAGTTAGTAAAGAGCATTGCCATTTACTTTAATTGCAACAAGAGTAAACCCAGGATGTCAAGTCTTTCATCGTTGTAATGCAAGCAGTTGTTTCACATGCCAATTTTAAGGAAAACCTTTGCATTTCTAATTGATGGTATAGTTCCTATATACTGAGAATTGCCATTCACCATTTGATCTCTTGCCTAGTGGAACCAATAGTGGGTGACTGGCTTTTGAACAAAATATGTCCTTCCTTGTTTGATCAGAATGTGTGTGTTGGGTTTGTGAAGGGGACTGGAAATGCCAAACAGGAATGTAGACACTCAGAACAGTATGAATAGTTAGAAAGGTTTTTTTTTTTTTCCTTCTTCTTCTTGCTATTGAATTCAGAACAGAACAGAAGCAAACCCATATTTGAGAGGCCCTGGGATAATTGCAGCAAAAATACTTCAGACAGGGTCTTGTTGTGATGCTAATTGTCATCTATTGACCTGCTGTTTGGATTCATCCATGCAAAGCCACGCTTCAATCTGCTTACGTAAATTGCTGACAAACCCATTGCTCACTTCTGCCAGTTAACTAATTCTTCTCCTTGGGTTCCCAATGCAGCTAGATGAGCTAGAAATGAATCCAGAGTTTAAAATAGTGTTTTCTCACCGCAGCTATAAACTTCTCCTGAAAACTCCATTTCTACCTGGGCCAAAAGAAACTTCATGAGGTTCAACAAAGACAAGTGCAAAGTCCTGCACTTAGGACGGAAAAATCCCATGCACTGCTACAGGCTGGGGACCGATCGGCTAAGTAGCAGCACTGTAGAAAAGGACCTGGGGGTTATGGTGGACAGGAAGCTAGATATGAGCCAACAGTGTGCTCTTGTTGCCAAAAAGGCCAATGGCATATTAGGCTGCATCAGTAGGAGTATTGCCAGCAGATCGAGGGATGTGATAATTCCCCTGTATTCGACACTGGTCAGGCCGCATCTGGAATACTGTGTCCAGTTTTGGGCTCCCCACTACAGAAAGGATGTGGACAAATTAGAAAGAGTCCAGTGGAGGCAACAAAAATGATTAGGGGGCTGGGGAACATGACTTATGAGGAGAGACTGAAAGAACTAGGCTTATTTAGTCTACAGAAGAGAAGACTGGGGGGAGATTTAATAGCAACCTTCAACTACTTGAAGGGTTGCTCCAAAGAGGAGGGAGCTAGGCTGTTCTCGAGGGTAACAGAGGACAGAACAAGGAGCAATGGTTTCAAATTACAGCTGGGGAGGTCAAGGTTGGATATTAGGAAAAACTTTCTCACTAGGAGGGTGGTGAAGGATTGGAATGGGCTATCTAGGGAGGTGGTAGAATCTCCATCTTTGGAGATTTTTAAGGCTCGGTTAGACAAAACCCTGGCTGGGGTGATTTAGTGGGAGTGGTCCTGCTTTTTAGCAGGGGGTTGGACTAGATGACCTCGTGAGGTCCCTTCCAACCCTATTATTCTATGATTCATTTGATTTTTGGATTCAGCTCCCCTAAAGTCCTTTCGAGGCCCAGTCTGGTTGAAGTTATTCTGTCCCTTGCTCCAAGTGAAGTACTCCTCTTCATGCCTGACAGATAAAATATAGTAGCCAACTACTTGTAACCAGGAATTTCCAGTCTGGACAACAGGAGACTTAATTTAAATCTAAGTGGTATGGGAAGAACTCATTTTGAATGGACGATCTATGTTGAAAGCAATCTCAGCAGCAGATAAAACATTTTGTCATCCTGGCAACTTTTGTGTCTTTTTAGCACGTTGTCGTCTTGGCTTAAATACCTGAAGAAAAAGCATGTAAAGAAATATTTGTCCTTACAAAGGAAGCAACAAGATGCCTTTAGATACCCTGAATATTTTATGAAGGAGAGAGCCCCACTCTGTAACAGAGCCGTGGTCTACATTGCAGGTGCTTTTCGGCAGCAATCGGAGGAAAATATGCAAGTTATTTTAACTAACTCCTAATACCTACTCACCGCAGTGTCTTCAATGCGCTGAGTCAATGGGAAATGCCCTCCTGTTGACTCAGCGCTACGTTACTTGAGGGGTGGTCTTCAGGAACCAATCTTCCAATCAATCTGACTGCGGCAAATTTGCCACCATCAGTGAAGACCTGCCCAGAGAAATGTTTTTACTAAGTGCACAAGAAGCAAAGGTGATAATTAGGCCTGTTGTAGTAATCAGATTATTTTAGGCGTTATCTTGCACCCTGTGGTTTATGCTTTGTATTACAGTTCTTGTTAATAAATAAAGGAGATTTAAACCTTCTGCCTTCATTAACCACATGATACAAGGAAAATGAAGCTTACTGAACCAGACTTGTCTGTTAAGTTATGGTGATATTAGAGAATTCATGGTGAAAATATTAATGTTATGCTGATCCTGGTAAATAAGCTACAACCAAATTATGCTTGGTTACTGACAAACCTGGGATGAAATCAGGTGAGAAAGAAACAAGCCAATGAAGTGGAAGAAGTGGGGGAGAGAAGGTCCTGCTTGACAATTGGGTGCAGTAGGTGACTATGTGGTGGTTACATCAGACAAAAGCTGGCCTATTCTCTGAGGTTGTCGGGAACATCCTTGTCCGTGATTGTTCCTGTCAGGCTAAAGACTGGGGAGCTGTTGTTGACATCAGTTTGATAGGCAAAGCCTGTCCCAGAAGGCACTGTTCATATTCAGGACAGCTAAAGAATGTTCTCAAAATCCAAGAGGACATGGGGCTAGTTGCTTGATACCCATTAGCCCTGCCGATTAGTGCAGAAAATAAGGAAAGGGAGAGAAAACAAGTTGACAAAAGCCTCCTGCTCCCCTTGGAGTCCTTTTGGGGTTACATTTTTTGCACTGTAAACCCTTATCTGCCACAGCAAGCAGAGAAGATTCCAGAAGTCCTGTCACCCAGACCCTCCCAAAAACCAAGCCTTTACTTGCTTGGGAAATCTTTGTTTCATATAGTTCAGGTACACTTTGTAAACAACCTGTGCACCTATTAATAAGCATTTTACTCTCCAAAACAAAGCCCTCAAGTGACTCAAGCTCTCTGTCTGACTCTGGGGAAAGGGAACGGAGCCACCTTACAATCTCAGGGAAACTCTCCATAAGCCTTAAACCACTACAGTCTCTCTCTCTCTCTGTCTCTGAAGGCAGACTGACATAGCAAATGATTTTCATTGTCACAACAGGCCACCCATTGTACACAATGTCACGTCACATTCCAAACCACTGGAATGAACCAACACCTCTGGATATTGACAGTAGTGGGGTAGAGTTCCTTCCTTCTGTCAATATGAAATACCTTTCTGGGAATGCATGAGCTGGTGCCTTGTCTGACAAAGAACCTGTCAGTGTCTTGCTGAATAAAGGCACCAGGCCTGGCTCTTGTACAACTGTACTGACTTATTTCTCATGGTTGTTTAGATCCCCTGATCTAACTCCTTGCTAGGATGGGAAGGAAATTGGATCTTTCCAAGCTAACAGATGAAGAGGCCAAACATGTCTGGGAAGTGGTTCAACGAGACTTTGATCTGCGAAAGAAAGAGGAAGAAAGATTGGAGTGAGTACATATCTGTGGACACTTTGTGGCTTTGATGACTCTCAGAAAGAAGTAGCGGGCTCAGATCCTTTATGTCTCTTGTAACAAGAGAACAGACAAATAAAGCCAAAAGACTGAAAATGTGGGTAAGAAAAAAAACTCTGGGACTTGACAGATGGGGTCTCTCCTGCTTTGAGAAGGGGTTTGGACTAGATGACCTCCTGAAGTCCTTCCAATCCTATCTTCTATAATTGTATGAAATGACTCTGACCCTGCTGCCAGCAAAGCCAGCAGGAAAAAGCCCGTTGTATTAACATAGTCCTCTGCGTTTGGTTATTGCTTGAAGGGGGAGGTACAAGTACTCAGCTTGTGCAAATCAACATAGCTCCATTAAGATCAACCACTGATTTAAAATCAGGGGAACTGCACCTTTTTTTGCCAGCTAAGTATCTGACCTGAAGTGCAGTAACCTCAGCCAGGAAATGTGATGGGCTAAAGTCTGGTTTCAAAGATATTTGTATATCTGCCACTGATTTCAGTATATGGAATGAAGGATAGAATTTGACTCCATTGCTGGTTTGTTAGTCTTTTTTATTATTTAACTCACTACAATATAACGAATTCAAATTTCTGCTTGGTTCTCACGAGTGGGCAGTTTACAAAAAAAAGTGGGCTAAAAATAATTCAACATTTATATCATGTTGATCTCTTCTACATTTTAAAATTAGAGCTTTTGGCTCCTGAATTGGGTGAAAAGTCTAATCTGAGAGATTTTGCCTAACTGTGGTCCATAGCATGTAAAGTCATAGAACTGGAAGGGACCATGAGAGGTCATCGAGTCCAGTCCCCTGCACTCATGGCAGAACCAAGTACCCTCTTAAACCATCCCAGAGAGGTACTTGTCTAACCTGCTCTTAAAAACTTCCAACGATGGAAATTCCACACCCTGCCTAAGCAACTTATTCTAGCAGTTAATCACCCTAACAGTTGGGAATATTTTCCTAATGTCCAACCTAAACCTCCCTTGCCATAATTTAAGCCCATTGCTTCTCACCCTATCATTGGTGGTTAAGGAGTATATTTTTTCTCCTTCCTCCTCGTAACAATAATACATATCAACACTGAAAATGTGTGGTGGGAAGTTAACTGCACTGGTTTTGAACATGAGAAATATCCAGGTTTGGTCTGAACGGGGCGTTAACTAAATACTTACTTTTATTGGAACTAGTTACTTTGTCCTGTGTTGTGCTGAATGTCTGCTGACCCCGTTGGCACTGAATTGGTGAACCAGCAGAGAGATTGAAACTGATAAATCACTATCCTCTGAAGTGCCCTGGGGGGATTAGAAGCTCATTGATTTCATTCCTTTGGCTCAAAACAATGGAATAACAAGGGACGATCTCATGGCCATGTGCATACAATAGATATGAGCCACCATGGTTTGTTTGTGGTGCGTGTTTAGTCTTGGCATAATTAGGTACAACTGTGCTTTAGAAAGGAGTTACATTCAGTTGTACCAAGGCTAAATTTAGTCACTCTGTGGCATCCCTTCCCTGCTGGGGTTGGTAGTTTTTCTTTGACAAAGGGGCATTTTAAAACAGAAAAAGTAATTTGTTGTTGGTGTGTTTAGGTTATAAGCCCCTTAATAATGAGTCTTCAAAACCAACACCTGAGCACCACGGCCCGAAACTACGCACCTTTGCGGGTCTCCCCCAGTGTGGTGGCATCCTGCCTGGGGGCACCAGAGGGAGCAGGGGAATGTGGGGGGGCGGGAGTGCAGAATAGTGCTGCTACAGGGACCTGAGGAGAGACTGTCACCAGCGCTGCTCAGGGAACCTATGGGCCAGCATTATTGCGGAGGGTGGGGGGAGCCTCAGGAGGGGATGCAGGCCAGCGGCTGTGATCCATGGCACTTCTCTCCCACCCCTAGGCTGGCTGGTTTGGAGCAGACCACCACCCAAATGGGGGACTGGATGGGCAGGCCAACAGTGGGTGGGGCTAGGCAGCAGAAGCCAGCCAGGGCTGGACTTTTGGGGGCCATAAGGGCCCCCCCTTTAGGCCAGGGATGCAGCCCCTATAGCCCCTGCCTTAATCCAGCCCTGTGGAGGACCTTACTGCCAGCCACTAAAGACAGTGTCTAGAAAAACAGATGCCAAGGAATTTCTGAGATTAGATGTCAGAGCACTTGAACTCTTGAGGATCAGGAAGTAAAGTCCATTGTTTAAGGCACTAGCCTAGGACTTGGGAGAGCCGAGTTCAATTCCCTGCATTGGCACAGACCTCTTGTGTGAACTTGGGCAAGTCTCTTGATCTCTACATGCCTCTCTTTCCCACCTGTACAATGGGGATAATAGCATTGCCCTGCTTCCTAGGAGTGCTGTGAGGGTAAAAACATTAAAGATTGTGATGCACCCATTCAAACCCAATTTTACCAAGAGCAGTAAAAAATAAATTGACAGGACCAACGGGCCCCTTCCTGGAACAAACTCAGAATCCCCCAGACTCATGGAGTTTGAACAGGGAAATGCAGTGTGCATGGGAGGAAGAGATTATAATTCTGAATGTGGGTTTTTTTCCCCATACAATCATCTGTGTTGTGTGGTTCTCAAGGCCAGGCTAAGTTAATCATGAGGCACGGCAAATGACAGCTAGGGCGTGAAAGTAACATAGCTCCCTGGGGAGAGACGGGAAAGACTAATTCTGTCCTTGGGAGGGATTTGTTTATACTGTGCCTTGAGATGAGAGGTGGCAAGTGAAGCAGCTCCTCCATGAATCATAAGTGTGGGTGACTTCCTAGGAATTCCATTTGTATTGACTCCTTTTATAGCATCTATAACCATAAAACAGGGTGAGCTGGCTTCCCAGCAGTTCAGGAGGATTTGGGAGGAGTGAATTTATAGTGCTCATGACAACCAGGAACAACTAATGCCTGCTAGATGCTGACATTCGTTCAAGTTTCCCCACAGCTGTGCCATGGGATCTCCCTCCTGATTTATAAACGTTCTGTATGCTTCTCATGAGCAGAAGCTGCCAAGTACACTGTTGGACAACCTTTACCCTGCTACGCCAGGTCCTTTAAATAGTCTCTTTAAGTGCTGTTGAACATATGATTCAGGGGAAGGGCAAGAGGCAGCTCAGAGACACACTTTGTGGTTCACTCTCAGGAGTACTCATAGAGAGGCACAGGACAGCCCAGGACAGTCTGGGCCATTCACCACATGTTGGAAGGTGGAGGAGCTTTAGAGTCAGTGAGTTTGATTCAGTGTGGCAGGAAGCAGCATTTTTTTTTCTTCGTGGTCACTGGCCCTGAAAAGGTTTTTGTACCACTTCACCAGCTAAACAAAAGTCTCTCCCATGTGATTTCAGAAGAAGGTACCTTGCCAAAAGCGAAGGCTAGGAAGGAATGTTTTAGATCATTTGATGTTCAAGAGAATAAGTTTCCAGGGCCTATAAACTCACTGGTTTCTATCACTGGAGTATTTTTTACCATTTCCACCTTATTTTACCCTGTTCCACAACATGAGACATACAAAGCTCAGTCAATGCAAGTCACCCTTCGTGCTGCCTTGTCACCAGGGGGATGAAACAGGGTGGCTGAGTGTGTTTTTAGTGCAGGGAGGCAGAGACCAGGCATCTACCATGCTACGAAGGAATGCTTTCTACGCCAGCGTATTTCTGCCTCTGGTTTAAGGCTGGGCCTTAAAATGGAGTTATTGTCATTACCAACTTGCTGTCCTTCACAGAGATTCCCTCATGGCCTTTAGTAACTGTTGCATTGAGACGTGCTCACACAAACTTATTTGTCCTCCATAATCAGCACTCAGTTGCTGGAGGCTTGTCTATATGTGGTCTCTACAAAAACATCCAGTCCTGCATGTTATTCATAGTCATGGACCACTGTGCTAGATGAACCAATGTCGTAGGTAGCCAGGAATCCTACATGGGGTGTCTCATGGGATATATAAACGTTCTCCTGCCAGAGCTGCAGAAGGGTTAAAAGCCAGAGTATGTACCTCCTTATCTGTAGCTGATTGGCAGCCCAGCAGTAGCTGGGTTAGCAGAGCCTGCAGACCAGAAATGGGTGGCCAGAGACTCTGAGGAGGACTGCATCAACGCAAAGGGGCCAGAAGCAGCTGGCACCCCCAGAGACAAAGCTCTGAAATAAATTGCTCTGTGAAAGGAGCTGGAGGCCGCTGAAGTGGAAAGCCGGAGTGAGTATGAGGAGGCAGACCTTAGCGGCTCAGTATAGGGTACCTGGGCTGGAAGCCAGGACAGAGGCAGGGTCTGGGTTCCCCTTCCTGCCACCAGAAGAGAGTTAAAAGCCCTGCGGATGCAGAGGGACAGGGACTATTGAGTCCAGGGGGGTGGGGGGGGTGGCAGATCTGTCATTAGGGTATTAGTCTGTGTTTGTTGGTTTGAACTTTTCTCTGTTCCAGAAGGGAGGTTGGGGGGAGACTATTTGTGACTTGACCGGAGGGCTGAGTTATGAGAAGGGGCAAATGACCTCAGGTGCGGAGGCCTGTTGGCACCAGACTCAAAGGCTATGTCTACACTGGCAAGTTAGGTGGACTTAAAGAGACTTAAGTCCACCTAACTTAGTCCCTGTCCACACCAGGCTTTCATTGAGTCGACATAAGAGATTCCTTAAGTCTACTTAATGAAAGGTTAGGTCGACTTAATAAGAACCACCGGTTAGGTCGACCTAACCCTTAAGTTGACTCTTTAGGTTGACCTAAGTACAGTGTGGACGCTTAAGTCCACTTTATTAGGTCGACCTAAGGGCAGTTAGGTTGACTTACTAAGTCCCCGTTCAGGGAAGCCACTTTGTTAAGTCGACCTAATAAGCTTCTTTGCTGAAGCTTTAGTTTCCCGAAGTGAAAGCCCAGCCCCAGGGGTCTTTTGAACTAGAGCAGAAGAAAAGGACCCTCTTTTGAGTAAATAGTCCGGGGGCACTTTGCCCGTTTATAACACAGAGCTCTAATTAAGTCGGTAGAACTACGCTGGCATAAACTTGCTCAGAATCCCTTCCTATGAATGCAGTCAAGTATAGGGCCAGCTATCTAAAAAACTGCGAAAAGAAACCATTTGCAGCGCACAACCAACCTGACTGTTCCACCAAATGCATCAGGCTCCATGTCCAAGCACACATTTGCTATTAACCATTTACATATGCACAGATCAGCCTCCTAACAAACTGTATTCAAATAGCTACTCCTCTCCTGTGCTGGAAGCCCTTGACTCAGCCTTACAGTGGATGAAAGGCACACTCTTCTCATAGGATGGTAGGCAAGCTGGTGTGTCACCAGTTTGTCCAAAAAAAAAAAAAATCCAAAATGAATCTAAATGTTTTATCAAACATTTTCAAAATGAAACACTTTGGGGTTTTTATTCAAAATGACTTTTTTGTGTGTTAAAATTCCTTTTAATTTTATGTTTATAAAATTAAAGAATTTTAAAAATTCAAAATCTAAAGGTTATATTGAACCTGATTTTTTTTTTCAGTTCACTTATAGTTTTTTTTAAATTCAGGGTTTTTCTTCCTGGGTGGTTTTTTTTTTTTTTTTTTTTTTCATATTTTTTGGAATTGATAGTAAAATAAAAACTCCATTATTTACACAGCTTTCATGCCCATCCCTCCATGCACAGCTAAATACTAGTATCCCTCACTACCAAATGAGCAGTTTTTCTTAGCTACTGTCTTCTTTGTATTCTTGTTACTAGCTCAAAATCTCTTGCCACCATCGCTGCAATTCCAGATAAGACTCAAGATATCAGGAGATGCTTCAGATTTACGATCCAAAGTCCCCCATTTTGTGGTTTAAATTCTCAAAAGCAGTATGAATGTTGTCCTCTTGTTCTTCTGTTTCCTTGACTCTTTAAATATTGGCTGCTTGGTCGCTTCAGATCAGTTCCATAGTTTCATTTAACATTGGGTCATTGTGCAAGGAGAAAGCTATATGACTTCCATCCTAGATCATTAGAGATTGCAAGTGGGGTGACCAGATGTCCTGATTTTTATAGGGACAGACCAGTATTGAAGGCTTTCTCTTATATGGGCGCCTGTTACTCCCTAACCTCTGTCCCGATCTTTCACACTTGCGATCTGGTCACTCTACCTGCAAGGGACAGATTCTGATCTCCGTTACCTCCTGTGTAAATTCAGAGTAGCTCCACTGAGGTCAGACTAGATGATCATATTGGTCCCTTCTGGCCTTAAAACCTATCAATGGAATTGCTCTGGATTTATGACAGTGAAAATAGGATTGCAGTCAGGCCCAGAGAATCTATCCTGCATTCTCACCTGAGCCTCTCAGGAAGCAAAGCCTAGAAAGACGTGGGCAAATGGTTTCCACTTTGGCATAAACTAGAGCAGCCCAGCTACTGTTCTTATTTAAGTCCAGCCTGCAGCAAGCTCCACAGAACCATGTGCATTCCAAAACAACCAGATCACAGCCCACCCTCCCTGACTCCATCCCTTCAGTAGGCTTCTGTACTGGGGAATAGTAGATCAGCCCCCTACACCAGCCAGCAAACCATCCCTCTACAAGAGTGGTATTCCACTACCGGGATATCTGACTGTTTTCTGGAATGCCACTGAGGATTTGGGCCTCAATCTGCTCTGGCTGGAGGCATTTCCATAGTAGCCCATGCCAGCCGCACCTTCGCTAACCCATTCTGCGGTGAGGTTAGTAACAAAAGAGCTGGCTGTGATCCTGACTATTGGAAAGAATAAACAAAGGCCACGTGGTTCCTATGGGATTTAAATTGAGTTAGCTGAGGCCTGTTATCTTCTTGGCAGGGCCAGTCTTTGAAAACATGAAAAACTGGTCTAGTGAAAGTGTCAGATCTCTGCCAAATCATCCTCATGCTCGAGTGCACACTGGGAAAGTTCACTGGGCACACCATGGAGCAAACAGTATGAGACATTTATACTGGTGTAGGACCCAAAGAACACACTCAGATTGGGCCCATTGTGCTAGGTGCTGTACAAACATAAAAAAGGACAAGCCCTGCTCCAAAAAGGAAGTTGTAGGGTAGGCAGAGAGTATCTACATAGCAATAGATTGCTATTTGGCTTAACTTCATGCGTTCTCATTCTTTCATGACATCATCCAACATGCCAACTGGAGTATGCACATATATGCTGCTCTTTGGCTAGGATTGAGAATGAGAGTCTGTCCTGGGCACTGACATCCCTACCAAAAACTACCTTTGGAAAGGGCTAAAAACCCAAGCTGGGGTTTTGTTTTGTTTTTTTCAGAAAGTTGTTTGTAAAACTGGAACCACCCTGGCCCCTTGATTTTTGTATTAACCACAGACAAATTTGCTGCTTAACAGAGACACCAGTGGGAGATACTTGGTTTACTAAATATAAAGGATTTCAGTCTGAGCGGCCTGTCACTCTGATTTTAATCCTCTGTGTGCCAGCTTTGCAAATAACATAGCTCCACCCAAGCTGGTGTGCAGCTGAGAGCAGACAGCAACTTCTTTAGAAAAGCAACAGAGTCCTGTGGCACTTTTAAAGACTAACAGATTTATTTACCGCATGAGCTTTCGTGGGAGAAAATCCCACTTTGTCAGACGCTTTGAAGATGCCCCCTCCACCCCCAAAACAGTGAATAAAAGGCTTTCCCTAATGGGCAAGCGATGTTGAGAATTCAATGAAAGACACACAAGGTGGTGGCTTCAAGTATTTTTATAAGTTCATCTTCATGACGGACACATTATTGCTACCATAAACATCCCGTAGCCAGAAGCATTGTGCAAATTCAGGGAGCATGCTCACACTGGGCCAGATTCACAACTGATATAAACGGGCATGGCTCAGTTCAAGTTAGTAGAAATGTAATGATTTATGTTAAATAAGAATCTGTCTCACTGTGTCCGCATTCTTCTGGAAAATCTCATGCATGGGCTGCTGACGGGCTCAAAGGAGAATTCCCTGAGATCTTGCCCTGCATACTTCCACGGGAACAACCCAGGGGTTTTCCAGTCCATTATGCTACTATAGAGTATTGAAAAATGTTCATTAAATCAAGTGGTCTGTTAGCTGGTCATACCGACAGCCATCTGTAAACCCCCTGATAAAAACATTGCAGTAGCATGGCTACTCTGGATGCAGCTCAGTCTTGTGAGAACAGCTGACCTACAGAGATTGCTAGTCCATGTGGAACAGAAGTGTTAACTGTGTTCTGGACGGGCAGCTTTCCAGCCCTGCCTAGATGGAAAACAAGCCTGCAAGGACCCTTCCTAGAAATCAAACATTACGCTACTTAATTGTGACCCAAAAGGCAAACAAGCTGAAATATGTACCAGCTAATGCACTGCGCTGAAAGCAAATAGAAATCCCCCAGGTAATACAACCGATCCTCCCCATGCCATTCTTGCTCAGCTGATTGGAATGTGTCATTTAACCAACCCCGACTGCCACTTGAAACACAGAGTACATAGAACACTTCCTGTATTGAGGATTGCCAGTTATTCAGAGCGGGTAGCATGTCCTAAAAACAAACAAAATGTTTGTTAGCAGGAAGAGGAAAAGTTCCAGTCAAGATCGCTTTCAGAGCACCCCTTAGATTGTCATGAACATCCCAGGTGGCTGCTTTCTTCATAACTGACATAGGCTGCTCTGAGACCTTTCTGCCTTTATTAAACTGTCGTTTTGTGGATTTAGTGCTGCAAGGCTTTAAGTGGAATGGGTAAGAACGGAAAGTGACATCTTTGTTTGCCACAATGTTAATTGTAAACAGTGCTTTCCAGTGAAAATTGACGTATTTCAGTTCCTCTTCTTGTAGGTGACCAGGTCTACACTGAGGATGTCCAAACCCCCAAATCACAGCCAAACTCCTAGAAAAGTACTCCCCTGAGTCTCCTAAAGGCCAGTGGGGAGAATTGAAAAGCAGAAAAAAATAACAGTAATAATTATTTATTATTATTGTGATTTATTTGTATAATCAGAGTGCCTAGATATGCCAGACATGGACTAGGTTCCATTGTGCTAGGAACTGTACAGACAGCCAACAAAAAGACAGACCCAAGTAGCTGACAGTCTAAGTATAAGACAATAGATGGGATACAAACTGATCTGGGAGTACAAGCAAACAATAAAACAACAGTGAGCAGCAAGACTGGGATGACGTATTGGGACAGGTCCTCAGCTGCTGTAAATCACTGTAGCATCATCGACTTTCTAAGCATCTGGTCTTTTGGCTTTTAAGTCCACCCTGGATCCTGAACTCAACAGGCCTGTTCTATGGTTATGGATTCAGCCAAAACCTTGCGAGAACAGTGGGGCTACTGAGATTTTCCACTGTTTACTTCCAGAATCGTCCCAGGCTACCTTGCAGGATTTCAGCAAAAGCCTGAATCTTACAGTCAGTGTGGCCTTGCCCCCAGCCCCTAGCCTAAACCTAATCTGGGTCCAGATCCACACACCATCTCTGCTGTTTTCTAACACTTGATTCATTAGCAATCAGGACCCTACCAATTTCACAGCTGTGAAAAATACATTATGGACCGTGAACTTGGCCCTTTCCTGTCAAATCTGATTTCCCCAGTGCTGCTGGGAGCACCCTGTCAAAGTCACACAGGATAAACAAATCCATCAATGGGCCAAGTTCCACTCTCAGATAATGCTGATGTAAATTCAGAATAGCACCATTGATTTCAGTGTTGCACAGCCAAGAGGTAATATTTCTTAATGGATAGAGCATTGCCTCGGGCTTTTCCATTCTTGACTCTCCCGCTGGTCTGCTAGGTGATTTAGGATAAGTCACTGCTCATCCTGTGCCTCCATATTCCCATCTGTAAAATGGGGGGTAACAATTCTGACATCCTTTGTAAAGCACTTTGCATGCCGAAGATGGAAAATGCTGTATGATGGCCCGGTATTATTAATCTGGGTTTACAGCAGTGTCATTCAGAGCAGAACTGGGGTTGATGTGCTTAATCATTACGGTTGTGTCAGCCAATCCCCCAGCTGGGAGCATTCAGGCCTGTTTCCAGACTCAGCCCACATACTGTTGCCCAGTACATTCCACATTTCCTAATGTCTGTGTTTTCCAGGGAGCTGAAATGCAAGATTGAGAAAGAGAGCTCCAAAAGGGAGCTCTTGGCCAATGAGTCCCACCTCAACGAGACCCACTGCGTCCACTGCCTGCAGCCCTTCAAGTTCCTGGTGAACAGCAAGCGCCAGTGCTTCGACTGCCACTTCTACACCTGCAAGAACTGCAGCCGCTACAACAAAAAGGAGCAAGCTTGGATCTGTGACCCTTGCCGTTTATCCAGGTAGAAGGACCAGAGTCAGCAGTCCTGCGCAAGAAGAGGTTTCACAATAGAATGATGCTGGAGATGAGAAACAATGTAGCCTAATGGATGGGTCACTGGAACCCAGCTCTCCTGAGAGTCAGTCTCTTTCCAATCTTGCCGCTGGCCTGGGGCAAGTGGCTTTGTTGCTCTGTGCCTCAGTTTTCCCATCTGTGTAATGGGGATAATAATACTAACCCTGCTTTGTGAAGTGTTTTGAAATCTATATGTGAATGATGCTCCATAAGAGCTGGGTGCTATTATGATGAAGAAATCCCAAAGGTTAGGCAAAATAAAGCCATGATCTAGGATCACAAAGGATCTCACATGCAAATTCTCTCTCCAAAGAACTGTGATGTTGCTGAGCAGTTTCTATTACTTTCAGATCATTTTCCTAGGCTTTTTCTGGCTCCCTTCTGCATTGCTTGGGTGTCCAGTAGCAGAGAGCACAGCCTCTCTTTGGGTGCTGCCACTCCCAGCACCTTTCCTCCTGTGTGTGAGAGAACAGGGGTACAGCTCTCTGGGGCAGCTCTGGATCCATGTTCTGCCCTAAATACATGCATGGGAACAGTTACTTCTATATTGACAAAGAAAAGAGATGAGGATTTCACATAGTGCAGCATACAGAGAGTTCTGTTAGGCCAGAAAGGTTCAGGCTAGAGTTGGACGCTCAATAGGGCCTTTCTGTCTCCAGGAGGAGATGGTGTCATGTCCCTGTCTCTTTCTTTCCACCTTTTCTGGGGAAATGTGCCCCCCCTCCCTCCCCAGACATAGAGACTGGGATGGTAACATCCTTGCTAGGGATGCACCAGCCACGGAGGCTTCTTGTAATCTCAGCCACAATGTGAAGCCAAAGACACTGCTGTCACGGAGTCAAAGAGAATATTACCCCTGGCATGCGTTCTCCAAAGCTGAGTCAGTACTCCGGGCCTCTGTATGCATGTATCTGAGCGTAGAACGTACCCCTGAATGATCTTGTTGTCCAGAACAAACTGTCCTATTCTCCCCCTGAGCAGAGCCACCATTTCCATGGGTAACAGGTCAAGCCAAGTTTCTTCTTTCCTCATTAATGTTAGGGAAAGAAGTACCCTCTAAGGCCAAAACAACTCCAGACACCTGCCATATGGTAGTGCAGACTGGGGGCATTTTTATTAAGGTTAAAATTCCAGGCAACTAAATTCCCTGGCAATTAAACCAATGTGAAAATCCCTTATACGTTTATGTTTACATGCTCCAGACAGAGGTGGGACCATAAGGAGACAATTCTGAGTTACCAAGGCCTATATTGTGGACTCTTAAGTGGAAAGGAGGATACATATGTGTTTGTGTATGGTAGGACAGTAGGGAAATAGACCCTAATCTTTCCTTTCCCTGTATCGTCCATTTGCGGCTGAATCCAACAGCCACTAAACGAAAGCAAATGAGAGTCCTTCAATGAAAGCGCGACCAAATTGGCTCATGTCTGAAAGTTACCACATCTCTCTTTGTTTCTCTTTGGGCAGAATTGTGAAGATTGGCTCCCTGCAATGGTATTATGAACATGTGAGATCCCGGTTCAAGCGGTTTGGAAGCGCTAAAGTGATGAGGTCTCTCTATGGCAGGCTAAGGCCTGGGCAGAAAATGAATCCAACAATGCTAGGTATAGCAAATGGCTAAGCTCTTTTTGATCTACTCGCTTGTTTATTTAGCTAACGGTTATGCAATGCTTTGAAGATACACAGCACTAGAGACGTAAGAATGGCCACAACTGGATCAGACCAGTGGTCCATCTAGCCCAGTGTCCTGTCTTCTGACAGTAATTGGTGCCAGATACTTCAGAGGAAATGAACAGAACAGCAAAAACTACCAATAACTTAGCATGATAATCATATAATGCCAATTAATGCTAACTTATTGGTATTTTTTCTGTTAGTGAGCGTGATAAAGATTCAGTTAATTAGGGTTCACTTAATTATCTGCTCTGCCACAGATTTCCTGTATAACCTTGGGCAAGTCTTTTAATCTTTCTGCGCCTCTGTTCTCCATCTATAAAACTGGATTGTCTCTAACTGAGACCCTAAGGGTGTCTACTCTAGCAATTTAGGTCGACTTAAGGACCCTTAAGTCGATCTAAATTACTCCATGTCCACACTGGGCTTTCATTAAGTCAACTTAAGAAATAACTTAAATTGACTTAATGAAAGCTTAAGCCAACTTAATAACTACCCTTCCTTAGCTCGACTAAAGCCTTAAGTCAACATTTTTAAGTCGACTTAAGGATGGTGTGGACAGGGAGTAGCCCTTAAGTCGACCTTATTAAGTAAACTTAACAAAGTTGACTTTACTTTTCTAGTGTAGACATAGCCTAAGTGACTAGGTAAAATTCATCGCTGGTCTCATTGGATTAATACCAAGGATGAATCTGAGCATGTGTGTGTGTGTGCATGTGTATGTGTATATATGCAGTGCATATATAAGTATGGTGCTTTTATACCAGTACTCACACTCTTGTTGAAAATATATCTAAGCCTTAAGGGCCAGATTCCAGCCCCTACTACGGTCTCTTTGTACTGCCAGGGCGGCCCAGAGGGCCACTAAAACTGCCCAAAATTGGCAGCTGAGGGTTCTCCTATGTTGGGGGGCAACTGCCACAGTTGTATCCTCTGAATCCCGAGATGTTGGGATGTGTTGGGGACCAGGCTGCAGAGCACTGTGATCTGAGAAACCCAGTCAGTATAATAATCCTGAGGGGTTATTTCAAGGTATATATGAGCTAAGTCGTCCCTTAGTTAATTCAGCCTCCCTCTAGTTTGGCCCTCAGCCAGCCACAGGGACAGGGTTTGAATTTGCCTTTCCTCTTGCTTCCTCTGTGCCATGCTGTGCTCCCGAGCAGTTGAGGATTTAGACCTAAATCAACATGTATGCTTCGTAAAATAAAGAAAACCAAGGAGCATAGCTGCATTTTAAACAAGTGACTTCAGCAGAGCTGGGGAGCTTACACAAGTTGAGGAGTCGACCATTTATCACAGAGGTTTCAAATCCTCTGCTCCTGTGTTCTGCACACTGTTAAATGTTTGTAACTGACTTGCCAGTAGATGGAAGCATTGGATAGTTTTAAAGGCTTCCCAAGGCTGACACCGGTGCACGATGCGAGGTTAACAAGAATGTATGTTGAAGTTGCTCCCGGAATGAATTTGGCAAGCTCTAAGAATAAAGGAAGCAAAGGGAACTGTATGTGCTATGTATTATGAGAGTTATCCGAACACCTGGGAGGAATCAATAAGTCCAAAGGGTGGGGAGGGAACAGGGACATATTAAAATTTAGAACACATGTGCCATGCTCTCCTGGAATGATCTTGCTGACTTCCCAACCCTTGTGATTTTATCACAAGTCTCGCTTTACTTGATGTTTCTCTTCAAAGCCCTAGTAAGTTCTTGTCATCTTGTGCTCAGCTCGGAATCTCAGCTTTCTTTTTCTTCTTTTTTTTTTTTTTAAAGTACATTTCTAGCCCTTATGGTTGCAAAGGAAAGCTTGCATAAGTGACCCAGGCATAACTTAAAGCTCAAAAACCACAAGGCGAATAAAAAGATCCCAACACTTCTTATTTTTTGAAATCTCATTAATTTTTAAGCCAATCTCATGATTTTTGGAGCACAATTCACTGGGGTTGCCTTGAGCTTGCAATCCTATATCAGTCAAGGAGACTGACATCACAGCTCCTCAGGTCTTTGTTATTTTAGAGATTGGTTTGATAGCATATAACCATACCTTCACAGTGTGACAGTCCAGGAATCGGATTTACCCACACTAACTACCACTAACGTCATATAGTTAACTATATAACTCTATAACAATTAGCAGCAGCCAACGTAATATGGTATTACCACTATTTCCTTAATGCACACATTTAAAATTGGTTCTGTTGTCCATGGTAATATCAAAGGTGGGGGAATTCTTTTCCCACTGCAAGGTCCCAGAAAATAGCTTGCACTAATACCATGGGTATATATTGATTAAGCCCATAATCTTTATTCTTTTCCAATGTCCACTAGTTCATAGCAATATAAGTAGAAGCAGAGAGTGTGGAGATAGTATTTAATATGAAATATAAATAGTTGCTGAATTTGAGGAGCACCTTTCTCAGCAATATAACAAGAGTAGAGTGTTGAAGTGGTCAACTTAAAACAAAACAAAGATGAAGGATAGTAATTTGCTTAGTCTTTTTTCATCACAGAGAGGCTAATTTTTTTGTTGTTGTTTAAAAAACACAGGGAAATTGGCTGACTCATTTCATTGGAGTTAATCTTCTTATAATAACTGCCACATGTGAGGACGCTGTGGTAGAGTAGTGCAGCCCCTTGTCATCCACCATACACATTGCGGAGTCCTAGATTCTGCAGGGAATTTTATTTCAAACATGGGAGTGTGCCCATTGAAGCTGATGGGACTGCTCTAATTCTTAATGTTTGGCACTAAGAAGTGCCCATCACCCAGAACTCTCACCTGAGGCTATTAAATAAGCACAGGCGAAGTTGGCCTCCCCTCCCGCAATTAATTAGTCAAAGACAAAGCCCTGGTAGCAGCAGACCCCGCTCACCTGGTTCTATCCAGTCCCTGCTTCCAGCCAGGAGCCCAGCTGGTCCTGGTGCAAAGTTTATGGGGAAGGCAATGAATGCCCCCCTCGTAAGTTTCAGAGGGCAGTGCCTCCCCATTCCTCTCCACACTCCGCCCATGTAAATAAGGTAACAAAAGCAGCTGCATGTTCATCGCAGGAGAGCACTGTGGACATGGTGGTGGTGAATACATGAAGTGTGAGCTAGCGACGCTAGCTTTCTGAGTCTATAGCATATGGCAGAATCTCATTGATTTTTAACTCCAATTGTGACGCCAAGCTCATGGTCTAGTTTTTTAAAGGTGTTCTATTCTTTGTCCCTTGACAAATCTGGAGGACAGCATCTAGCTTCCACTAAGCTGGGTTCTGGAGGTTGCTTTGCATAACATACCAGTGGAAAGTGTTTATTTCCCCCCTCCTCAATTTGTTTTTGTATGTAGGTCTTCATGACAGAGTCTACAGCTTGCCAGACATCAACAGTAAGTTAGTTTTATTTTGAATGTCCATTTAAAAGGAAATTGTAGCATGTGGGTTGTTGTCAGCTTAATTCAGGAGTAGTGGAGGGCCCCAAATCTTCTGCTTTCCAGCTCTTCTTGGGTCCTGTAAGCTCCATACTGTTGTTGTATACTTCAGAACAGTGTTTATAAGGAGAGGTGTTTAAAATTGCAGCCTCCATAACGTTGAGCCTTCTTCACTCTAACAATTCATGCCTATCCTCAGGCTTCCAGCTTTCAAATTTAGGCCCCGATTCAGCAGTTCTTAATCATGCACCTGTCTTTAAACATGGGTTGTCCTATTTAAGCTAGTTAGTAGAACTGCTTATCTCCTTGATGTCAGGCAT
Source organism: Pelusios castaneus (assembly GCA_007922175.1). Taxonomy (NCBI): domain Eukaryota; kingdom Metazoa; phylum Chordata; order Testudines; family Pelomedusidae; genus Pelusios; species Pelusios castaneus. The sequence goes on from ML685877.1 coordinate 2,647,798, forward strand.
ATGCTTCGATACCTTGCTGAATCTGGGCCTTCCTAGTGTCATAACTGAAGGTTCTTGCCAGTGATAATCAAAACTTCTTCCATTCAGATGAATGGGCATTTTGTCCATCTTGGGTTTGACTAAAGGGCTGTCTAGGAATTTTACTGTTTGAGGATGTGAAGTATCTATGCTTTCCAAAGTAGTGTCGACTCCCATTGAGATCAGTGGAGCTACTCCTTATGGTAGTAGCAGGTCTGGAAATCAAGGGCTACGATCCATTAACATTGAAGGGTTAACACAGAAGTGTGAAGAGGGCTGGATTTTTCTCCCCATAGTCCCTGCTACCATGCAGTCATGTGGGACACAGTAACAAAATGGATGTGAAACTACATTCACAGCTGAAAAATAAAGAATAAGCGAATCTAAGCTAGTGTAATTTACACTTCAGAGTCACTTGCTTAGACTAAGCAAGATACTCCAAACCTCAGACTCGCACCAGTTGAGTGCCATGTAATTTAGCAATCACCTCTGAATTTGGCCTGTTGAGTCTGTGTTGGTGTATTTTATACATTAAAGAGCCGGAAGAGGGCCCTGCAGCAAAAAAGCAACTAGCAAGATGATATACGGTTTTATAAGAAGATAAGGGCTGTGAACCATGGCTACTTACACCACTGCTGTCAAGGCATTTCACATCTGGGATCTTCAGCACCAGAAGCACTGGCCTATATATCTTTTGTGGTAATAGACTGATATAGTGTATATTCCTTGGATCAGCCACTAGAGGGAGAGAGGATAACACACTAAGGCAGCATGTTACAAAAGCCTGGCCCATCTCATACTTGTTGAAGCCAGTGAGTCCAGATAGGAGGAAGGGGTGGCCCAAGAGACACTTTAACAGGAACACAAACATGGGCCAAGAGGAAGGTCACCACCTCTTGGACACTCAGGCTTCCCCACCCTCCACTACCACCAACAAAAAAAGATCCTGGTGCCAACGATAGGTAACTGTTACTGAAATGTGTTAGAGAAGCATTATATGTACACACAGCACAACACAACAAGTACATTTTTATATTAACTGTCCCAAGTAGAACCGCTCCCTCCCCCCACCCCAGAAAATTAAATCTTTTCACCAGCAACCACAGCATCAAGAAAACCAGCCAGGCGGGTTAAAAACCAGTCAAGGGACCACCCCTGGCTAGGGTCACCTACAAACAATGTTACTTCAGCCACGCGATGGCTGAAATGTTTGTCAGCTGCTGTGAAGTGCTCTGAAATCTCATCCCTATGTAGTGCTGGGGCTGCCAAGCCCTTTATGCCCAACCTTTTCCTGTGCTCCTTGCCAGGCGAGTGCCAGCTGCGTGACGGCGGAAGGGTGGGCAACGACAGCGAGGATGAAGATGATCTCCTTGATAGTGCCGAAGCAGAGCACCTCGCTAGGGTAAGCATTTACCGCCCTGGTGATGCCCTGGCTGGTTCTGCATGCTTCAGCATGGACTATGATCTTCCCTGCTGCTGGGTTTTCTAGACTGGTGGGAGCTTTCTCTGCAGCACTCGGGGCAGGGGATTCCATTGCTTTGGTTTTCTGATTATAAACTGATCTTGCCAGGTAACAGGTGTAAATGCTGTAAAGAAAGTGCTGGACACTCCGGAAATCAGGCCTCTTCGTAGTGTCTCAAGCAGAGGTCTCAGAGGCTCCCAAAATCACTAGCCACTTTTGACCAGGCTTCCTTTCCCCTCATTAATATGAACATCTTGCTTCTCTGAAAGTGACACCTAAATAGGAAGGAACAGTGTGGACTAGAGGGCAGAGCACTAGACTGAAACCTGAGTTCACGTCCTTGGCCTGCTGGGGGACCTGCTGCATGTCGCATGCCCCCTTCTGTGCCTCACTTTCCCTATCTGTAAAATGGGGATAATGATATTGCCCATCCTTAACATGTTTATGTTGAAAAGCCTAATGAAAGAGCTATTGTCAATAAATTTGGAAAGTCACATTTTATTTTCTACTTCGCCATGCCATAGGTCAGTCTCTTAGCTAGCTTCCTTACCATATCTATTTGTTTCATCACTGGTATTATCTGGAGGTATAAGTGTTTGTTTCAGTTGCTGTCCTGGAAATGCAGTCACTTCATTTCTGTCCAAGTTGTTAAAGACACAAGCTATCCTTCCCTGGAATTATTAGGTTTTTGAGGCCTCTCTTAATGGGGCTCGAGCATCAGACAATGAAATGTAAAAGTCCACAGGTGCCAAATATATTAGATCTCATTGCAAAGCTGCCGGGGGCATTGGAAGGAACAGAGACGGCTGTGACTTCTAGCCATGGTGGCGATCTCTAAATCATCCCCTGGCTGAAAAGGGGAACATGTTTTGGAGCAGCTTTTGGAGTTCCCATTGAAATTTGAGCCAATCTCTTTCCCTGTAACCCCTTCATAAACTTACAGTTGAGTTTCTCATCAACAGCCTGGAATACTTTGGTTTTTATCCTGAGATCACTGAATTCAAAGGGAACCTTTCCAGTCACCTCCGTATGCACTGGAATGGACCTTGCTCCTCTGATCCACACCAATATTGGCTACCATTCCCATGCTCATGTATACACCTACCTTTTAAATAGGAAAAAATGTGATCCACTTCTGCCCTCAACCACCCATGCAACTCCATGGTTGCATGGGATAGAGAGCAACATTTAGTCCATAAATACAATTAGGCAAACCAGTACAGTAAGATTTGTAGCCAGTAGAAGGAGAAATACACAACCAGAGAGATGTAGGCGGAGAACGATATTTATGGGCTGAAGGACTCCGCAGTCCCCTTTTCAAAGACCAATTGTATTTACATTCAATTTCGCTTTCCTGCACTTTCTATGCTTTCTAAGATACGCAAGACAAAGCGCCTGCTGTCTGTTCATCCCTTTGATTTTGAACTGGACTCAGAATATTCTGCTCAATCACGCCGTCAATCTATGCAGCTTTCTCCAGCACTGGTCAATCAGGATGGCCTCCAGGTACTGGAAAGGTGGTGGGAGATGACTTCTCTATTTTTCCTTGCTCCCAGCTGCTTGGAGTTTCCAGGGGTATGATGTTGATTAGTTTTCCCCCTTGGGGTTTTTTTTTTTTTTTCCTGCCATATAGACTTTAGTATTGAAGGCCATGAATCAGAATGAGGATGGTGAATTGGAGTGAGGACTGGTGAGTTAGGATGGCAGGAGATTTGGAAAAGACCATGTCCTCTGGTCTCATTTTCTTCTGACTTAATTCCTTGTTTTGTATTGGCCTCTGCAGGACAAATCTCTGTTCCTGTGCAATCCCACATGGATCCCGGCTCAGTACATTCTAGCTGTCTTCCTTGGCTATCTAAACTATTATTAATTGGCAGCTGAGTACCAGATTACTGAGTAACTAAACACACCCAGCCTCTTCTTCTGCCATCTCTTCTATTTGCAGGCTCTGTCATCATGGATATTTTTCAAGATGGTGCTACCATGAGAAATATGTTTTAATATAACTGGATGAACTGACTCTGTGATTCAGACTGGGAACTCTTCTGAGCCAGCACTACTCTCCTCCTAGACTTATCTGTAGGACAGGCAGTGTGGTTGCTAAAGGAGAAGGCATATTTCAGGAAGGTGCTGTAGTCTGGGGAAACCAATATATTCTGCTTTTAGAGTCTGAGACCAGAGTTCCAAATGCAGAGAACTCGTCTCTGCCTCAATATCAAGGGATAAAGGTGGCTTCTTATGGTTGCAGCCAGCCTGTCTTTCTGGAGACAGAGAGCAAGGCAGGCTGGGAATTGTAGTCGGAGAAACCACAGCAGGATAACTGGGTTCTGGCAAACGCCTTCTGTGGAGAGGAGTGGGAAATATGAAGAGCCCTTTTCTCCCTGTTCTGTGGGAAACATGAAGGGAGCAGAAGATGCTTCTCCATGTAGGAAGGGCACATAACCAATCCACATCTGTTTTCACTGTCATTTTGTTCCTGTGTTTACTCTAAGGCAGACCTCTCTGCAGAGGTGCTGATGCCATTTTAAATGACTGATCCATAAAATCCTGAGAGGGAAAGTTGTATTTTGTTTGCAAAACTCCATGGACCTGGCCTATCACAGCAAAGCGTGTGAAGACTAAGCTTATGAAAAGGAGAGAGAATTGCATAGGTAGCGGAAGATTTCCCAGAGTTGAGAAAACAGAGTTGAATTAAAATTGTGTAAGAAGTGCAACATCAGCTTCCTGAAACATCAGTGCTTCTTCCAGTTTTCGCTGACTGTTACTAACCACTGCAAACTGGAACACGTTAGGTCCTAGATTGAACAACATCCCTTATGATGGTAAAAGTCACACCTCAACACAGCCTGTACAACATATGAGTCTTCTTCCTTCCCCAGACCTGAAGAAAAGCTCTGCATAGCTTTTAAAGGTTTACCTTTCACCAATAGAAATTGTACCAATAAAAGACATCACCTCACCCGCCTTGTCCCTGTCATAAAAGATTCATGTATTCTACTTGTTCCCATAGATGCATAAAAAGCAACATCTCTTTCTTAATGCCCAAAAGGCAGACAGAGTTTTCCTGAAATGTTGCTAACTGACTCACACACCAGCTAGTGATGTGCAAACCTCAATTGGTTCAATTTGTGCAAGAGCTCAGATGTCTGGAAGCTGATCTTGGCCTTCATTCAAACCATCCACGTTTTGTGGGGTTGCAGGACTGGACAGTCCATTATTGCTTCTGGTTAAGCCAGAAATACTGAATAGCCTTTTTTTTCTGGTACCTCATCACTTAACAATCTTCTAACCAACCCTCGGAGTTTTCAAAGTCCAAAATAAGTTTGATAAAGCTTTGGTTGGTTCTTATTTTATTCTAACCCATCCTTATGAAGGCCCCTTTGACTGTAGGCTATGAGAAAATGGTCTCTTTAGGAACCATCTGAAAATAATCAGGGTTTGGAGAGCCATGTTGATATTTTAGCAGTATAAAGACTTGAGATTTTGAAAACATAGACACATGGGCTGAAATTTTCCAGGCTGCTTAGGGGATGGCAGTGCCCAATTCCAATTAAAACTAATCTTGGTTCAGGAATTGGATCTAGAAAGTTGATCCATTAATTCACTGATGGGGAGGGAAAAGGTATCTGTCATGTATTAGGATCAAATAATGATCCAGAGACATAACAGGCTTTAGAGTTCCCTATTAGGCTTTATTCAGCATGTCTGGCAAGGACTGCCAGCAGACACACAGGTTAACCTGAGTACTTAATGACCCTCCCATTTATCACTATGGAAACTCCCAATGGCCCCAGTAAGCTGAGACACCACAGTATCCTGCAAATATTTTTCTCAAAAGTAGGTTATGGGGAAAGGGAACATGCTGTCCATTTATAGATACTGACCAGCATCCTCTTTTGTCAGTCATTCCCAGATTTCCCAGATGGTGGGGAGGATTCCTCCCGGAAGGAGACCATGATCGCTGAAGCCGACCTGGCTGCAGTATTCCACCAGATCCTTCAGGAGCAAGGACAACACATGGCCCCTCCAGACCAGGAGTTTAGCACCGAGGTCCGGCTGACAGTGAATTCACGCAGGAAGAGCCTAGAAAGGAATCCCAAACCCGGTAAGCTATACTGACCAGTGTCCTCCTGTCCCCTCTGAGGAAAAGGAACAGCTGGGCCAGCAGTTCTACCAGAATGGAAACATTGATGGTTCTGTGTTCTGAGGGCCTGATTTTCAACATGAGCTGCCCAGCCATACATCTGATTTGCACACGCACGCACGTCAGCTTACAGAGCTAGCTGATCCCTTGGGCATGAGTCTATGAGTCCTGGCTTCAGAGCAAGAAATGTCACCTACTGAATGACCAGCTTGACTGGGCTGTGCCAGCAGGTGTTTCGGGCTACCTCGCGTAGTGCGTGAGATGAAAGCAAAAGTCAAAGCAGCCTTGCTTCAGGCCTTAGCGCAGCCACATTTTAATTTGTGAATGTGTGACCAGATCATCTGGTGTATATCATCATAGTTCTAAGGAAGTCAAGAGATCACTGCTGGCCTACACCAGAGAAGATCTCGGCTACCACGTCTGCCCAGTGGCACATGGTAGCTTTTGTCCTCATTTTCAAGCTGTGCCACAAATATACTCAATTACAGTGCTCTGTCATGGTTAAACCTGGCAGGGGAGATTTCTATGGCTCTGAAGCCCTGTGCAATCAAACCCTCTCCGGGGCGACCAGGAGTTTCTGGGCACTGTAAGTACTCTAGCAAATGAGATTACAGATATCTTCTGTCACTAAGCTGCTTTCTCCTAGCAAAGCAAAAAAGTGCATGATGCACATCTGAAACAAGGGCAGTCCTGAAATATCATCTCCCAGGTGGTTTTAATTTATTGGCCAGATTTATGAACACCCAGGTGATGGTGACCAGTGAGATTATGAGGTAAACAAAATGGAGTTACTATATAGAATAGAAATAACACTCTGGTCCTGATTTTATAAAGCATTTAGAGAAGCTTTCATTCATTTCTCCCAGTTTGAGGCCTGATCCAAAACCCACTGAAATCAATGGAAAAATTCCCTTTGCCTTCAGTGGTTTTTGGATTAGGTCACTTATGCATTCAGGTCCCGGACTAGTGAACATGCGAACTTTTAAATGTCTGGTAGGTGAAGTCCTGGGTCCATCCATGGCTGTGATTATTCACATTTCCCTGCACTGCCCCAAAATCTTGTTCTGGAGCAATCACCTGTTGGGGGAGGGGGGTTAGGTATGAGCTTTGATCTCGTTACTGAGCCTGCCACGGGTGGTGCGCATCTTGTGAGGTGGGCATTTCTCCATCAGAAGCTAGGCCAAGACCGCCAATTAAATATCACATAGACCAGAGAAACAGCTGCCAGCCAGATCTCAGTCAGCACCAGTCTGGGCTGGATTTGAGCCCATGAATACAGCAGTGAAAAGTTCCGTAGCCCATTGCCAATCCGCTAAGTAGTCTAACCTCCTCGCCTAAGTCCTGCAGGGTGCTTTTCATTGTATGATAATACTTTCCCCTGGAAAGCACATTTTGGGTGAAGGTCTCCTTAATTAAATCTTGCAAAAAGCCTAAGAGAGACTAGTCACTGTTTAACTGACTGGAAAAAAGAGGCACAGAGGGATGCTATGCATATACATAGCAAGAGACAGTTCCTGGCTGTCTAATCATTAGACAGCACACGCTCCAATCAGGCATAGAAATTGTAATTTCAATCTTGTTTGGTCTGGGCACTCAAATTATTTGAAATGGTGTTTTGAACTCTATGGATGTATCTGCTCTCTTACATGTTACCTCTTGATATCAACCCTTCCTGTAGCGCTGGTGAAACAATTATCTTTCCACACCTAAATGATGCAGTTAGCTGAAAGGAAGGAATCCACATTTGCTCTGCAGCCAGCCTAAGAAAGGGTGCATCTACACTTACAAGTTAGGTCGACTTAAGGAGGCTTAAGTCGACCTAAACTACTCCACGTCCACAATGGGCTTTCCTTAAGTTAACTTAAGGAACAGTTATGTTAACTTAATAACAGCTCATTTTAGGTCAACTTAACACTTAAATTGACCTTATTAGGTCGATTTAAGCCAGTGTGGACAGGGATTAGCACCTAAATCGACCTTATTAAGTCGACTTAAAGTGTTAAGTCGACTTAATACGGTCGAAAAGGGGCTGTCTACACTAGAAAAGTTAAGTTGACTTAATAAGGTCGACTTTAAGTCGATTTAAAGTCGACCTTATTAAGTAAACTTAATGAAGTCGACTTAACTTTTCTAGTGTAGACATAGCCAAAGACTACATCAGGTTTGGGCTACAGGAAAGCAGATTCTTGTACTCATTTATTACTGGTGCCTAGAGATTCTAAGTGAGATCAGGGTTCCTCTTCTGAGACACACAGAGTAAAAAGGTGTCAAAGTGTTTATGGTTCAGCCTTGCCAGTATGCCAGAGCTTTGAAGTTTGGACTGGATCTCTGTCTTGCCTCGCTGTTATAAAATCTAGTAACATCCCTGGAGACAAACAGATTTCTGACACAGTCCTTGAATGAGCTTTATATGTTAGCTTCCCAGAGCTGTAACTTTATTAGGTGAAAGCTTGGCTTGATGGTTACAGGATGCTATGGTTAGTCTGGCTGTGGATACATTTGCATTTGCTTTGAATAAGCTATTGCTATTAGAGCATCAACTGCCACAACATGAAAAGGGAAGAGTCAGACAATTCTTTTCTCTTCAAAGCGTCTGACAAACTGGGATTTTCTCCCACGAAAGCTCATGCGCTAAATAAATCTGTTAGTCTTTAAAAGTGCCACAGGACTCTGTTGTTTTTCTGCAATAGACTAACACGGCTACCCCCTTGGAACTTGACAATTCTTTTGAGGCATCACAGTGTAATTTATTTGGCATGCATATAAGCATCAGATCGTAGGGTCTGATCCATAGTCCCCTGAAGTCAGTGGGAGTCTTTCTGCTGATTCCCTTGTGCTTTGGCTCAGCCCATGGTGCTCTCTAAAGCTGTTTAGAACTTTTTCCTAATGTTGTTGCTCTCTATTTCCTTTTTCACCTCTCCTCACCTGTCCTAAGATCCTAATCCCTCCCCTGAACCTCAAGTGACTCGAACCCGTTCTGTCCCCAAAGGCAGCCCATGGAATGAGCAGCATCGATCCCAGTACTCCGCAGATATGGACACCTCTGATGAGGATGTAAAAGGATCCCAGAAGTTCCCAGTCTACCAACCCCATCATGTGAAACGCAGGAACAGAGCCTCATCCCAGGAGAATATAAACCACTCTGGAAATCAGGTAATAACGGAATTTTAAGCCATTCCCAGTTACTCACTGTGACAGGATACACCACCAGGGTACAGTCTGGAAGCAGATGCATCACTGTGCCCCCTTCACTATCCAGCTGGGTTTGCCTCTCCCTCTGGATGTGTTATCACATAACCTGACTATGGGTGGAGCTACACCTCCCAACTGAGTTACCTGGCTGCTTTCCAGCCACTCACCAATCAGCAGTGGATAGAAAAGTTACCAGCCAGTTCTCCCCAGCTGCCTGATTTGCACCCTGAAGTTGCCCAGTCCTGCCCTAGTCAGAAGCCTGACCCATATAAGTCTATCACCTAATCTTCCCCCACTCCCCCAACACAAGGAAGATGTGCACCAGGTTTGTTACTGAGCTGAGGTTTCACAAACAAAGCATCTGACGAAGTGGGATTTTCTCCCACGAAAGCTCATGCGATAAATAAATCTGTTAGTCTTTAAAAGTGCCACAGGACTCTGTTGTCTTTCTACAATAGACTAACACGGCTACGCCTTTGGAATTTGACTTCAGTTCAAGACAGACTGCGTTAGGCAAAATGATCAAACAGATTTATTAACTCCATAAAAAGAGATTTTAAGTGATTAAAAGGATTTGGAGCAAAGGATCAGAGGGTGTGACCAAAGAAATAAAAAGATGTTCACAGTCTAAATTCTATGATACTGAACAGGATTTGAATGAGCAATATCTCACCCTGATAATGATGATACAAGCCGGTTTAGACATTATTCTTGTTACACAGATTATGTCTGCTTTGCATTCTGGGTTCTCCTCCCCACATTCAAAGAAGTCTTTGGTCTTACCAGACATTACTGCAAGAGTTCAGATGTGGGGGAGTGAAGACAAGTGATGATGTCACTTGCCCCCTTGTTTTCTAGCTTCCTCCATCTTGTAATAGATCTGTACATATGACGCGGGGTGCTGCCCGCCATTGGTCAAACAGTATCCCATTGTATACATGATACCTCAGTGAAGTTTCTAGGGATGGGAGCTGGGAGAGCATATTTCTCTTGATGGCCCGATCAGCATGTCTGTCTACTCTAAAAAGCTGGTTTAGGTCTTTTCTATCTCACAACATGTTCTAGTGTCACAGCTTCCCATCCAGTGGCAGCACATACAATCCAACAAGATATTAATATTTAGCAGATCAAGACTTCTGAAATGATCCCTCCCACGTCATGCTTGGCACAGAACATAGCATAATTATATGACCGTGGTGAATATGGGGATTCTGGGGTGATGCTTTCAGACCCAGAGTGTCTCACTCCTATGGTCTGTGTTTGAGACTTTGCAACCTAAGTCATCTCTGAAATTTAGCACATGCAGAATGATTCAGACTGATGGGTCTCATAAATGGTGGCTCTGGAGTGGTGAAAAAATAATCTCCAGAGCTGGACTAGCTGCTCTGATGGACATTAAGATGGCAGAGTGAGCACACTGTATGCACTCAAGAAGGCAGTGCCATCCCCAGGAAGCTGGTTAAGTTGATTTTGCAGTCCCTCTGCATTGCTAGAGTAGCAAAAGGAGCCATAACAGGGTCTCTAGCATCTGTCTCTTAAGATATTTTCCTGGTACTATCTGATGGTGCGCCAGCACCTAGATATTCAGATCCCATGCCACGTTGTAGGCCACGTTCTGCTCTCAGACCCTGAAGGGCAGCTGCCATTAATTCCGTTGCAGGTTGTAGCAGTGTAACCAGATGTGGTTTTGGGTGCAGATATTTAAAGCTCATTAATGCAACTGAGTTATGTGCCTGGGCAGAGAGAGAATAGATCCTTCTGTCTGTCCCCATTTTTACACAGAGTCACTCCGCCCGTAGTCATTTCCCCACTCCATCCTCTTCACTGTCACACTTCTTTAATTCAGCAAGAAGGAGAAATGGAGTACTACTTCACACTCCATTTAGCTGTAATAAAAAGCTCTGCCCGTTCCATTGATTCTATAAGATGCCTATAGTTTTCTATGCACCTGAAAAAGAATTTACTCACATGAACAGATCAATGGTTTAGGAGCAGACAGAGCCTGCTCACCTTCAAGATCCTTTTCTTCTTTTTTAGCTCTTGATGCATTCCAGCTGCAGTCAGAATCAGTCACTCTGACTTGTCACATACCTTCGATAAGTTATGCTAAGAGGAAAATGTCTGGCAGATGATGTCTGAAAAGTTTCAAATGTTGCTTATTTGGCGGGGGGGGGGGGGGGGGGGGGGAGAAGAAAAAAACACCCTCCACTCCCGGACTGAAGGTTTAAAACAGATTATGAAACTGCATGTTGATTCAGCAGAAAGCCTTGCTCAGCTGTTAAACAAAAGCATTCTTTGGTGTTTGAACAAATAAACGGACAGACAACAGAGACCAATTTTCAATCAACATTTTCAACAGCTGAATGTCTGGGAGGTTTTTTTGCACATCTGAAACACCAATTGCAATCACTGTGAGTCTAGGGGTGTGTAACAAATGTGCAATCTAACCCTCGGAACAATTCGTCTGAAGCTTGCATATTGAAACCTAGTTTTAACTAAGACTGTGCTTTCCCTTGTCTTCCTAAATTCCTTCACTGCAAAAATTAATTAGTGGAAGTCTATAGCTGTGCATTAAATGATCAAACATGAATTGGATGTATGTATCCACATACAATGATTGAGTAGTACTTTTATGGTGCACAAATAAGGCCAAATTCTACTTTCATAAACAGACACATTGGCCTATTGACTTCAAAACCAAGCTCAGATTGGTGTGACCATTGTTTGGAAAAGGACTGATTTAAACCTAAAGGAGAAAAAAACTACACATTTACTAAAAACACTCTGCAAAATAGCTTTTCTAGAAATGACTTGAAAATGTAAATTATAAGCACTTTTCAATAGGCAGATCTCAAAACACTTTGCAAAGGAGGGCAGTATCATTAGTCCCATTTTATGTATGGGAAACTGAGGCACAGAAAAGTGAAGGGACTTGCCTGAAGGTCACCCAGCAAGCCAGTGGCAGAGGTGGGAATAACACCAAGGTCTTCTGAGTGCCAGCCCAGAGTTCTATCCACTAGGCCGTACTGCTTTCCTGTAATAACACAAATACTGTGGTCCAACCAACAGCATCAGTATTTAGATAGAGCTGGCCAAAAATCTTCAATGAAACTCACAACTTCAACAAATGACTTCCTAAAAATTAGAACTTTCAATGGGAAAAAAGAACTGATAATTTCAGCAAAAATTTTCAAAGAAACTGCATCCTGTTTTTCAACCAGCTTTTACTTTCAGGGGGGGAAATGTACCTGCTTAAATAAACCTTTCTTTCTTTCTTTCTTTTTTTTTTTTTTAAAGGAAAAATTGTTCAACCAAATATATTTTCAGGTCAAAAATCCTTTGAGGGAAAATGGGGAACAACAGTTTCTAAATACCAGCGAACAAATGGGCTGGACTGAAAAAGCAGCTAAGATAGTATCTCAAAGCTCAACCAAGATCATCATTGACAAAGCTGTTTTCTCCAGAGCAGCCCTTACGCCTAAGGAGTCAAAATTTTGGGCCTAGACTAGAGGTGTAAGGAGATTTAGCAATACAATGTCCATCAATAAGAGGCACACAGAAAAGTCTTAGGCCTTGTACACACTACAAAGTTATCGCGCGGTAAGGTTCCTTATCGCGCGATAACAGTGAGAGCGTACACACATCAATGCTTCCTGTTGCGCGGCAACAGCCCTCTTGCCACACAACATGTAAACCACCCAAACGAGGGTGGTAAGGCTTACCACGGAACAGTTGTTCCCTGGTACAGCCTGTGTGGACGCTTCTTGTGTTATTGACAGCCTCCAGAAATGTCCCAGAGTGCCAAGCGAGGGCACTCTGGGACACCGGAGCTGTCAAATATGTCAATTTCACTGCTCTAGCAGAGCAGTGAAATTGACTGTTATGGGAGCTGCCAGGTTCAGAGGCTCCCCTGGACTGAGCTAGGGGGCTTCAGGTGGCGGCGGGAGTTGCGGCACTTAAGCGCCAGAGCCCCTGGCGCACCACCCGAACCCCTGGACTGAGCTAGGAGGCTGGCTCAAACCAGTGAGAGTTCGAGCCAGCCGCCTAGCTCAGACCCGGGGCTTCGCGTGGCGGCAGGGGCAAGCACCGCAGCTCCCACTGCCACCCGAAGCCCTGCAGCCCCCTAGCTCAGCCCCGAGGCTAAGTTAGGGGGCTGGCTGTGGGCAGTGCATGGTGGGACAGGTGCCCACCATGCACTGCTCTTGTATCGCAAAGGAGCGTTCACATGGTGAACGCTCCTTTGCGATATAACCAGAAGGTGTGCACATACCAAAACGCTATATTTATAGCGCTTTCCTTGTCCCGGAATAGCTTTTATTGAGGGACAAGTTTGTAGTGTGTACATAGCCTTACAATGCTGTCCCAACCTTTACCCATAATGCCCTACTCTAAGTGCTCTGTTGCTAACAACCCAGAGTAGATATGACTACTTTGCAGCTAATTAAGTTGATCCTACAAATAGCAGGATAAAGCCCAACCCCAAGTGTTCAAAAAATCATCGATCCACTGAGTGTAAGGCCAGAATGGACCATATCAGCTTCTTTATAGCACAGGCCTGAGAATTTCACCAGTTAGTTATCCTCATATTGAGCCTAATAACATGCCTCTGACTAAAGCATTGCTAATAGAAAGGCATCCCATTTTAATCTGAAGATTCAAGAGATAGAGAATCCAGGACTTTCATTTGGATGGTTTGTTCCAATGTTTAATTGCCCTAACTATTAAAAAATCTCATGAGTCAGAGCCCCAAACATCATGACTATGGTTCAAAAATTATCAGATTCTTTAAAATAAATAAAATAAATAAATAAATAAAAAGTTGGGATGAAGAGTTCCTACTGCTCTTCTGATTTTTGAGTCTTTGTGGGTAGGGTCACTTTTCAGTCTTTTCTCTGCATCCAAGAAGACTAAAATCTTAGTTTAAAAAAAAAATAGAGCTTCTCACATAATCACCTGAGTCCAGGAGCTGGGGCTTTAAGCAAAAAGACATTAATTGTCCTGGGACTTGGGAAAAGAATATGAGAGTTGCCAGCACTGGAAATTGTGTATAAAAATAGAGTGGATCTCTGTTTAGGGCCCAGCCCTCCTCTCATTGAAGTTGGTACTAAAACTCCCATTGGTTTCAGTAAGAATAGGAACATGCTGTTAGACGGGAGCCTTTACCACCTTTGTAATTTATTTTTTTTAACTGAATATTTACCACTTCTCCACAGTTTCCCTCCAAAAATTCTCCTAATCCCATGGGTTTCAATGGTGCTAAGTAACAGCAGGGGTAGAAGAGAGACTAGTCAGAACTGGGGAGGGAAATCAAATCAGTATCTTAAGTGTCTGTATACTAATGGGAGAAGTATGGGGAATGAGCAGGAAGAACTCAAAATGCTAGTAGCTAAGCACAACTGTGACATAGTAGGCATCCCAGAGACTTGGTGGGATAATACACATGACTGGAATATTAATATAGTAGAGTACAGCTTGCTTAGGAAGGATAGGCCAGGAGAAAAGAGAGGTGGTATTGCCTTGTATGTTAAAAATATGTATACTTGGACTGAGGTGGAGATGGAAATGGGAAACAGACACATTGAAAGTGACTGGTTAAAAATAAAAGGAGTAAAGAACAAGGGTGATGTCACCATAGGGGTTTACTACAGGCCACCTAACCAGGTGGATGAGGCTTTTTTTTCAACAATTAACAAAATCATCCAAAGCACAGCACTTGGTGGTGATGGAGGACTTCAACGACCCAGACATCTGTTGGGAAAATAACACTGCAAGGCACAGATTATCCAACAAGTTCTTGAAATGTATTGGGGACAATTTTTTATTTCAAAAGGTGGAGAAAGCTACTAGGGGAGAGGCTGTTCTCGACTTGATTTTGACAAACAGAGAGGAACTGGTTGAGAATTTGAAAGTGGCCGGTAACTTAGGTGAAAGTGATCATGAAATGGTAGAGTTCAGGATTCTAAGGAATGGCAGGAGAGAGAACACCAAAATAAAGATGACGAATTTCAAGGAGTTGGTAGGAGGGATCCCATGGGAAGCATGTCTAAGAGGAAAAATAACTGAAGACAGCTGGCAGTTTTTCAAAGAGACATTATTAAGGGCACAAGAGCACACTAATTCACTGTGTAGGAAGGATAGGAACTATGGCAAGAGATCACTCTGTCTTAACCAGGAGATTTTTAATAATCCAAAAATAAAGAAAGAGTCCTACAAAAAGTGGAAACTAGGTCAATTCACAAAGGATGACTATCAACAATTAATACAATTGTGTAGAAGAAAAATCAGAAAGGCCAAGGCACAAACTGAGATCAAACTAGCTGAAGGGATAAAGGGTAACAAAAAACCCCCATTTTTAAAATACATTACAAACAAGAGGAAGACCAAGGACAGCGTAGGACCGTTACTCAACAATGAGGGAAAACAATAACAGAAAATGTGGAAATGGCAGAGGAACTAAATGATTTCTTTGTTTCAGTCTTCACTGAGAAAGATAGTGGTGACTGGATGCCAGATGTAGGGGAGGGCAATAAAAATGGGATAGGATCAGAAGCTAAAATAAGGAAAGAACAAGTTAAAATTACTTAGTCAAGTTAGATGTCTTGAAGTCTAGGACTAGATGACCTCGTGAGGTCCCTTCCAACCCTATTATTCTATGATTCTAAGTCACTTTGATATGCACCCTAGAATACTCAAGGAACTGACTCAGGAGATATCTGAGCCATTAACTATAATCTTTGAAAAAATTATGAAAGACTGGAGAGATCCCAAAGGACTGGAAAAGATCAAATATAATGCCCATCTATAAAAAGATAAAAAAGGATAACCCAGGGAATTATAGATCAGTCAGTTTAACCTCTGTACCAGAGAAAATAATGGAACAAATAATTAAGGAATCAATTAGTAAACATCTAGAAGAGAAGAGAATAAGGTGTTAAGTGATAGTCAGCATGAATTTGTCAAGAACAAATCGTGTCAAACCAACCTCATAGCTTTCTATGACGGGGTAACAAGCCTTGTGGATAGAGGTGAAGCGGTAGATGTGGTACATCTAGACTTTAGTAAGGCTTTTGATACGGTCTCGCATCACCTTCTCATTAACAAACTAGGGAAGTACAGCCTGGATGGAGCTACTATAAGATGGGTGCAAAACTGGTTGGATAACCGCTCCCAGAGAATAGTTACCAATGGTTCAGTCATGCTGGAAGGACATAACGAGCAGGGTACCACAGGGATTGGTTCTGTTAAATATTTTCATCAATGATTTAGATGATGGCATAGAGAGTGCACTTATAAAGTTTGCAGATGATACCAAGGTGGGAGGGGTTGCAAGTGCTTTGGAAGATAGGATCACAATTCAAAATGATTTGGACAAACTGGTGAAATGGTCTGAGGTTAATAGGATGAAATTCAATAAAGACAAGTGCAAAGTACTCCACTTAGGAAAGAACAATCCATTGCACACATACAAAATGGGCAATGACTGCCTAGGAAGGAGTACTGCAGAAAGAGAGCTGGGTGTCATAGTGGACCACAAGCTAAATATGAGTCAACAGGGCAACACTGTTGCAAAAAAAGCAAACACCATTCTGGGATGTATTAACAGGAGTATTGTAAATAAAACACAAGAAGTAATTCTTCCGCTCTACTCTGCCCTGATTAGGCCTCCACTGGAGTATTGTATCCAGTTCTGGGCACCTAATTTCAGAAAAGAGGTGGGCAAATTAGAGAAAGTCCAGAGCAGAGCAACACGAATGATTAAAGGTCTGGAATACTTGACTTATGAGGGAAATTGAAAGCACTGGGTTTGTTTAGTCTAGAAAAGAGGAGACTGAGGGGATATGATAACAGTTTTCAAGTACTTAAAGGGTTGTCACAAGAAGGGGGGAGAAAAATTGTTCTCCTTAACTGCTGATAATAGGTCAAGAAGCAATGGACTTAAATTACAGCAAGGGAAATTTAGGTTGGACATTAGGAAAAAATTCCTAACTGTCAGGGTGATTAACCACTGGAATAAGTTGCCTAGGCAGACTGTGGAATCTCCATCACTGGAAGTTTTTAAGAGCAGGTTAGGCAACACCTGTCAGGGATGGTTTAAGAGAGTACTTGGTCTTGCCATGATGACCTCTCATGGTCCCTTCCAGTTTCTATGGCTATGTCTACACTTACCAAAGTTAGTTCGAATTAGTTAATTCAAACTAACTAATTCGAACTAATTTTAGTTAGTTTGAATTAACTTAATGGCCCCACTAGAATGCTAGTTCAAACTAAGTGCCATGCAGGTTACTTGCTTAGTTCAAATTAGTCAGTTGCATTAAGCTCAATGTGCTGGTTAGCTCGAACTAACAGGGCCACATTGACTTAATTCAAACTAATTAGTTCGAATTAAGGGTTAGTTCGAAGTAAAACGAGGTTTTATTAATTCAGTCTAACTTTTCCTTAATTCAATTTAAGGAACTGCTTAAGTTGAATTAAGGAAACTCAAGTGTAGACGCAGAGTAAATTAAGTCGACTTAAGCCTGCTTAAGTTGACTTAATTTACAAGAGTAGACGCACCCTATGATTCTAAGTGCTTCTGGTTTTCTCCTCAAATGTATTTCTTTATATCTTTTGAATTTTGGCACTTCTTAGGACAGTTCCAAACCTCCATGTAGTTAGTGGATATTGAATCGAGCTCCAAGTGAACAGAATCCATAATGGATGAACCAATCTTCTGAGATACTTGTATGTTGAATGTTTCCAGGTACAGGGAAGAGAGCTGATACTATGTGCAAATGCCAACAGAAAGCAAAGCAAACTAGGAACTTCGGGGTACCTCAATTAACCAAACCCCAGTTTCTGGAAAGTTTCAGTTATCTCCTGAATCTTCATTGTCTAATTGAGGCTTTAGTGGGCATCAGTTCCCCAATTGGCTTGAATTGTCCTAGCTCCATTGAAGTCACCAGCTGAGGAGCTGTCATTCACTGTCTAGTTTGTTTTTCTCTCCCTCTCCCTCTCTCTCTCTCACACACACACACACACACACACACACACACACACACACACACACAC
>ML685877.1:2665671-2715570 GCA_007922175.1 Pelusios castaneus
CACACACACACACACACACACACACACACACACACACACACACACACACACACACACAGAGTGCTTGGCAAAGTTGAAGGTCCGCTGATTCCTCAGCCAATTAATTTTTCCTTTAAGAATGCAGAGCCGTAAAGCCTGTGATCACACACCCCTTTAGTACTGAACACTTGTCTTCCAGAGTTCGTCATGCAGCCAATACAGAAACATTACAGCTCCTAATGGATATTGATGGAGGCCACACCAGCGTGATTCTCCCAGTGGTGCTCCACTTACAAAGTTCTAATAAATTGGTCAGAGCCGAGGGACTAATCAGATTGTACCGTCAACCTGTGTGACTGAGCCTTTGTGGTTTTACAGCATGGCTCTTTATAACCATATTACTGCTGAAATCGCTCAGTGGCCCCACTCTAGCGCTTGGGGCTGAATTGTGCTCTCATTTTCACTCCTGTGACTGCATTGACCTCCCTGGGGTGATGTAACTGAAAGCAGCATCTGACCCTGAAGAGGGTTTGGCTCTCAGAGGGAGAGAATGCCTCAGTGCAGAGCTAGAGGCTAATCCGGCCTCACTTGAGGTTGTTGCTGGCTTGAACTAAAACTTTCAGAAGTTGGACAAACAGCCCCTGGTATCCCATATGAAGCCCTTTTAGTGGCGTTATAGATTTCTGTAAGGATTCTTTGTGATCTGTGTATTATTGCCTCATCAAGGCAGCACTACTGCTTGTATTGTTAACACAAGGGCATGCAGCTTTGCTTTCTCTTTCTGATTCCCTTCTCCAAGTGGATGGCCAAGCTGTAGAGTTATGAGTTACTTTAGTTCCCCATCCCAAAGTAAGGGTTTATACCCACTTTAACCTACCTGTGGAAGTTCAGCCCCCAGTTCGACTCCTGTACAAATGATAGCAGTAGAAGCGGGACCCAGTGATGCATTGCAGAGATTAAACAATGATCTTTCTGTAAAAATTGCTATTATTAACCAAGCAATAATAAGCACACTGCCATCTGGTAAAGGGAAGAGAGATCAATACAGAATGTTTAGTATTTGCTTTACTTACACCACCCTTTATGGAAAAAAGTGTAACTCGTCGTCACCCATCATCCCGGTATCTCCCAAGGCATACAAGCCAGGATACAGTTTTTATAATGCGTTACACTGATGCCCATTGATATTTGTACATAATTAGGAAGGTTTTAACCTCTTTTCTTTATTGCAGCTTTCATACCCCACTCCTCTTGGGCTGCCCTATTTCCGGTGGGCTAACTTCTTAATTCCTCTTTACGTCACTTTATCAAAGTAGCTGCAGGCAAGTTATTTTGAGAACGTTTTTATCATTTCACCTCAGCTTACCACCATTTCACCCAGCTAGCAGTCATGGCTATGGAGCACTCACAGACATTATTATCCAGCCTCAGCAGTTACTTTCAAACCACCAGCACATCACAAATGTTGACACTAGCTTAGCAGATTTACTCTCAAGTTACTTATGCTGATTTATTTTTATAATATAGCAAATTTAGCCTAAGGCCCAATTTGGCTAAGCTAAATATTTTAGCCTGTAGGTTTCTTGCCTTTCAGCTATCTTCTACCTATTCCCTATCAGGTATTAGTCTCTCCTATCCAGCTCTTTTAATAGATTGATTCATTAGTGACAGGCTACAAAGCTCAGCCTGCTTATTGCCCCTGGAATGATATAAACACTAGTCACATCAGACCCAACAGTGTTCACTGAGACTTCACTTTAGAAATTATTGGATTACTGCCTCTCTGTGGGTTTAATGCTACTAAAGATGTTTTCTGTTAAGGGTGATAATTACAGTTCTTTTTGCTTTGAAGAGCCCATTTTTTCCATTCATCTACTGAGCTGACTTTATTCTTTTAAACAGACACATCCACTCCACGTCCTTGTGAGAATCTAATTAATCATCTACTAACAAATACAAAAGCAGCATGAGAAGAAAGAAGGGAGTGTTAAAAACATGCACACATTTCTCTTTTATTATTTCCTTTGCTGGCCATTCATCTTTTAATGTGATACATCTGATGAGAAAGGGTTGTGACATGGAAAAGATTGTCATTTCCATTTAGAACATTTTTTTCCTTACCTAAGAAAAGGCTTTTAAGAAGCTGTGACCTGTCCGTGCCTAGGGTCACCCACCTGAAAATGCCACGGTCAGGAGAGGCTGCAAAAGGAGAGCAGGTTCTCTCCAAACTGATTGGTAATGCTGAAGTTAGATTCCCTGACCATTCATAAACAGGGTTCCTGTTCCCCCACATGGGTTATCAAGAAGCTACAAGGAGAACTACACAGTCCCCTTTACTACATTTCAGTCTCTGGCTCCCAATCAACAACTTATTAGGTCCAGTAAAGAGAAAAGTTATTTAAAACTCCATTCCCTATACCAAAATATTATCTTGATCCCCAAAGGGTCAGCCGCATTGCCAGATCAATATAAGTTTGGATCTTACCATACTGCCAGCCAATCCTCTAATAATTAAAATTAAAGGTATGTTATAAAAACAGAGAAACAAACAAGAAGAGAGATATTAATGGTCAAAGCAATCAGATAGCATACGAATTATTTGAAAGTCCATATATATCAGGTTGTCAGCAGAATTATGGAGTTGTCAGGTTTGTACAGTTCCTTTGGAGGATATCCAGTACCCGGATGGGTCTCAGTCCTTTGTTTCATGGCTTCAAATGTAGAGTAGTTGATCCAAAAGTAGGAAGCAGGAATGAAGACAAAATGGAGATGGTGCAAGCTACAGAGGCATTTTATAGTTTCTGCCATGACACTTGTACTTCTTTGTCCCAAGCACAGCCACTTAGTCCATGGCATGGAAAATCCTCAGAGACCATTGGACAAGCTCTGGTGACTCATAAGGAGTAGCCCCTGGCTTCTTTCATTGGATTCATTATACCTGTGAGTTCCCCTGATGGGCCATTAATACAATATTTATTGCAATTCTGTAATATTGGTATTAATAATATTATAAATTGTCCCACCCAATCCAGACAGAGTCATGGAAGGAAATGATTATTCATTTATTTATTTATTTACAGAGAGCATTGGTATTTATCTTTGATTCTCAGTGTCTGAATTTTTTCTGCTGTCTCTCTGCCCATAACAACCATTCTTTTCATCACAGAAAAGACCGCCCAAAAATAAATAAATGAAACTGAAAAATGTTTGGGTTTTGAAAATCAAAATGAAAATGTTTATTTAATTGAAAAAAAAAATCAGAAAATTTCAAAGGAAACACTCCTTTGTTTGGTTTTCCATTCCAAAATGATCATGGAGAATAGTTACCTTCTTTCAAGCATTTCATTTTCCACTGGTGTATTTAGAGAAGGATTGATAGAGTGCTAGCTGGCTGAAAGATTTACCAAGAGGATGTGGAAGCTAGCCAGGACTTGAATGTGACCCAGTGTGTTTATGATCATAAAACGATTTTTTTTCTGATGCCAGTCACTGGCCTAGAAACAATAATAATGGATTGATTTTATCAGTCAATGACAGACAGGTGTCCACATCATAAAAGCAGATGTGCAGTTAGAAAAAATGCTCTGTGCCTCAGGAAATCCAGTTGGTGGGGTAACACATCCACTGGAGCACTTCCCATATATGTTGCAGTATTAGGAACATGGTTCAGGGAGCACTGATCATGCAAGGTCATATCCAATGACATAACTGACAAATAGGTAATCCCTATATCAGGCAAGCTGCTCTTCCAACCTACCCTCTCTGTAAAGTTGTCATGTCCAATCCATGAAGATTCAGATGGAATAAGTCCAAGCCCATTTGAAAGCCATATAATTTTTCCTACCTCATTCTACAGCGAACTTCTTGACGTGGTCTCTTGAGCAGATAAATCTATCCAAATAAATGAATTTTGATTTGCTGGCAATTTTCTGGAAACTCAGGAGCCAGCCCCAAAACAAAATTTGAAAAAAAAAATATTGGCAAAATGAGAAGTTGGGATTAAAAAATCATTTCTGGTTGAACAAAACGCAGAGTTCAACCTAAAATGAAAAGATTGGGTTTGATTTCTGGGGGTGGGGGTAGTGTTAAAAAACCTGTTTGAATCTTTTAAATAAAATGGAAACTTGGAAACAAAAGTCATTTCAAATTGAAAAAATCAAACCAACCATGTCGAAACAAAATGTTTCAATTCTTTTCTACATTTTTATAATTGACCAAAACAATATGAGGAAATGGACATGAATTTGTGAAATGTTTCTAACGACAACTTGAATCTGCATTTTTCTTCCCACAAAAAGTTTTGGTTGAAAAATTTTGCCCAGCTCTACTCTTAATTCCTTTAGGTTCTTTTGAAAACCCCACTCATTGTCTTTCTCATTGTGATCTGTTTTGTACTTCACGTCTAATCAGTGGTACCAGTGATGGACTCTGTTCTGTGCCATATTCTTCATTCTGTTGATTAGATCTACCCTGTAGGGTATTCCTTCTATGGTGACGGGTTCTATTCTATACTGTATCTCTTTCTCTCTCCTCTCCAATAGATATTTGATCTCAACAAACGCATGTCAGCTATTGAACACATGCTGAACCGTCTGGAGGAAAGAATCATGGTGCACTCAGAAGAGGTAACAGTGCTGCATGGGAAAGGGCTGTGTGCAACAGGAGAAAGTATTTCCTTTCGCAGTCTCCTCGAGCTCCCTTGAAGCAGCTTGCATTGTGTTGTCAGGAGATATGGGCTCCCTCTCTTACACAGACAATAGACAAGAAATATGTTATACAACATAGCACCTGGGACGGAGAGGTGTTTAGGAGGTGGATAGTGCAACCAGCAGCATCAATAGGTGTGTCTATACTGCCGTCAGGAGGTGTTACGCTGCTTACCACTCGAGTACATACCCAGGGCCCCAGGCATTGCCCCAACTGCAATGTAGACACACCCAGGGAGTCAAGATGGCGTGCACACCCAGAGAGGTGGCTAGAAAGACAGGGATGAAGTAGCTTATTTAAACACTGCAGTATTTATTGTACCAATAGACTAACATATAACCCAACTTCTCAAAGTGCATAGTTCTATCTCTGTCCAAAAGTACAGCACCACCCATCCTTTACCACAAGCTTCAGTCTCTGGAGCTTCCTAGATGACCTGAAAGAGAAACAGAACTTTCTGCCAAGGAGGATACAGCATTGATTGGTTAGGGGGCATCTTTCCATTGATAGAAAGGCCCTGGAACAGCATGAAGGCTAATATGATTTTCAAATGGCAGATGATTCATCTTTTTAACTGTTTATTTTAGACTTTGTAGACCAGTGTCATTTTTCAGCTTGTGAGCCTTATAAGAAAATGGAATGTAATGGAAATCAAATGGATATCAAACATGCCAATGGTGGTCTGATGAGCTTGAATTAGCTCCACATCAGACCATTCTCTTCACAAATAAGGCTGTTTTATTTACAGTAGTCTAAGCGGTGTTCCTGTTTGAGTGTAAATGCTTCCAGAATGGATGAGAATTCCATGGTTACTGCACAGGAATCAATAGCTACGTTAAATGTAATAATCTGTGTTGTGAGTAGCAGATTCTAATTGAGAAGGACATTTGTCTTTCCGATGTGATAGCCTTTGTTTCAATGGCTATTATCATACCCTCGAGGGAAAAGGTCAATTAAAATTAAATTCTGTTAATGATATTGAATCAGCTGGTGCATAGATAGCTCACTTAGTGCTGATTTCAGTTTGCAATTGTAGAATATTTACGCACTTTGTTTCCTTTACTTGAGATCATGCAGTTATTGATATGACATTCAAGCTGGAAACTTTGGCCTGTGTTCCAGATCCAAATGTCATTAAAATCTGAGGGTGTTTGGATCCAAGATTTAAATTCAGTGCTTATCTAGATCAAAGAAAATTGCTTACTATTTTTCAACTGACTCTGATGGTTTGGCCTTTTGATTTTCATTTTTTTTTCTTGGTGGAAATTTTTGGGTTTTTTCAACACAGATTTGATTAGCAAAATATTTTGGTCAAAAAGCAAAATATTTTGATTTGGGCATACTTCCAGAGTCCCTTATGGAGGATGTAGTTTGTTTTCCTCATCCACCCATTCTGTTTGATAAGACAGACTCCATGACCAGATTACATCTCCCATGATATACCACGCTGTTCCCTCTTGAAGAAGGGAAGCAGTGCATCATGGGAGCCTATGGCTATGGTTCATTTAGTGACAGCATCATATTTCAGCATTTCTAAATCAAAATATTTTAGGTTTCAGCCAAAATATTTCAGTTTTTGACAAAAAATCAGCATCTTCTACAGAAAGCAGACACTTTTTGCAACAAAAATGTGGTTTAGTCAAAAACCTTATTTTCTGAAGGTCATTTTTTTAGGATAGGCTGCTCTAAGTTACCGGTTGGCTGGTGGATATCCAGCTGGAGATCAGATTACAGTGTGTGCTTCTTAGCTCAATAGAGGATCCAGGCTAAGTTATTGTGGGATACAACTTCCCTCTTGTGCACTCCGGTTTGTATTTGTGAAGGATGGCCTTAAACTACATGAAAATAGACATGAGGCATCCATAGTGCACATGAAATCTGACATGGAGTCATACCATATAAGAAATCTCATGTGCATCTTTGGGCTGGAAGACTACATGGTCTGGCTGTTTGAGAAGGCAAGTGGTAGGTGCTAAATAATGATTTTGTAACCCAGCTTCACACACTGTGCTTTCTCTCCCACTCTAATGGTTGGATCACATACATGTTTATTAGTCTGCTCAGCCATCTAAGCTGGAAGCTTATTCTTTTAGCTCCAGAGGTCCTGGGTTTGAATTCTGCAGCCAACAATCCACTCAAGAGTGTTGCATTACAACTGCGCGAGCTGGTTTGCTTAAGCAATAACAGACTAAACCATCTCTTTTATCCTTTTGCTGGCATAGAAATGACACAGGAAGCCTAAAAATACCAATTATATTCAAAAGACATGAACAAAGAGACTAAGAATTGCTTGTTTTTCCACTTCTAGTCTCCAGCCATTGAGTCCCACACTGACCCAGACGTGGAAGAGGAGGAATTGAAAAGGAAGCTGAAAGAGTTAGCCAGCAACATCAGCGACAAAGGCGTTTCTTCTGAGGAAGAGGAGGAAAAGAAGGAGGAGGACCTGAAACCAGAAATGAGCTCCTCCAGCAGTGACCCACCCAGTGATGCTCAGAAGGTAGCATTCATCCTACCATCTAAAACTCTGTACAGTTCCCATGCCATTTTCTATGTTTCCATTTATGTTCCTGCTCTTCCCTCTGCTCTTAACATCCTGTAACTGCACCACAGTCAAGTACCTCTTGGGTTTTCCTATACCCCATCTTGGACACTCAATGCTGGCACTTAAAGTCTTTGCCTGTTCAACCTGGCTGGAGGCTTACATTTGGGTTGAAAGGTTCTCAGCCTTTTCCATGCTGGGACGCCCACCCCAACCCCATTCCCTGTCCCATTTAGCAGTAAGGGAAGTGCAAGGTGGTTCCATCCCTCTGTTCATGACTCCAGTGTTGAGAATCCATGACATAGGGTGGTTGATAAACCAGCCCACAGATCCTATAAATGTCTGCATTTCATACAAACCATTCTCCTGACTGTAGCCAGGAAACGAAATCTTATCAGACCACCACCATGGGTGCACACTTTCTACTCAAAAAGATATCCCTTTGGGCTGCTGAGAACAGCAGATGCTTTGTTAAAGTGCTAGGAGTGAAGACATAAAGCCCTCCACAGCTGTGGTGCAGCATAATGGGCAAAATCCTGCCCCCTGCTTTTGATGCAAAAGACGGGTGAAAGCATGGCAGATTTGCTAAACGTTTTGTGTGCATGAATGGTGGGGAACACCAGTTGCTTGGAGACCTCTCCACATGATGTTCCTTAGACTTCTGCAGCATCAGGGATTGTGGTTCTGGAGGGGGAACCATGCAACTCCCATGCAAACGCAGCGCTATGAGCACCTGTTCTGCACTGTGGGAGCTGGGCATTGGTCAATTGAAGGTGCTATAGGGCTGGGGAAGTGAGGCACTTCACAGGTCTGTCAGGTTCTGAGACTTACTGCTGTGAGGTGTTTTTTAAGCAGTGTAGACCTATCCTGAGTGGCGTCCTACTTCTCCCCTCCACTCCTCCCACATCAGCCCTTCTAAGTCTCAAAAGTAGACTTTACCACCCAGCTGTGAAGGGGCAGGGTAGACCCTGACGTTTGGCCTCGTTTGTTGCATTGTGTCCTGTGCTGCCAGTGAAAGAGCTGGACGCACAGGATGGTGCCGTCTCAGTGGTAGTGTTACTGAGGGCAAAGTAGAGGTTCTCCTGGGCAATCGGACTGCAATGATGGTGTCTGTCCTGTGTGAACAACAGCTGAAGGACTGGTGTCTGGGCACAGCCCAAGGACCCACTGCTGAGTAGATCTTCCAATCATCTTTCCCCTCTGGGAGGCCCGCCACAACTAATCTAGCCAGGAGCCCCCACAGAGAAGTACCCCACCCTATACTGGGCCTGTGTTGGCCCTGCAGTGTATGTGCTACAGGGGGCCATCAGAAATGAAAAGCCCCAGACTGGTTTTGCAGCATCCCCTTCCTAGTCTTGTGTTCTGTATTGAACCAGGTAATGGACGGGAATTGCTTCGTCACACTGAGAAAGTTGCTGTTATATTAAGCCCCAGAGCCAGAGACGCTCCCACCAGAGACAGAGGTCTCCAGGCATGGTCTTCAGGCGAAGAATCATTCACTGGCTGTTCTTGTTACGCTGAAAAGCCCCATCAGATAACAGCGTTCGACACTGTTACTACACCAGCACTCTTCCGCCCAGGCCCTTCTCAAAGAGCAGAGTTCACAGGTCTTTTTTCTCCCTAAATTCTATGACTCAGGAGGTCTGTGGTGATCGCTTTGGTGAGGAAGCAGTTACTGACAGCCCATAAAGGATGGGAAGTGATTCAAATATTAATTAAAGGAAGGAAGAGCTTGTTCCTCGTGTATTCTGCAGGCGTGCTCTTCCCTTCTGAGGTGTTCCATTAGAACAAAGAGGCATGGTCAGCATTCCTTTGGGTTTAAATGGCTCCTTTGTCCGGGTCCCTCTGCTTTTGTTGTGCCCTTTGACCCATCATCTCCTTCTAATGAACAGCTCTGCTATCAAAAGGAGCGAGGCCGGGCCAGGTTTGTGCGTAGCTGCTTGTGCAAAGCTGCTTTCATCTACAGTGATCGGAGAGTCTTTTATTTCTCCATGGAGGGCCTTTTTATCTTTGTTCATCTGAGTCCAGAAAGAAGACATTTGACTGCGGAGACGCATATGACTCAGTGTAGGGGCGAGCGGCTGTATGGGGCACATGTGTTGCGTTTGTGTGCCATGGTGCTGGGGGGAGGTCAGTCCAGAGCTGAAGTTAAATTCAGGAGACAGCTGGCCTTTCACATGATTACTATGTGTGCTTTTGGGGGCGAAACCTGCTATTCTCTTAGTCACAATATGCTGACAGAAAACTACTTAACAGAGTCCCAGATTCTCTCTTCAGCATCAGGCGCTTCCCACTTTCTCATGCATCTGGCTCAGGCCCATTGGCATAAACAAAAGCAGATTTGGGTCTGCTCTAAGTTTATGTCAGCGGCCTACAATCTTATAAGACCAAACACCAGCCGTGAATTGGCAAACACATGCGCATCTCAGTCCCAACATGGCCCCATGGCCCTTGGACGGAGCAGCCAGCAACCGCTGACATAGAAGAATCTACCAGAGAGTTCCTCTTTGCAAAGGAATTCTCAGGTGACTAAATCAGGCCAGATTCCAGTGGCACAAAGTGACAAGGACAGCAAGAACCTGGGGTTGTAGAGTAGAATTTGGCTCCATGCTTAGAGACAATGTATCCCAGGCAGCTTTGCAATTAGAAGCTAATTCAGGGACTTTGCAGACAAACTGGGCAGTAGTAGACAGTGCTTTTTACTCCCCTGATGTTCATTACAGATATTTAGAAAATGCTCCATTACAAAACTCTGTGTTCTTCTGGAACCAAATTGATCTCAAGCTGCAACGTTTGGATCCGGACTCAACCTCCCCCTCACCCCCCAATCCAGATGAATCTGAATCACAGTTTTGACTCAATCCATGCTGAAGACAATGAGGCTATTTGCAAAAGTCTGATCCAAGCTTGCATTTCAAGTGCCCTCTAAGTTGGAACTTGGTTTGTTCTTGAAAGCCATGTCTGCTTATAAAATCAGACTCCTTTTCCTGTGAAAAGCAGCTTGGAAAATAGAGATTTCTGTCTCAAATCACAAGTCCACCGTAAAATAACAAATGGACAGAGTTAGCCACCTCCCTGCTCCATTGACATGCCAGGAAATGTGTTTGTCTAGGATGTGACCCTGCAAATACGCTGGTCTGCTGCCGCCTATGGTGTTAATATTGCATCTATCACCAGAGTATCTAGGAGTTGTTAGTAGGGAGTGTAATGATGTGGTTTTTTTTACTCTTCTTAAATGTTATCAAAATACAGGACTGACTAACTTTATCCAGGAACAGGTAGGCACCATGCAGTTAGTAAGATCAGCACTCCCCTGAGTTGCAGCCAGGACAACGAAAGGAAAGAGGCAGAAAGAAACATATTCTGCAGCTTATCAGAGCTGCCTACCAAGAACAGCTGTGTCCTGATGAGTCAATGGCGTGTAACATCAGGAAACACAGCTGGGTCAGAGGCTGGGAAAGGGGCCTTCAGCCCCAGGAACCTGTCCCGGAAATAACAGCCACCCGCTTCCCTGGATTGCCTGCTGAGAAGCAGCTGTCTCAAATGGAAAATAGAGGCGAGATAAGTAAACAGCCTGATACAAGTGCCAGCTTCCTGGGGCAGCAGGGGAGGAGCTGGGGCAGTGACACATTCATAGGCAATGCATGGTATAGAAGTAATAAAAACTTTTCTTCCTAAGCTATGAAAGGAGGAAAGGTAAAGCATTGAGACATGCCTCTATGTATGGGCCGGTCATCAGTGTTATTAATTATTTGTATTCCAGTGGTGCCCAGAGGCCCATTGTGTTAGGTGCTGTACAAGCACATAGTGAGGGAAAAACCCAGGCCCAAAGAATGTGCAGCCTAAATAGATTAGACAGCAGAAACGTGGGATCATCCCCATTTTACAGATGGGGAACCAAAGCAAGAGAGAGTGATGAGCTGAATGAGCACTTAATATTGGCCTAATTCTGCTCCCTTCAAATCTCACCCTAAATGTCTCCCCCAGGAATCTGTGGCAGATCTCCCTTTGCTTTATCCACACATCACTTGTTTTAGTTACAGGCCCGCCTACCCAAACACACAGGAGTCAGCAGTTAATCCAAACCAGCGCAGGGCAGTTGACAGGTGCATTCACCAACTAAACTATTTGGAACCATGTTCTGCCCACACGACTCAGACGGGCACTTGCCAGCCTTCAAGGACCCCAATTGCTGCAGTGGCTACTAGGACGTGTAGGTGATGCCGGCTTGTGCCAGCGAGGCTGCTGCTCCAGAGTGAGGGGTGTAGGTGATATTCCTGTGACATGCCCTT
This sequence comes from Pelusios castaneus, assembly GCA_007922175.1. Taxonomy (NCBI): domain Eukaryota; kingdom Metazoa; phylum Chordata; order Testudines; family Pelomedusidae; genus Pelusios; species Pelusios castaneus. The sequence continues at coordinate 2,677,189 of ML685877.1, forward strand.
CCTCAGGGTTTCTGCCTTGGGGAGGAAGCTTTAAAACTCACTGGAGGTGCTGTAGAAGACCCACCATTGAAGCAGGTGTGTGGATGTGCTGAGAAGAAGGTTGGCCACTCCCCCTTCCTTGCCAGAGCCACCCACTTGTGGAGGCTGTTCTGGGGCTCTATGGAGAAGAGGTTTCTGCCCACTCTGTAGTTGCTCATGGCCGCCTCCAATGGCAGCATTCCACTGCATCCGGTGACTGTGGACAAGAACATGTTTGATCCAAAGCACCTCCCATGCAGAGACAAAGCCTCATAGAAAAGGATCAGAGCAGTCATACACAGTACAGTCAGGTTAAAGACTACCTGGTAAAAATGGCCAAGGTCATTCCAGTCACCTGACAGGCCACTCGCCCCAAAACACTGGCTACATTCTGTACAACCTGCACACCTGTGGCTACACACTACACAGCAGTGAAAAAAAGCCAGTCGTAGCTACCAGGTGAATCCGTAGAAGCAGGGTGTAATTACCTGAGTCAGAATTTAGGCTGGATACAGGGTTACATCCTGGCAATTCTGAAAAGTGTGGTGGGACCCTTCATAACCAAAGGCAATCAGGGCCTCTGTTTGATGGCTTGTCCAAATCACAGCAGGTCTGATTCTGCTCTCAGCCAATATCCCCTGGGAATAGGATATTCCCCCTGATCTCCAACACTATTTTAAATTCAGTACCAGCTCAGAGAGATGCACACTGTTCCCTGCAGTACCTTTGCTGATCTTTAGAGTTCTCCTATCCAGGCACTGGCCCACTCTAAGGCTGTCGTGATTGGGGGAGAGCAGAATATGGGTTAGTATATTGCAAATATAAACTGGCTATGATTTACTTCCCTCTCCTCCCAACTCTACTTCCACCAGGGTTCATAAACCCGCACTTGGAATTGGGCAAAAAGAACCCTGCCTCTAATTGTTCTGCTAGAGAGGTGAAGCATCTGGGGATGTTTGGATCATTGGGTAGTGTGTGTGTGGGGGGGGGTGTTTTCTTCCTCTTCCACATACAGGAGCCAGCTCTTGGGTGGAGTCTGGGGACATTGTCATATGGATCTTTACAGTGCGGAACAGCATGCTGCCAGTAAAAACTAGAACTTCTAGGCTTCTAGGGTCTACATGTTCTTCATGTTGCAGCCTCCATAATTTTTAAGACATCTTACCGTTACCATGTACAGTGCTCTGACACTACCTAGCATAATGGGGTCCTGGTCCGTGAATGGGACTCCTCAGTGCAATAACAAATAATAATCCCTCGTTAACGGAGGCAAGGAAAGGAAGGGAATTGCAGCTCTCATTCTATCTCCCCTCCCCTCCTTTTTTTAAGCCACAGTTCTATGGAACCCACAAAAACCTTTTGGGAAGTCCTGTTTTCCTTGCTAACAGAGCTCTGTGAGCACATATATCTCACGGATTCCTGAGTGGATGAGGACTTGATTGTTTAGTGTCCCTAACTCAGCTGCTCCCATTTCTGCTTTACCTCTCTTGGCCTCTCATGTGTTTGTAGAGTGGCTGACTGGGCTAGACCAGCACCTGTGGCATGAGCAGCTCCCAGAGGCTATTTCTGCATTTCCAAGGTGAAGGAGTGTTGTAAGGAAGGGAAAACAGGGGAAAGTGTTCTGGTTGTAATCAAAAAGCTGGCTCAACAGTCTCAATTTGGTTCAACAACTGCCAACATCTAAGCCAAATTCTGCTCTGTTACATTTGTATGACTGAGTTGAATTTGGCTTTGGGTATTTTTGACCTTGGCAGTGGGAGAATTGCAGTACTATTGTGTACCATAGCAAGCAAAATGATAGCATTAATCTCTGCCTTATGCAGTGCCTAAAATGTCTAGTTAAGATCAAAACAAACAGGGAGTCCTGTGGCACTTGTAAAGACTAACAGATTTATTTATCGCATGAGCGTTCATGGATGAAAATCCCACTTCGTCAGATGCTTTGAAGATGGGAGACTTACAGAATGGGAGGAAATTAAATGCAGAGGAGTGTATAACATAGGATCAGGTCAGGCTGTATCAGCAAATCAAAATAGATGTTAAAATTCAAACATGAAAGCTCATGCGATAAATAAATTTGTTAGTCTTTAAAAGTGCCCCAGGACTCCTTGTTTGTTTTGCTGACCTAGACTAACATGGCTACCCCTTTGGAACTGGCTAAGATCAAAGTCCTTTTGTGCTAGGCGCTGTACAAAGACCCCGCAAGGCCATGAACCATGTTCTCCTGTAGTTACGTACTACATATAGCTAATGGGATCTCTTCACTGGCGTGTTGAGATAGTTCCTTTGTCACAGATGCACTTGACTAGGTATGATCTGAGATCAAAGCACTACGTATGAGCCATTTCCATCTCTGGCTGAGAGCCCTCCAGGAACAATGAGAGTCCTTTAATTACAGCTCTTGTGTCTTTCCCAACTCCTCATCCTGTGTCACCTTCTGTCCCCTGTTTGCGCTGCTGCTGAGTGTGCGTGTGTGTTAATGTAACTTTCTCTCTGGCTGTGCACGGCATCCACAGAGGTCATCGGCTCAGGTTTTGTGTGACATCACAGCCACGGCACCGAGAGCCGTCAGTGCCCTGGAGAGAGCCACACATGAGTCCTTGAACGGAAACAGCCAATGTGAGGATGCTTCTCCCCTCCCTGCAGGGCAGCCTTCCAGGCTGAAAGAAGTGAAGAAAGTGGGTGAAGCCTGTCGAAAACTTGAAGAAAATGTAAGGCTCCCTGTTGCTCAGAGGCAGTGCCCACACCGAGTGTGTGAGGCACAGCAAAATGCCCAGGGCGGGTAAAGCCCTTCCGCCAGATGTGTAAGAATTAAAACAAAGATCCCAAACCAAATATCATGACCCACCCCCCGGCTCCTTGAAAATCAGGTGTCGATCCCACCCTGCTACACCCAGGCTTTCCACAACATAGTGTGGAACATGTGTTCTGCTATGAGAAAGGTTGAGAAACAGTGCTGTAGACTAAAGGGACCATTGACTGAGTTCAGTGTGATGAGTTTCTTTGCTCTCGGTTACCTCCAAGGAAGATGTTTCTGATAGACACCAACTGCCTCGCTCTCCCCCCGACACTTTCCATTCCTCTCTGATACAATATAACAAACAAGGAGTTCTGTGGTGCTTTTAAAGACTAACACATTTATTTATTGCATGAGCTCTTGTGGGAGAAAATACCACTTCGTCAGATGCTTTGAAGTGGGATTTTCTCCCACGAAGCTCATGCGATAAATCAATTTGTTAGTCTTTAAAAGTGCCACAGGACTTCTTGTTTGTTTTGCTGACCTAAATTAACATGGCTGTCCCTTTGGAACTTGATACAACTTAGTAGACCTTTCTGTGACATAATCTAGGCTACGATCCAGAGTAATGAGTAGCTCTGTCCATCAACCCTGCTCTTTAACCTGGGGTGCCCTTTGCAATATTTTGCTGCTGTAGGCTCCAGCCTGGACTGCTCACAAACAGCCTCTGGCATGCAGGTCACTCCCAGCTAGGTCTGAGTGTGCGGCAGCCAGCTAGCCACACCTGGGCTCTCACCAGCCTTGGTTATACTACAGAGTGACCCCAGCACACTGCCAGTCCTAGATTTCCCTCCAGAAATGTACATCCTGGACTGCCCAGCTCTCTCCTGGACAATACAAATTCATGTAAAGTCCATTTTGGCTTTAATGGAAATAATATGCACATAAGTTGCCACCCCAACTGGAGTTTTCCAGACACTTCAGTTCAAACACACTGGATTAGATAAAACAATAAAACAAGTTGACTACCTACAAAGAGAGGTTTTCACTGAATACATGCCATAGGACGTAAAAGTAAGAAATGGTTACCAAAAAAATCAAAGTAAAACACATCTGGTGCCTCACTCAACAAACTATGTTAAAATCAAAGACAATTTTCTCACCACATGCTCTCAACAGTCTCACTGACCAAACTTCTTAGGTCAGGAGCCCTTCTCCAGTTCAGTGGATACTTTCTTTGTCCTTCTGGTGTAGTGAATCAATTCGGCGGGGGAATTGGCTGAGGATGTTTGTCCCTCTTTTGTACAGTGTCAGGCCCCCTTTGGAAAATATTTACAGCTGAGATTCAAGAGACAGAGTGTCTAAAGGAAAGGTTGTTCCTGTTGCTTTTTTTCCTTATCTGTTGCAGCTTCTTTTGTTTCCCGTCCTGCTTGATGATCCTGTGTACTGCTAAAATGCAGATGAAACAGAGCAGGCAATTGTCTGTTTAGGACAGACATGTTTGCCAGTCTCAGTTTAGAACATGTGTTAAGAATGCTGTACAGTAGAATCTTATAACTTCACATACACTGTTGTCACATCTTTTATCAGGACAGAATAGACCAGCAAATTATGAGCTGTCAAATGATATCGTGCAAGGCATACGCTGTACAAAGATTAGTACAGTAGTGTGTTGGGTGTTGACACAGGTATATTCTGTCACAGTTTCCCACTGCCTCCAACCAATAGTTTAGCCCCTCGTGAATGTTTTACTAAGCTGACCATTCTCAAACTGAGGGGAGAGGAGCTCTGGGAGAGATGGGAGGAGAGTTCCATCAGAAGAATGGCAGGTTGATTAGAAGTGGGTGATGGTGGTGTAGGAGACCAGGGGCCACTGAGAAAGGGCCTGGAAGTCAAGAAAGGCAGAGTCTGTTATCCACTGCAAAATCTTATACATAAACAATGAAGTGTTTAAAAGGTCTGAAAGTATGTACAGGTCTTAAAGCTCCCCTGATGCATCAGCAGCACTGTGTTGCTTCCTGAGCTAATCCCAGGAGGATGACCAAGCATAGGTGGTTCCCTGGCTGGCATGGAACTACCAGAGCTGCTCCTGCACTTCTCCTCCAGCCAGTGCCAGGGGAAAGAGGACATGGGCCTTGGCAACTCCCAACTGCCAAAGCAGTCCTTAAGTCATCTTTGCTCCACCACGCTCCACCTCAGCTGAGGATATGGGCCAAGGTACTGGATGGGGAGAAATCTACCGATCGTGGATCTCAACCTTCTACTACTTCATATCCCACCCAGATGTAGCTAATGCACACCAAGACATTCACACTCACACACATACTTCCTCAGGAGAGAAGTCCAACTTTGATCAATTGGCACAAGTCTCCTGTCCTGGGCTATTTTACATTATCTCAGTTTATGTATTAGTCACTTGATCGAGTCTATGGTAGCAGGAAAGTCTTTCACCCCTTACCAATTAACACCAACCACTCAACCCCCATGTCCTGTTCTGCAATGGAAATATGCTATTGGGTGGATATCGTTGCTGTTATATTTGTAAATTCCTGATTCAAAAGCCCTTTGGAGTTAACCTGAGTCTTTCCACTAACTTCACTAGGGATCGATATGTAATGAAGATTGAAAAGGGCACATGGAGTATGCTATCTCCAACTTGTATATGATTTCTTATAGTGTGGAGTGGAGTGGAGAAAATGTCTTTGAACAGGAATGCAGTGATCAATCTATTGCTAGTATGGTGATGTAAGTTTATGCAAGTGTGTGTAGTGCTTGTAATTTTGTATTTTCACTCTTGTGTAGTATCTCCCGTGCGGTGTTTTGTAATAAGTTATGCTGTGTAGTACTATGACAGTGTATTGGAAATGGATCACTTGACTGGGAGTGTAACTGTTAAACCTCCAAGTCGACTTTTGATTTTGGTAGATAGTTTGGTAAGTTTTAGTGGGCAAAGTTAGGTCTGGGTTGGTGGATTCTGCTTTTGAGTTTGGGAATAGTTTTTATGCTGTGTGTTTCAGTTATTCATCAGAGATTTTATTCATATAAATATAGCACAAAAGGCAAAACTTTCTAAGAAATTCCACACACTCGGTTTCTCAATGAAATGCTATATTCCAATGACAGTGGAACCTTTCACGTCAGTTTCCATCTTTGAATGCCTCCCCACAAAGAAGGAATCCAGCTGGTGGTGCAATGAAGTTTAGGTGCTTTCTAAAACAATTTGAGGCTTGTACATTGCTCAACGAGATTGTTGGGAAGCAACAGGAATGTGGTGGGAGCCACACGCTCAAGAGTTTACTGCCACTTTGGGTGAGTTGTTTCCCCTTTTCACATCAATCACTTCAGTGGCATAGCAACAGGGCGGATGGAGGCAAGCCCCTGGGCAGCAGGCTGCAGAGGGGCACCAGACTGGGGGAGTGGAGTGGCGTGGGGTGCCACCCAGAGGAGCACAAATGTGGGCTTGGGGCACCCCCGCTACACCACTGCATCACTCGGATGATAAGAGCATTCATTAGTGTTTGTAAATTAACTTCCCTGTGTGCTTTTTAATTATCCATCAACAGATGGTGATTCTCAGTGATGCACTGAAATAGTTTAACAGCTAGCTTCAGTGGATAAGTTCAGTTAGTCACAACTATACAACACTCTGATTTTCAGGTTTAATTGGACACACAGTGCACATGGTATGTTTCTCTTCCCTGCCTTTAGAACTTGCCATCTAACTTCATTCATTACACAATACAGGGACAGCAAGCTAGGGAGTTGTGGATGGTGAAGGAAAGACTATTTGTAGTAATGAGATAATGGAATCATTCAGCAAAGCATATAAGCAGTACGTTGAAACTCTAACTTTAATAGGATTATTTTGCATATTAATTATTAATGTCTTATCTGGTCAAACATCTGTGTTGACTCACTCCTTGTGGGTATCAAGGTAGTAGCAGTACTTCTGTTTAACATAACGCTTAGAATCAGGTGTTCCATGTACAGATTCATTTGTATGAACTTAATAGTCACTTAAAATTGGCTGCTCTGGGGCCAGATTCAAAGCCTCTGGAAGCTACTAGACTGATTCCTACTGACTTCAAGGGCCTTTGGATCAGGCACTTGTTCATCATTCTGGCCAGTAGATTGTGCACAGAAAGAGTTGCACAAGGGGCCAGTCTTCACGTCATAGAAGCCAACAGGGTTTTGACAGCCAGGAGAAAAATCACGTTGTATGTTCGAGATTGATGAGTTTGTTTATTTTGTGGAATCATTTTGGGTAAGGTTGGAGATGGAAAATACTCGCGTGACTTACTATCATATGTTAGGTATATTACGGTAGTACCTAGGAGGCCTAGTCATGGACCCAGACCCTATTGTGTTAGTTGTATCACAGTAGCACCTAGGAGCGACCAGGCATGACTACAGTTTTGTTACAGAAGTGATGGTGGTCATGGAAATCGTGAATTTGAATAGTCATTGGAATCTTGGAAACAGCTGTGAAGACCCATTTGCTCAGGCTCCCAAAGCAAGTGGCATTGCAGCCTAGCACACAGGGTCACTGCACCACTCAGGGGTGAGCTGGCAGCCCCTCCAGAAATGGAGACCATAGAGCAGCAGCTCAGTGGCATTGTGAACCTGTGTGCTAGGTCATAACACCCAGAGTAAGAAGCAGGGTTCAGCCCCACAGGACAGGAACCACCACTATGCAGTGAGTGCAAAGTAGGCTGGTTCTCCGGTCCCTCCCCCAACAGGCCTTACTTTCCAGCATCTCTCACTATACCCTTGCACTTGCTGATCTAGCAAAAACCACATTATTTGATGACATTTTTGTGGCTTAGCATTTGTTTCTAGCACCTCTGCCATGAAATTTACCAGAAATGTTCCGTGCTAAAATCATAGCCTTATTCAGGACCCACTGTGTTGGGCACTGGACTGGATTTATTTATTAGGTGTATTACAGTAGTCCCAAGCAGCCCTAATCATGAACCAGGATGCCAGTGTGCCAGGTGCTGTACAAACAGCCCAAAAAGCCAGTCTGCCCCAAAGAACATAGACTACAAGGCTCTGAACTGACTCCTAGGTTGGATTGTGTCTATAAAAATATCTAAACCTACAACAATGAAAGAAGGTACATGTTAATGAAAATCTATCTCAAAACCAAGTGAGCCAAGTGTTTTAGAATTTGATGGGAGTTGTCAAGACTAAGCTTTATTCAAAAAACCAAAAACATAGCAATAATCAAGTTGTGGACTAGGATCGGCGGAAATGTTTCTTTAACCTTTTGATCTAGAAAGAAATGTTTACACATCCCTTCTAATCAACCCCAGTCGGCACATAAATGTAACACCTTGTTTGCATGCACACGGAGGAATCCCTACTCAAAAACGTACTTTCAGATCATAAGGATGCTCTAGAAGGAGACTGATGTTAATTACACCTCCAGCTCCTGAAGGGTAGAGACGTATAGATCTTCAGCACATCCAGGCACAGCTAGTGAAGACAGGAGACACATTCACAGGTTGGCTTGTACTGTTCCCTCTCTCCTCTCCTTGTAAACCTGTTACAGCAGCACACAGCAGCCTGCACTTGTTTCCTAGTGCCTGCCTCCTACTCTCAAGGGCACAGCATGAAGATCCTTGTTCAGACACTGACTCTATTAATTCAGGTTGTGCAGATTTGTCTCAATATTTCACAGTGAGCTTTTACCTCTTCACCACGGCCATAATTGCTCTTGAAAATTAGCAGAGGGAAGGAAATGGCCCCAATCGGTCACAGGAAGGAAACCCTGCAGGAGCCCAAAGGTACAGACTGTGCAGCAAAACGAAAGTTCACAGTTCTATACTGCAGCACCAGTAGTGGGCAACTGTTTGTGACTGAGTCCATGGTAACCTCAAACTATCTAACTAGACAAAAGAGAGCAGCCTGTATCAACACAGTAGGGGTTAGAATGGCAGAAAGGGAAGATGGTGCAACAAATGATGCCTGACTGTGAGGTGAGTGGTGTGATGGCTTTTTTCAGGTCTACATGACTGCTGGAAAGACATACGGGCTGGAAAAAGCCCTGAGGGAGCTAGACGAACATGCACGGCACAGCGGGACCACAGACTCAGAGCTGTCAGAGCTGGAAGACAAAGTGGCGTCAACAGCTGTGGAGGTGCAGCGTGCCGAGAGTGAGGTAATAGCACTGGCCTCAGCATAGGCCAAGACCCCATTGCATGAGATGCTGTACAAAAGGGTGCTGGGCCAAACACTGAACGCTTCATCACTGACTCAGTAAGAAGATAAACCTGGACTGAGCATTTCCTTTATGCTGTCAAGCAACATTTATAGGATGTCACTTGTGTTCAGAGCCATGCACACATTACGTATGGTGTGTATCATTGGCAGAAAGGACACCAGGGAGGAAGGGCAATTTGCCAAGGGCCCTCAAACCAAGTAGCGTTGCAACCTGGCATGTGGGGGAAGCAGTGCCATTCTGCTTTGGCCTGTCTAGAGGGGCAGATGGGCCAAACCTGAGTGACACTATGGGTGCGTCTACACTTGTAAATTAAGCAACTTGCTTAAGTCGACTTAATTTACCCTGCGTCTACACTACAGTTTCCTTAAGTCGACTTAAGCAAGTTGCTTAAGTCGACTTAATGAAAATTAAGTCGACTTTATTAAACCTCATTTTAGTTCAACTTAAGCCTGAAGTTGACTTTTTAAAGTCGACTTAGGCCAGTGTAGACCTGGAGTAGCCCTAAGTCGACTTAGGGCTACTCCAGGACTCCACCACTGCCCTCCCTGCCGAGGGGGGGAGGCGGGGCACAGGGGGAGCCTGGCATGCCCCCCAACAGGGCAGGGCAGAACCCTGCCCACCCTGCCCCTATGCCCTGCCAGGGTCCCTGTCCCCCTTTGCCCCATTGTACCCATGTACAATGGGGCAAAGGCTGAGCCCCCTGCCCCCGTGGACCTGCCCTAGGTCCTCTAGCCCCTACAAGTCGACCTAGGCATCCAGTGTAGACGCTCTAGGTTGACTTTGTAAGTTCCCCCCAAAGTCAACTTTAAATTTAGGCGCAGACATGCTAAGTTGACCTAAATTTACAAGTGTAGACATTGCCTGTGATCCCCAGGAAACACCATCAATCAAATATGGCCCATCTGCCTTTCTATCTCCATCTCTATGGAGAGCCAGCTTGGCCAAACCTGAATGGCGCTGCAATCCCATGCACGAGGTTGCACCATCCAGAGCGGAGAGCCACTCTGAGCTTCCCGGGACAAAAGTACCGATGCGGAGTACGGTATGGGTTCACTCGGCAACCTGTGGAGGCTGAGCATTACATGGACCTGGAGGGCGAGGTAGTACAGCCGGTGGCTGCCATGGCAGTGACTTCCCACGGGTTGGTGGTGATTGGGATCTGTCCGGCTCACATGGTACGTGTATAAGTACTGGGGGCATGCCGGTGAGACGTTACACACCTTTTTTCTCTTAGGTTTCTGACATAGAGTCTCGCATTGCAGCTCTGAGTGCTGCCGGCCTGACAGTTAAACCAATGGATAAACCAAGGAAGAAATCCAGCACGCAGGTGAGTGTGTCTGCATGCAGAAAACATAGCCAGCATTCAGATATGCCCAGTCCACTGCAATGTTAAAGCCAGCTGGGGCAGTTATGATCATCTAGTCCAACCGCGTGAATAACCCAGAACTAAAAACCTCCCCTGCCAATGCTTTATCCCAAGTGCTAAAAGACAGACAGAGCTGCCTGGGATATTCAGCTCCTCTGATTAGAGGTGAATGTTTCTTGTTTCTCGTTTCTGGCACTTCACCCCTGACTCAGATTTGCTCTCTCTCAGCCTTTGACTTGTGAGTTTTCACAAGTGAAAATGAAGGAATTCATGGGGCACGTGGCTTATTTATTACACTAATGAGCTTCTCAGCCCTAGGTCTCAAAGCACTTCAGAAATGTGGCTGGGCATCATTAATCCCCTCTAAGGTGTAAATGGTGGAAGTGATTTACCCCAAGCGAAACCGAGGCATTGAGAGGTGCAGTGACGTGCCCCAGGTCACCCGGCAGGCCAGTGAGAGGGCTGGGACTAGAAGGCTTGCAGCCCAATACCACTGCACATGTATCTACATAATTCTGGGCTCTGATGCTGCTCCCTACACCCCTTGCCATGTTTTCCCCAGGAACTCGTGTATTGTCCACTCGCTCCTCCTTCTTTATCAGAAAGAAATCCCAGCCCTCTGTCACATTAAATTCTTTGTTTTATAAATGAGATCCTCACCTGAAGCAGCCTCTGCCATGTGAGAACTTTCCCACCTTTTTAGGCACAATCAAGCACGGGCATCTGAAATCCATATTTGAAAAGAATTTTAGCTCCTGGCTCCTATCATTGGAATTATGGGCATGTTTAGAGGTCCCTGGACATGGCTGGGCTAAGCACCCTAGACACCCCCAGTAAGAGACAGGCCCTGCCCCTAAGACCAGTGGTGTTGCTGGCACACAGGGCATGAGCCCGGAGTCCCGGTGCCAGGGCCCCAAGTCCAGCAGGGGCCACCCAATACAGTTGCTGGCCCCACCCTGAGACCCGGCTGCTGGGGGCCCCCAATTCATCACCAGCCCCAGCTAGGGAACCCAGGGCCCACCCAGCGGGGGCTGCCCAATCCGGCACAGGACCCTATCCCTGGCCAGGGACCCAGGGCCAGGCAGCGGCAGGATCCACCCGGGTCCTGGCCGAAAGCGGTTGCCCAATCCGATGCAGGCCCTGACCCAGGCTGGACCAGCAGCTGCCTAAGACTGTACTGTGACAATCCTTCATAGTAGCCAGGGTTGGGAGGTACCTCATCACCGCTGACTTAGTGTGAAGCAGTCTTGTCTGTGCCTGTTGTGGAACAACTCCTTGAAATCACCAGCCTCTGGCAACACAAATGCTGCCTTCCAGGCCTCCGCGGGCATTGCCGTCTCTGCAGATCAGCAATAGGCACACACCAACCACTCTGGAGTGCCCGGCCCCTGTTCCACCGAGCATTCTCACAGCAACCGCACACACCAGCTTGCAACAGGGAACTCTGTATCACCACTTTGCTTAAGTTAAGAAAGTATGGGTTGGACGAGTGGACCGTAAGGTGGATAGAAAACTGGCTAGATCAATGGGCTCAGCAGGTACGAATCAATGGCTCAATGTCTAGTTGGCAACCGGTAATGAGTGGAGTGCCCCAGGGGTCGGTCCTGGGCCCGGTTCTATTCAACATCTTCATTAATTATCTTGATGATGGAATAGACTGCGTGCTTAGTAAATTCACGGATGACACCAAGCTGGGGGGAATGGTAGATACTCTGGAGGGCGGGGACAGGATCCAGGGAGACTTGGACAAATTGGAACACTGGGCCGAAAGAAACCTCATGAGGTTCAACAAAGATAAGTGCAAAGTCCTTCACTTAGGATGGAAAAATCCCATGCACTGCTACAGGCCGGGGACCAGTCGGCTAAGTAGCAGCGCTGTAGAAAAGGACCTGGGGGTTATGGTGGATGGGAAGATGAATATGAGCCAACAGTGTGCCTTTGTTGCCAAAAAGGCCAATGGCATATTAGGCTGCGTCAGTAGGAGTATTGCCAGCAGATCGAGGGATGTGATAATTCACCTCTATTCAACACTGGTGAGGCCGCATCTGGAATACTGTGTCCAGTTTTGGGTTCCCCACTACAGAAAGGATGTGGACAAATTAGAAAGAGTCCAGCAGAGGGCAACAAAAATGATTAGGGGACTGGGGCACATGACTTAAGAGGAGAGATTGAAGGAACTAGGCTTATTTAGTCTACAGAAGAGAAGACTGAGGGGGGATTTGATAGCAACCTTCAACTACTTGAAGGGGTGCTCCAAAGAGGAGGGAGCTAGGCTGTTCTCAGTGGTAACAGAGGACAGAACAAGGAGCAATGGTTTCAAATTACAGCTGTGGAGGTCAAGGTTGGATATTAGGAAAAACTTTCTCACTAGGAGGGTAGTGAAGCATTGGAATGGGCTACCTAGGGAGGTGGTAGAATCTCCATCTTTGGAGATGTTTAAGGCCCGGTTGGACAAAACCCTGGCTGGGGTGATTTAGTGGGGGTGGTCCTGCTTTTTAGCAGGGAGTTGGACTAGATGACGTCGTGAGGTCCCTTCCATCCCTATTATTCTAACAACCCTGCACTTCGCTCTCTGTCTATATATCTTGTGAAAACAAGGATTGGTTGGTCAACAAAGAAGAGAGGTTCAAGTGATAGTGAAAGGAATATGTAGAGGTTCATACACACCTCAGATGTGGTTTCCAAAGTTCCGTGTAAACAGAATAACTTCTGCTATTTTCCTCTTCCTTTTAATTTCCTCTCCACAAAGATCCCACAATCCTTCATTAGCATTCAGCTCAGACTTCTGAGTGGAGGCCTAGCGTGAACAAAGCAATCCTTAATGTGCACGTAAACGGACAGATCAATGTTTCTAGTCTGAAAGAAAACTTGCTTTTTGTCTTTGCTGGTAACCAGTCCCTAGATTGTAACATAATTTTCAGTGTAAATATGTAACTCCATACACAACACACATCCATGCATTTTACAGTGATGTTGCTGACCAGTGTGATATTGGCCTTTTGTAGAGACCTCACGTGACACTCTTTGTTGAACTGGAATGTAAATGCCATATAAATTGCTATTACCCTTATGCGCTCTGCCAGCTGGCATCGAGAGGTCCCTGGGTGACACTTACAGTCTAAATAGACAAGACAGTCAAATGTTGGGAGGGGAAATGAAGAGACAGAGGTGAAGTGACTTACCCAAAGTTACCCACCTGTTAGTAGTGCAGCTGGGATGAGAACTCAGGATGCCTCAGTTCTGGCTCACGGCTCTACCCACTGGCTGTTCTCTCACTGCCGGTCGTCAAACAGCCAATTAATGTAACACATAGGGACATCAATGTTATCATAAGCTGGCATGGAGCACCAGTGCTGCAAATGGGCCAGCTGCTCTGGTCAGCCCACAGGACATCTGTGCCTCTCACTTGTCTTTTTCACTGAAGAAGTCATAGAAATCTTTTTCATGTCTTCTGTCCTAAGCTGTTTATGCTGCAGACTCCCAGGAACGCAGGAGGCAGTCAAGGGGATCAAAGTATGGACTCTCTGGGGATGGCATCACCGAATGACTTCAAAGTGAGTATGCAGTTGTTGCCTGATGGTAAATGAGGTGATTAAAACAAACCAGAGAAATCTCGGGTCATCTGTCCAGGAATGGTCTGTCTGGAAAGCCTTTCTCTTCTAGGTCTCTGCTCTAGATGTAGTGCGAGTCTGTAGCGATTGTGGCCACTTCCCTTTGAAGAAGCACCAAATAGCCTGCGTAAAATAGTCTTGGGGGACTCAGCCAATTCCTAAAGGACGTGTCCATGTTACAGACTCAGCACCATCCATAATGGGCAGCTGCTTCTGGCAGTCTCAGCAGAAAAGCCAATAAAGGGCATGTCCCCTCATACCTAAAGGACCTTGTAACGGTGATTTGCCCTTGGGCTGAAGAGTCTAGGGCCAACCCAGCCTTGATAACAGGGTGAGGGGAATCAGGACATTTCCTATGAAGAGCAGAAGATGGCTGCCATAAGGGAAGCTCAGGAGACTGTAATGAGACTGGAGAGCATGAGAGAAGAGAAGATCCTGAGACCACGGGAATGGCTGTAGCTAGGCAGGTTTGAGCATTTCCAGCTAAGGTAGGAAGGGCTCTGACCAGACCAGGGTATTTAGTTTGGAACTTGCAGATGATAATACCTCAAACTTCAAAGAGGATTGGTGTCATTTGACTGGAAAAGCTCTGCATGGAATTTATTTGGAGATCCAAGAAAGGAAGAGGAGAGGAGGGGCTGTTGGCAGACTTAGGCCACCAGGGCGTATTGGCTGCATCTACACTGGTAAATTAAGTCGACTTAAGCTTGGCTTAAGTCGACTTAATTGGCCCTGTGTCTACACTACACTTTGCTTAAGTCGACTTAAGCAAAATAAAGTCGACCTAATGAAAATTAAGTCGACTTTATTAAACCACCTTTCTACTCGACCTAAGGCATAATTCGACTTTTTAAAGTCGAATTAAGCCAGTGTAGCCCTGGGGTAGCCCTAAGTCAACTTAGGGCTATCCCAGGACTACACCAATGCCCTCCCTGCTGGAGGGGGGCACTGGGGAAGCCTGGCATGCCCCCCAAAGGGCAGGGCATGTGGGCAGGGTGTGACACTGTCTGGATTTAGGGAAGCATTTATGATATTATTTTCAATGGATATCTCATAAATGCTATAAGCCATAGGAACTATGTCATGTTTGGTATCAATAGAAAGATAGTAATTTGCTGGGGATGATTATATAGTTTATGTCTAGGAATTCTGTTTCGATTAGAAGTTAGAATTTGATGTTATATCTATACTTTAACTTAGGTTAATACCATTGTGTCCTTAATGTTTAGGAATGTGCCAGGGCAATGGTCCCAGGGAGTTACCTGATGAACCATTAAGGGCACAATAGTTGTATTCCTTATGTCCTTAATGGCTCATCAGGTAACTCCCTGGGACCATTGTCCTGGCACATTCCTAAACATTAAGGACACAATGGTTTTAACATAAGTTAAAGTATAGATATAACACCAAATTTTAACTTCTAATCGAAATAGAATTCTTAGACATAAACTATATAATCATTCCCAGCAAATTACTACCTTTCTATTGATACCAAACATGACATAGTTCCAATGGCTTATAGCATTTATGAGATAGCCATTGAAAATAATATCATAAATGCTTCCCTAAATCCAGACAGCGTCACACCCTGCCCACATGCCCTGCCAGGGTCCCTGTTCCCCTTTGCCCCATTGCACACAAGGGGTGCCCCCCCTGCCACCGTGGACCTACCCAAGGTCCCCCTAGCCCCACAAAGTCGACCTAGAGCATCCAGTGTGGATGCTCTAGGTCGACTTTGTAAGTTCCCCTTTAAGTCAACTTTAATTTTAAGTGTAGACATACTAAGTCGATTTAAAAGTGCAAGTGTAGACATAGCCACTGTGAGGTAGCCACTCGTCTACACACTCAGATTATCTGTAGTCAGCAAAACACGTGCTTCTATGCATGGCTGAGTAGGGTTAGACTTCAGCACGTGCTTAAATGCTTTGCTGACTCCACGCCAGTTTGATTACTCCAGCTCAGGGCTGAGACGTAGCTGGCTAAGGAAGTTTACACCAATGCTAGCTGTTTCGTAGCTGACAAAGGTTTCTCTGGCTACAGGACCACGTCTGGTACCTGTTACGAACGCTGCATTGGTTTCATTCTTATCTTAACCTCTTGGAGAAGATTTCTGTATGACGCACTCCCTCCTAACCATTCATCTGGCTGGCAACATGGAACTGTCACTTTAGGGCAAACAAAGTATTAGGTAAAGGATATCTTCCTTGCACTAGAATTAGTTCCAGGGGGCTGCCAGGATTTCACTTGTCAAATGGAGTTTTGTATTGTGGAAGAGTTAAAAACAATGATCTCATCTTTGCTTTTCCCCTCATCTCCCCCCACGTCTTCTGGGTTCAGTCAGCTAGTAAACACAGCTTTCCCACCAGTACACACTCAGCTGACAGATTCTAACCAGAAAGAACATGTGAAGGCGTGTTTGAGATTGGTATCTTTCCTAAACACAGGAGGAAAGTCTATCTTTAAGGATATCCACTGGCTTCATCATATAGTGCTTTGACATACAGGGCACACTCTGGGAGATGGACAACAACTTTCTTTCTTTTCTAGGTCATGTCTATGCCACAGGTGTTAAGGAGAAAATTCAACAGTTCCCTCGAAATTGCAGGTACGACTTGTGCTCTTTGCTTGTGTCTGAAGAAATTGTGGGGGTCACATCCTATCTTGTGGGGACTAATATCTGGAATTTGGGGGGACAATCAGTTACATCTGGCCAGCCTTTGTCTGTGTTTTTCAACCAGGGCTCTGGTATGGCAAGTGCAGGGCACAGGGATTTTAGAAACAAGCCAGGAAGCAGAATCCAGCGGCCAGATTGAGGCAAAAGCTTAAAAATCTCCATTGCTGCCTCCCATCAGAGAATAGGATTCTGTATCCTCCACTCCGCTACGCAAATACAAATCTTCAACATTCCTCCACCTCCTTGTATCTTACACCCTTTGTATTATTTTCCTTGATATGAGTGGCTTTACAGTCCCTAGCCTGTCACCATTCTGACCTCTTCTACTATTTAAGTATCGGGATGTGGATGGGAACTTGAGGGGTGCATCGAGCAGAGAACCCCAGACAGCACCCACTGCACCTCAAAAGCAGCTAGGGAGTCAGTGGACATGGCCCAGAGGAACTATGAGATTTCTTTGATAGGGGCAGGAGCCACTGCCCAGCCATTGCTACACTACAGCTGCTAGAAACGTTTCAAAGAAGACAAAGACCCAAAATCTAGCAGCAGTGGCTTTGTGACAAGATAGTCTCTGGATATGTTATGACCTGACAGCTGTTGGCAAGAGCCGTTAGGAAGTGATTTTTCCACTTCTCTCTTATCTTGAATCATAAGCTCACAGGAGGCATTGAAGAAAGAGCTGCTGTCCTTCTAGATAAGTGCTGAATAGGGGAAGAAGTGGCGAGGGAAAAGGGAAAGCAATCATGTCATGCAGAGAATGAATAGCATTCTCCTCTCCCTAGCCAATTAAAAGTGAATTGCCAAGCTTGTTTCCTGAGCTGTGTCTTGCAAGGATCCAAGTCCCTTCTCTTGGTTGGTGAGAATGTCATCTGCTCTTTCCCTGAAAGGGCAGCTAGATAAACGGGGCGCTGCACTCGTAGCATGCAGATAGAGCGATGGTGCAGTCAGATGACGTCAGGGCATGAGTTTAATCCCCGACGCGCGCCAGTGGGAAAGCAGAGAGACTCCATATCTCCTTGCCACTCTCCCCACAGGTCAATGACGGGCAAGGTTGTTCAGGGAAGGATGCAGATAGGGAAAATTGGAACGAGTCTAGCGTGAATGGGGGATTATGCAGAGGTTCAAAACACTGCCTCGTTAAGCCTGGCATTTCAGGGTTCGTGTGGATGGCAGGATTTCAGAGGAGGACTTGATCATGCTAAGGAAGTTTCCATATCATGCACCGTCTTCAGTGCACTGAGCTAAATAATGGGAGGTTACATTTTGCTCCCATATACCACAGTAGATCAACAGGCCAGTCTGTGCTACCTGCAGAAAGAACCACTGTAGATGGGGTTTTGGATTCAACTGTACACCATAAAAATGGGCCAAACTCAGCCTTGATGTGAGGCGGGGGACATGCTCATAGTGTGCTGTGGTCTCCAGGCAGGGTAAAGCCCTCAGAGATGCAAGCTGAGCCAGGGGCTTGCCTGTTCCCAGAACTGGGGAAACGGAAAACTGTTGTAGGACTCCTTTTATCGCTCTACCCCTCTGGTGCATTGAGCTCAGCTCAGGCACACCTGAGGACTGAACCTTGGACTTTTCTTTCACTAGAGGCATTTGCAAGAGCAGAACCATCTGAGAACTAGAGTCCCCTGGCAGCTCTGCTGTGAGTGCCAGAAGGGGGAGGTGCAAGTGATACCCCAGCTCTTTCAAATGCTTTAACAGCGTCCTTGTTTCAGCAGCACTGTGTTTTTTATGCGGAATGTTGTCTTTGTCTTTCTCCATCGCTAAGAAAAAGACTGGATCATTTAAAACTTAATGCGTGGTCAGGATCAGAAAAGTGGTTCCTGGACCATAGTGTTCCGTCGTGCGCTTCCCTTTTGAATCCTGTCTTAACATGACAGTAGCAAGTTTGTATCCTCAGCCCCATGTTACCAGTTGCTTCCTAATTCCAGAACCTTTCTTGTTAATGGTGGGGCATGAGGTAGAAGAGACATGGCTTGATCTTTAGGCAGCAGGTTGAGCTTGCAGCACCGACCTGGCCTGATCTTGGGAACTCTGTAGATTTGCCATGCGACCATTGCAGGAAAATAAACTCAGCCCTGCTTTCAAAATGCAGCTGTTTCTCTGATCGGAGGGGATAGTGTAAATCTCTGGGGTAAGCAGAACCCAGCTATAGCATGAATATTTGCAGGATGAGCCCTTGTTCTTTTTAGCAGAGGAGTCCTGGAAGCCCAGGGTGGAAGGTGTACCCAGAGCTGCTGAGGGAGGCACAGTGGAGAGCCACTGTCAACAGCCCTAAATGCTCCTTCCCAATCTGCAGCACTTTTACGGCCGACATGGGCACCTCATGGGTGCTCTCACTGGTGCTGATAGATAATGGCTCCCCAAGAACCACAGCCCTGCCCCAGCACAAGCCCATTGGCCAGATCAGCTGTGCCAGCTGGGGATCCCTATGGTAGGAAGATCCCCAGCTGCTGCTTTACAACAGCAGTTAGTCCCTTCCATGCTGTGGGGGGTGGGACCTGGGAGGGACAGAGGATCTGGGCCCTTGTGGTTTTAATGCACCCCACCATGGTGCAGAAGCTCTGGTGTCTACCCAGAACAGCACCAATGAAGGAGATGGGACTCATTTGCCAAGAGTTGCTGTTATTTCTCTGACTATCCTACTGAATTTTAAATTCCCCTCCTCCCACCGTGGGCACCAAAGGGAGGCAGGTGTAAACTCTTGCCAGACCGAAGAGGAAAGCACTAGTGTAAAGTCTACACAGAAGTAATCTCAAGGAGAACCAGTCCAATCCTGCTGTAACCAGCTGGGCACACAGGGCTCTCACATGTACCCTGAACTCACTGGGTTACCTCTTGTCTACACTGGCTGAGAAATAATCAAGCCAGTTCCAGGCTAGCCAGAATCTCTACTGTGATAGACTCTGTGAAGCTGCTTCTCAGATCGGGGTTTGAGCTCAGTTTGCAAGGTGAATTCAGACCATTTTCCTGAACAGGACAGTGGGGGGATGTGTAAATTCAAATGAGGAGTCATTAATGGACTAATGAGTACGCTGAGGTCTGGGGATACTGCCTGAATAACTGGAGGCCGTTGGTTGCATTGTTGGGGCCCATTCGTGAAATGCAGGTACAGAATTATGAATGGAAATAATAGTAATAATAATAGCACAGTGAGAAGCTGACACCTCTGACTGATGTGGAATACAACCTGGCACATGCTCTGTTTGCCTCAAAGATGAAGGGTCCAATTCTCTTTTGGTTTACACTAGTGTAAATCAGGAGCAACTCCCCGATTCTGCACCAGTGTACAAGTGCTGCGAGTCAGAAGAGAATGGGGCCCAGAGCAGTCTGAGGAAGCTATTGCAAAAGGTCCTGGTGCATTTCCTGGCCACCCAAGAGTGACCTAGACTAGCACCATCAATGTAAGCCATCTTCTCTTTTCTTTCCTTAAAGCCAGCGACGAATCCTTTGATCGAAACTCCATGTACCGAGGCTCCCTGACACAAAGAAACCCCAATGGGAAGAACAGGAGAGCAGATCGCATCTTCGCGGTAACATTCCAGATCTCACTTATTGACCCGATGTAATGTGGGGCTGGGGGTTCAATCTACAGAGCTAAAGAGTCAACTGAGGCTCCGATTCTCTGGTCTGGGCCTGAGTGTAGTGGAAGGGGTGAGCAAAGGGGTCATTCCAGCAGTTGCAGATGAATGAGTGGCAGTGGAGGTCCTGTCATGTTCCTTAGGGCCAGATACTCCACACACACATGAGGGGGTTGAATGGGGCAGGCAGTTGCTTAGTTTTCTTGCTGGTCAGCCATATAGGATCTGGGCATTTCGTTGCATCAACAACTAGCATCGAAGTCTTAGCAAACTCTGTGCTACTGACCATTTCACCCTCTAATAAAGTCAAGATGAGCATGATGGGTCTCCCAGAGGCTAACAACCACTCGGCCCTGGATCAAGCTGGCCACCCTTAGCGAGCATGTAGTCACTGGAACACAGCAGGCAAGAAACAGAGCTGTGGGGAGACGGATGATCAGGATAACAGCCCATGTGAGACTATTAAATAGGCACAATGAAAGGAGGCAGTTGGTTCTTCTAGGGGTACGTCTCCCTTGGAGGCTGTGTGGGTGCCTTCATCTCCTTCTCTGCTGTCCAAGTGGAAGGGGGGAGCAAGGGCAGCCAACAGGAGAGTGGAAGCAATGGGAGGGGAAGCAAGTAATGCACGTCCCAGGGCAAACGAGATCAATGTGTTTAATCCTGCAATCCCCAGGGTTTTCAGTTCAGTGCTCTGATGCTTTTTAGAAACCTGTGATGACCCATCGACCCTGAAGAAGATGGAGCCTCCCAACGCTGAAATTTTACTAGCAATGTACGACCCCAGTTCAGAGCTTCGCCTTTGTCTCCCTCAACTCACACTCTTCCTTGTGCCAATCTGCTCCCCACCTGCACAGAGAGGAGAAGGAGGCAGAGTAGTGCTTACAGAGCTCAAGTTCAGCTTCCGTACAACAGCAACCGCGTCTGCATCAGAATAAGGAAGTCGCTGCCTGCCCCAACAGCATTTCCAGCCCATAGCGTCTGAAAACTGGCCCTTGCAATCACACCACACTCCCACTATGTCTCCATTGTTGTGAAACCCGGGCATCGGTGTCTGCAGTTTTTTTGCTTAAAGCAACACCGTCAAGGCTGGTCACTGGGATGGTTAACTCAGTGGGCAAGATACATGCTGGGTGTAAATCTGGTGGCTTTGATGGACTGAGTTTTCACTCTGCCATTGCATTCCTGTTGGGTTGGTTCAGTGAAGTCAGAGATTGGCCCCATATAATATTTAAGAGTTTGCCGTGGATTTAAGGTGTCCACTCCCCAATACATCGAATGGGAATGGTGCAGCTAAAACCCAGGCTTAACACTTTGACAGTCTGCGGCTGAATGTTTTCAAAGGTCACTCTGCAATTGTCCAAGTTCTATCCATTCCCCCTCCCCTGATGTGTCTGCAGGGAGCCATCGGACAGAGAGAACTGACTGTGTGTGTAGAGTGACTGGGCTCAGTAGTTGATCCTTCAATGAATGGAGCCACCTACTGCCCATCCCTGGTATTACAGGCCTCCAGGGGTCTCTGTCAAATACAGGCTGCAGGATCATTGGTCACCGCTGGGCACTTACAAAGCAGCTGGACGAACAAGGGGTTGGTGGAGGGGCAATAGAGACCTTCAGTGATTGTCTCCATTAAAATACTTCCAGCCATGATGTTTGATCATCCAGCTGATGTGCGACTTGATGACATCATTACAGCTCTCTCAATATGCTGTGGAGTGCTGATGGTTAAGCATACAGGGAGACAATGTTGTCTCAGGGTTTAGACTGGGGGGCCCAGAGTTCTATACCTGGATTCTGCTCCCATCTCTGGTACTGTCTGTGAATGACTTTGGGCAAGTCCCTTCCCTTCTCACTGCCTCTTCTCCCCACTAGTCCGACAGAAGTGGTAATCATGCTGATTTACCCTTGGAAAGCATGTGGCCATCAATTTTTGGATGAAACGTGTTTAATGCCAACAACCTGGAGGTGGGGCGTCGACTGCAGTGATCGAACTTGGAACTTTCAGATCTTAATAAAAGAGCCTCTACTGCCTGAACTAAAGGAGAGCTCTGTTAATCAGGGCTGCTGCAAGCTCATCAATCTCTAGTTGGCCTAGCCCCCACTAGAGGGAGACAGATGTATTTACACATTTAAAAATGCAAAGTACTACTACTACCATCATATAGGGAATATTCTGTGTTTCCTTCGCTTCGGCAGAGATGAGAAAGAGTGTGGTGTTAAGGCACAGCTCAATGAGCCCCCAATTCGGAAAACATTTGGGCATGAGTTTGATAGAAGCCAATGGCACGGAAGCGCTTTGCTGAATAAGGATGCCTTATGGTCTCGAGGTCTGTGTGCCTAGGCAGCTGCAGAAAAGAGGATAAATTATACCTGCCTCTTGAAGCCTCTGCCTTGTCTGACCCTCTCTGGGAATTCCAAAGCTGACTAATTTTGGTCATCAAAATACCACCTGATTCCAGTTTCTCTTCCTGCCTGCTAGTCTGTGTGTGGCAGCATCCTTAACACCCTCCATCTGGAATTTGCCATTTCTTTTTCCCTCTGGTTTTCAATTGTGCAAATCCATTAAGTCTATCTGTCCCAAGTTTTTTTGGACAACACTCATCCCCATGTTCTCTAGACTCTATGGCTATATCTACACTAGAAAATAAGTCAACTTTATTAAGTTGACTTAACAAAAGTCAACTTTTCTAGCGTAGACATAGCCCCCTTTCGACCATATTAAGTCGACTTAACACTGTAAGTCAACTTAATAAAGTGGATTTAGGCACTAATCCCCATCCACACTGGCTTCAGTTGACCTAAATCGAATTGTTATTAAGTCAACTTAACTTAACTTTTCCTTACATCGACTTAAGGAAATGCTTAAGTCGACTTAAGGAAAGCCCAGTGTGGTCGTGGAATAGTTTAAGCCTCCTTAAGTCGACTTAATTTGTACATATAGATGCACCCTATTTGCCCTCACTACCTTGCCAAGAGATACTTGTTAAAGCTTTGAGCACACAGCTTCCCCCACAGAGTTCTAGTTTGATGGATTTGCTTGGACCTGCAGCAGGAAAGAGGTAGATCCAGCACCACTGACATACAGAAAGACTTCTCAGCAACAACCTAAGTAAGATTTTAAATTTTACTATTTTAAAACAGAAATATTTACTTTAAGAAAGATCCATGTGAAGTCTCTTGTGAGTAACACATCATTGTGCAAGCCCTTGAGCATGACCAGAGCCACCGAACTTCTACAGATACAATACATCCTGCAGTCACCTGGCACGTTACCTGTGAATAGAACTGTGCAGGTCCCAGATTTTTCTGTTTCATAGGAAATGCTGTGGTTTTTGAAATTTTTTCTGTTCTGACATGGACCGAAAACAAAACATTTCAAAATCTCCAGTGGAACCGAATTCCAAAAGAGATTGTTTTGGGTCAGTCAAAAGGTTTCATTTCAATAAAACTGAAACATTTCATTCCCATTTCAATCTCAAAATTTTTAAGTCTTTTTATATAATTTTTTTTTAAAAAAAATCTTGAACTGAAACATTGAAATGTTCTAGTCCAAACACATCAAAATGGGATGTTTTGACTTTAAAAATACTTCTTGGAGTGTGAGGTTTCTAAAGAAATTTCATCAAAATCATCGTGTTTTTCAAAGTACTTTTATTTAGCAAAAATTGCAATTTTTGGTCAAAAAAGAAATTTTGATGAAAAATTTCCAACCAGCTCTACTTGTGGCTAACTAGTGATATGTTTATCCTCATCCTAGTGTACTTATATTCTTGGGCATGGTAACTGAAATGACCTAATGTAACTTCTCCACAGCGGCTACATTATTTTCATTAGAATTCACATAGAAACCACTTACAGTCTCAAATTCCCTTCACAACCCAATAGAAGCCATTTCCGTCCTCACTAGTATAGTCCAAACTGAGATTGCGAGTTGTCTTTGAGCTGGCATAGGGCTAAGCCATTCCAAGACATAAATATAGCCCACTACAAATAATTATTCCTATCTTAGAAACCAAATTCCAGCCACAACCATGTCATCAGAGCACCCTGCAAGAAATGTAAATGACCAGTTGTATATAGCTCACCAATGAGCTGACTTCAAGCATAATCCAGTGGTCCAGATCCTGAGCTGCCATAAGGCAGCCATTTTAACCAACAGAATGATACAGATTTATACCAGCTGGAAATCTGGGCAAGCTGCAGTACAATACCAGCCTGAGTAGAAACACATCCTTTACAATACATGGTTCCACCGTTAGGCCACTCCCAGTCTAGCAGAATCTTGTGACAAACCTCTGCAACGTAAAATCAGATATTTTCAGATTGTAGGTTCTCAGGCTCTTTTTATGTATCTGCTTTCTTTCTGCTCTCTCTATAGCTACATATGCTAAATTATACAATAAAGCTGGGTTTGTGTTAGACTCTCCTGGTACCCCATTTTGCATCAGCTTTCCTCTGATGCTTGCAGAATTGTTTTCCTCTGCGTTTACTTTCCTCACTTAGCCCGTCAATGCAAATTTATCCTATTTGGAAAATACCAGTGTTAAAATATGAGCAATGAAGCCATGGCATTGAAACAGAGGATTTGTGGGGGACAATGGGGAGAGAAATACATTCATTATACATGCATTAACCTGGCACTTTTGATCAATGGCAATGAGTAGTGTTTCCACTCATTCAGGAGCTATAAGGTAGACTTGTCAAACATTGCCCAATGCTGTATGTTCCCAATTGAATGCATTTTGTTATCACTGTCCTGTGCCATTGTATTTGAAGCAGGGGGGAACTACCAAAACATATGTGCATTAGCACATGGAATTGATACATAAAAAGGAAATAGCAACAGGAGAAACACAAATCTCTTCCATCCCGCTACCCCAAAAAGGTGTTTTTTATTGGACCATTGAATTCTTCACTTATTTGAATGGCCCCACCTTGCCAAGGGACCAAACAAACCACAGTCAGATGCGGTGATCTAATTAGGGCTCACGCAATTTGCAAGCAGGCAGGTTTCCTTGTGAATCCTGTCCACTGAGCAGGTGAACTCTTCAAAGCAGCAAGCTCTAAAGTTAAAAAATATTAAAGGATTCTTGGCTATGGCAACCAGAAGGGCTGTGTTTTATTTTTTCTTTGACTGCCTTACAAACTGTGAGATATAGTGCCAGACTTACGTAGCTTACCTACACTCAATGATTTCCATTAGAAACATCCTTGCCACTCAATGCTCCTGTGTGCTTTCAATTCTGAAACAGGACAAAAGATTCCTTAAAGAAAAATTTCCTCTTGAAGGCTCAGTTGACTGAAATATCCTACCGGCTATGAACAGGGGCTAGTGTAGCAGTAACTGTCTGTTTGCCATGTAGCCAACACCTTTAGAAGTCATCTCTTCCAGCTGAGCAATTCATATTCTGAGGTTTGGCCCTTATTCCAGCCTTCGGTATAGCTGACGTAATACACCCCTGTGAGGTGTCTGCCTCCCACTGGCACTTATGGAGTTAAAAGCAGCCCTAGGGAAGCAGTGTGGGAGGCAGCCAATAGGAGAAAGGCTGGGAATAATAGCCAATCAAAGGTCAGCAGGCCCATATAAAAGGAGCTGCAGGCCTAAGCAGAGCAGATATGGTCTGGAACCTGAGGAGGGAAGGTTGTCTTCCTGACAAGCTGAGGCAAAGCTACTGCTGGGAAGTGCCAGGGGTGCTCTTGGTGGGCTGTTGGAAGTGGAGAGTGAGAGAGGGTAAAGAAGGTGCTAGGGCTTGGGAGAAGCAGCCCATGGAGATAGCAACAGGAAGAGGGACTAGGGAAGCAGCCAAAGGCTGTGATTCACAGGGCCTGGGCCAAGATCCCTTTCCTTCCTGCTACTCACTGCAGGAGAAGTAGCAGGCAAAGTGACTACAGGTGCCACAGAGGAAAGGGTGGGATGAGATACAGCAGTGGTCACCAGGGAAGTGGCTGGGTTGGTAAGGAGCCAAACTCTCCCCCAGATGAGGGGAACACAGACTGTGACTAGCCAGAGAGCTGACTCAGGAAGAGGAGCCTGTGGTTTTAGACAGCTGTGGGAAGGGCTACAGGCAAACTGCAGCAAGAGAGTGATGTGCACAGGCTGCAGATGTAGGCATGGGCCTGGCCCTGCTCCCCAGGTGAACAGCAGGAGGTGCCAGATGAGCAGTGAGTGGTGTGAACCCGTCACAATCCCCTAACATAGTGTATCTTGAACTGGCACCATTTATCTCTGCATGAAACCAGGATAAGCTGTAGTGGTGAAAATCAGCAAGATGGCTGTGTTTGGGGGCTTGCTTGGTACCTTGAATCAAGACAGTTCTTTCACTGCAGCAGCAGCTATAGAGAGGATGCAATCAAGCTGCAGGGGTGGGCAGGGATTCAAGATCCAGGTGTCTAGCGACTTTAGTAGCTCTCTTACGCATGTCAGCGAAGTCCATATTGACAGTTACCATACAAGAGTATTAGTGGTTACTGTGAGATAAAAGGAACAGTTCCTTGGAAATTGATACTATAGCCACTGGAGCTTATTCAATCGCACGAAGGGTCAAAGATCTAAGAATGGCCATACAGAATCAGACCAGTGGTCCGTCTAGCCCAGTGTCCTATCTTCTGACAGGTGCTTCAGAGGGAAAGAATAGAATAGAGAATCATCAAGTGATCTATTCTATCAGCCTTTCCCAGCCTCTGGCAAACAGCAATCCCAGCTACCCTTGCTAATAGCTGTTGATGCATCGATCATCCATGAACTTACCTCTTTTTTTTTTTTTTTTTAACTCCATTATAGTCTTGGCCATCACAGCATCCTGTGGCAAGGAGTTCCACAGGTTGACTGTGTTGTGTGAAGAAATACTTTTTCTGTTTGTTTTAAACCTGTTCCCTGTTAATGTCATTTGATGACCCCAAGCTTTTGTGTTATGAGAAGGAGTAAATAGCACTTCCTTATTTACTTTCTCCACACACCTCATGATTTTATAGACCTCTACCGTGTATCCTTTGGTCATTTCTTTCCCAAGCTTCTTTTAGGGCTTTAGCCTCCAGGCCCAAACAAACAGAGAAAATAAGTCCAGGCCATTAAAAAGCACTGGCTTTTCTTCCCCAAGACTCTTCACTAAGTCCAAGGGACACTCACTGTGTTACAGCAGCCTGCTAACATCAAAGTTGGCTGCGTCCAGCCACTGCGTGAGTGTGTGAGGATCCTAGCTATGTTTGACATGAGCTGATCCAATGACCCATGTCACTTTGTCCAAAATTGAGATGAGCAAAAGTGAGATTGTCAACATCTAGTATAAATATGCATTGAAATAAATATACTGTGTGAACTGACGCCGTTCCAAGGAAACTGAGCACCCCAGATCTATTGGTTTTTCCCCCAGGGACTGCATCTGATGAAGTGGGTAAAAGCTAATGCCCAAAAAAATGTGTTAGTCTTTAAGGTGCCACAGGACTCTCATTGTTTTTGCTGTATACAGATTAACACAGCTACTCCTCTGGAACTTGAACCCAGCTGAGGGTTTTGTCTGTTGTCTTTTGGCCACATTTCTTCTTTGAAAAGATATTTAAGTGCCTAACTCCCAGTCAAGTCAATACCTTTGTGGAGCTAGGCCTTGAAAGTTCTTTCAACCAGAGTCCAAACACTGTCCAAGTTTCTGCAAATCCAAAAACATTTGAAAGCAATATTTTGGAGGGGCAGCATCTAATGTGAACTGACCCCGATTTGGCAATAGCTTTGGGAGGAAGGGTAGGAGTTTATTTTCTCTCTCTCTCTATAACCCAACTGGAAAATCACCTGGATGTGCTGAGGCAAGAGTTTTGTAATTGTTTTAGATAGATTAGAACTCAAGAGAACCAAGTTTTTAATTTAAAGTCTTTTGGAAGCTCACATACAGCCTTAACTATAGTGCTGGCTGGGAACATTGTGTTAAAATTACATTATATGAGCACAAAGGAATAAGAACACACACGGGTTTAACAGCTGTAGAGTAAATGATGGTTGGCCCCAAGGATCAGCTAACCAACTTTTTCAGCTGTTTCTTCTGTTAAGTCTACAATATTTCCACTTCTAAGAGATTGAGTGAGTGGAGTGAATTACGCCTCTCATTACTGAGGAGGAGCAATTTTGTTCCTCTGCTTGATTTTAAGGTCACGATCCAGCCCTTTGCAAGGTGATGATGTGCTGCTTCAACTGTGCAGAGCATGACTGACGTACGTGGAGCTTTGCATAGGTGCGATAATCTGCCCGGGCATTGTAAATTGCAGCATCAGGACCTATGTTTGGGATGTACAACCTCTCCGGGCTTGTTGGAATTAAGAAAACTAATATAGAAGTACAAAGTGAGTTTTACACCATTGTAGCTTCATTCAGTAACCACATGCAGAGATTTACCAGTGTGGTCCCTCCGGAAGGAAGCTGCACAACATATATACCCTGATGTACAACTCCGTACATAGGTAATAACAGCACGTAAGGGGAAAAGATTAACATATTCCACGCTATCTCATTTGTGCAACTGAAAAAAATATTATAACCCCCAAGATAAAATAACCACCCTCATGAGTCATGAAAATCCCTTTCTTGATTTGATAAAAATTAACATCATCGGTTATGGGAGGGGAGCTGACATTAAAATGCCCTGGCTTTGTCCCGGCTGGCTCTGTCTGTGACATCAGCACTACGGCAAGGCATAAAACAGGCAAACGGGATCTTTGGCTCACAGAGTCCAGTCATTGGAGGAAGGAAGCAGCACCACACTCCAGAACTCCTGTTTGACACACAGTAAGTACATTAGCAGGTCTGTGTGCCATCCACACACACGCCGCTGAGGCGAAGGCATCCTGTTGAAAGCAAAAGAAGAGCAAAATCAGCCAGAGGTAAACTGGAAGGGGTTTGAACTGCACCTTTCTTGGGTGGTTTTTCCACCTGTTTTTTGTTTGCTTGACTGATGTGTTATCTTGGGGAAGCCTCTATGTGTTTTCATGCAGCAATCCTTGTGTACTGTGGCAATGTGCTTGTTAGTATATGTTGGTAGATTTTTAGTGTATGTTTGCACATGACTGTTGAATGGCTACCTGTATGAGCAGATGAAACTTTCAGCAAACAGCACTTTGCATAAAGCGTGCAGTGAAAGGCAAGTGTCTATACAAAATCCAAGTCTTTGATCTTATTTCCAAATGGCTTCTAATTCTGTTTTCTCACTACTGAAAGATAACTCCTACTGCAGCTTTGCTTTGCATGGCAAAACCCGTATTTTATCTCAATTCAGCTTAGAGCTTTAGAATTTTCAAAAGTCCTGCAAAGTAAAACTGTGCCTTTATGTGAGTCTGCAGTCGATGCTAGGAACTTCTTAAATAATACCTTTCATTCCTGGTGGGTTTTATATGGTCAATTAGCTCCTGAATTCCAGGTGATAGAAGACGAAAACACTGGGCATGCTAGGTTTCTAGCCTGGCATTTATACTCAAATATTGACCTGGTTGTTTAAGACATGTTGAAACATCTTGTAAAATCCAAATAAAAAATCAAAGGGAAAGCTAGAAAAGCGTAAAATGATGTGCTCAGTTCAGATTTTACTATCACCTGCAAGGGTGATAATTATGCATGAAGTTATACACCAACAGCTGCGTGCACTAGTTTTAAAAACTGCCCTGTATGTGATAGGTCACACCCATTTCTTTCGCTGATCCAACTTTTGCATGATGTTCCCATGCCAGATTGAGCCAGCTTTGGAAAAACAAGGTGGATTGTCTTCTGTCTGTTGTATCATCAGCAGAATTGTCAAATTCTGGATGCCCTGATGGCAGCATGTTTATTGCTGCTGATGGTGTAAGATGCAGAAAAGAATGCCCTTAGGTTTTCAGAGCATGGGTTGGATTTTTCAGATCTCACACTTTGCAGGGGGAAATCACCTCTTGATTTAACCCAGCTCTCTGCTCAAACTATAAACAGCCACAGGTGACATCATTGTGATTATGACAGGTCAAATACATGATACTTGAGCATCACAGGAGAAATAGGAACCAGAGGGGGGCTGGTATGGAATACCTGTTCTTCCACTGTTACCCATAGTTACCACCTAAATATCTGCACATTAACAGGTATCTCTGGGCCACCTGCTACAGCTGGAGGGTGTGAACTGCCCCCAAAGTCTTCGTACTGAATGAGGCAATGGACCCCTTTTCCACAGACAAATGCAGCAGAGCCTGCAGCCTGATCCAGTTCTTGTTCATAGTGCATTCGCTCTAAAGGCAGCCTGTTAGAAGTCCCTACACCACTTGAACGGTATGGGCAATTCTGTAAGAAGATGCCAGTTTCAGGGAGCAGACTGGTCAGGAGTTTTGTCTCCCATGCCTGGTATGTCAGACTGCATTGATGCCATCACATAAAATGAGAGGGTAAGAGGCAGGGAATTATTTGCAAACAGGTGTAAATCATAAAACGTGTGACGAAACCTCAGTGCTCAGAGCCCATGTCTCTGATGGTTCCAGAATGAGTCCTTTATATACAGCACAGAATTCAGCTGGTAGATCCCTGCCTGCAGGGGTGAGACTCTGTGGGCTAGAAAAGAGGGTGCAAATGTGATAGACCAAAGGGGAATGGAAGAGGGATCAATGGACAGAAAGTTCTATAAAGATTAGTGTATTTCCTTCCGTTGGTTATTCACTGACGTCACGTTTAAACTAAACAGCCTCCCAGCCACACTAGAGCAGCCATCAGCTGGCCTTTCCGGTAAGAGATTTCCAAACAGATGGCCTTTGTTTCTACCTAGAATCTGAGGTTGATCCCCAGGAAGGGGAAGGGGCTTTGGGACTCTCTCAGAGCAAAGCGTACTAACAGATTGAAACCACCCCAACTGCAGGGTGGGAGGTAATAGGAGTAAACGCAAATCCAGTCCAGACCTGTCCTCCATGGATGGCTCGGTCAGCTATAGTTATGAGCATCAGAGATTACACAGTTCTGTCACGGGACTGATTCTGCTCTCTCAAAGAGATGTTACTGCAGATCACAGGAAGAAATGGTTTGTGATTCAGAGAAGGAAGGAGGTGGCAGTTAGGGACTAGTCTATACTAAAAAATTAGATCAACCCAGCTACATTGCTCAGGGGTGTGAAAAATCCACCTGCTTGAGTGGTATAGTTAAGCGGACCTACATCCCCGTGTAGACAGAGGCGGCCTCTGGCTATAGGGGGCCCTAGGCAAAGGCCCATTGCAGGGCCCCCACTCTTCCTTGTCCCAACCCCCTCTTGTCACCCCAGTTCCCCCCCTCTTGTCCCAGCTCCCCCCACGTGGCCCCAGCTGCCTGAGCCAGTTCCTCCTCCTGCTGCTGACCGAGGCAGATGTGGCTTTTGGGGTAGGGAAAGCAGGCGATGGGGCCCCTTGCTGCTCAGGGCCTTAGGCATTCGCTGGCTTCACCTACCCCAAAAGCCGCCTCTGCATGTAAACAGTGCTAGGTTGACAGATCCATTAACCTAGCTAACATCTCATTGGGTGGTGGATTAACTAATCCCTCCCGTCAGCACAGCTCGTGCCTATACCAGTGCGCTACAATGGCATAGGTGTGCTGCCGTAACATTTCAAGTGTAGACGAGCCCTTACGGCACAAGAAGACTACTAGCTGGGGGTACCCAGTCCAACAAAAAGGTTTTACTTCTAGCATGCATCCAGTTGTACAGCCAGAAGAGGGTGTAGCAGCTATGTGAGGAGCTATGTCACAGCTCTACAATTAATAATTACTAGGCAAAAAGTAGGAACACTCTTCTATTAACCTTATACCACCAATGCACTATATGTCCTTAAGTCACTAGTGAAAGGGGTGTGTCTACACTGCATCGTAAACCCAAGTCTATGGGACTCATGGACTTGGCGTTTCCAAGTCTATACTTAAGTGTCCACATCACTTATAAATCTTACAGCTGGTGAACCTGGGTCTCACAACCGTGCTAACATGTCCAGACTGCACAACACAAACCTTCTGACAGGTTTGTGACTTGAGCTGTATCCACAGTGCAAAGTGACAGGGGTTGAACCTGGGTCTCAGTGGGTCAGGTCCTGAGTGCTAGCTGACCCAAGTCAGACTGATTTGTGTGTGGATGGAAGGAGGCTCGGGCTCAAACCTGATTCAGTGTCCAGGCTTGATGTGCAGTGTAGAGACACCCTGCAAATCCATAGGACAACCTATGTTCTTTTTCTACAAACAAACACCATGGCCAGTTTTCCCAGATTAACCCTGCTGCTTTGCATCACTGAAGCGTCTGTAATGTTTAGCTGGCCATTTGAACAGGCTTTTCAGCTGCTTTGGAACACAAAGCAACATATGATTCTGCCAAAAGGCACTGAAAAAGGTTAAGATTTGTCGCCCTTCAGTAAGGCACTTGAAACAGTGCTCCCACTAAGGGCCTGAACCAAAACTGGCTGAAGTGAATGGAAAGACTCCTTTTGGGCTAGATCCTAGAACTCAAATGTCTGCATTTTCTAATGTAGGGATGCAGGAAGTTTCAGTCTGACCATGGCCTTTGGTCTTACTGGGGGCTGCATAGCTCCTTCTCCACTGACAATAAGCAGCCATCCTCTCAGACCACCTTAACGTCGTGGTGCATCTAAATCTATTTAATAGCAAAATTAAGCACAATAATTCGAAGGGGCACAGCATCTTCCATCATTCATAGAGCTCTAAGTACTTAATGAACAGTCATTAAGACTCTAAATATCCACATGACATTGGGAAATACCATTATGCCCATTTTACAGACAGGAAAGATAAGAACTAAGAGAGTAAGGGACCGGCAAAGGTCACACACAGAGTCAGTGTTGGAAACAAAAAACAGTTCTGTGCCCCAGCCTGATATTCTCACCCCCCACCTGCCCCTTTTCAGATGTTTTATTCATGCAAGCAGGAATGCTGGCCAGATTTTGGTTCCCATACATCTTTCCCTATATTTTTGTAACCACTAATTCATTAAAAGACACATGCTTTCTGTATGTACCTGACTTGCCTGCCTTCCTGACCCCAAGCCTGAGTTTCCTTTTTATTAAAACGAGAATGAAATGGCTTCCAAAATGCCCTCTTTAATGTGATAGGGAGAGAATTAACAGGGTATTAAGACTTTCCACTGAGGATGTATGTTACAATGAACACTTAAACTTGCATTGACTTCTCACACAGTCAGATTACTTGGTCATTTATTTCCTCAGATGAAGACGTGTCTATTTCTGAACCAATTCAGTGTTTTAAGGGGTTCACTAACTTAGATAGAAAATAACAATGAATAGAAGATACAGATCAGGAAGCTTTGCAAAGAAGCTCTTTTCTCTCAATGTCTTATTGCCATTTACCAAGGATTATACAAAAAGGAATAGCAATTAGCATTGGTTAGGAATTTTTTTTTAACTCAGTGTTTTTCATCAGAACATATTTATTTGTCAAAACCAACATTTATTTCACAAAAGAGGCTGTTTTAATTAAATCCTTAACTTGAAATATTTTTGAAAAATTTCAAAATGTTTCATTTTCACATTGTTAAAATGAAAAGTTCTGATTCTAAACCACTTTTCCATTCAAAATTTAAGCTAGTTACAGTTTCAAAAAAAAAGGGGGGGAGGTGTCAAAACTGAAATAGAACCCTTTGAAATTATCAATGCAAAACATTTTGATCAGCCCAAACTTTTTTTTTTTTTCTTCAAATTTTCAATTCAAGAAGTTTTTGAGATTTTGACTTCTCATCCTGAGTCAGCATGGGAAATTTTTTTAAAATATTGAAATACCTTTATTGAATGGGGAAAACGTTTTGTGCCCACTTCCAATAAAAATAACCAGAGGGACCCAAGTTCACCCCCTGCTCTGAGCCAAGAAGGTAGAAAAATTAACAGAAGGAATAAAGATAACAGGAGTATTTTATTAGCAGTTATTAATTTTTATGATTAGCATTTAAAACTGCAAAGGAAGAATCATTAATTTTATTGAAATGCTTCACAAAGTCCAGGGCACTCAATCTTTGCATTATTGATTGGCAAAGCACTTTGTAGGTGCATCATAATGTTTATCACACATTGGGAATTGACAGTAAGCTTAGGTCCATATAAAATGTAATGAGGACAAGTGCCCTGTTCTTTACAGAAAGTGTGAATCTACTGTAAACATAGCCCATAGGGTTAACTCACAGCATGAAATTGTGCCTTTTGGATGCAAACATTTAACTGGAATACAAGTCCTGCAAAATTATGTCCAGTTTTGAAGTTCACTGACAGACTGATCTATATCTTTAACTGACTCAGTACTGTCCCTGACTATTCCCCTTACTAAGTATAAGGAATCCTGCACATCACTGTATTAAGCTAATGTTATCCAAGCCAAGACTGGAAAGCGTGCTGCAGTTGTCTCCTGACTTCAGCTTTTTCCAGGTACAGGACAAAAGGAGATGGACAAAGAGAGAGAGTTGTTTTTTGACCCCCCCTAAGACCATAAGATATCTCTAACGAAGTTTAGAGAGGTGGTGTCTTGGATTCTTTATATGCTCATGGCTCCCAATCAGATCAGAGCCCTTTGTGGCAAACATGCAGTAAAAGACAGGCCATGCCCTGCGGAGCTTATAATTTGAGTCCTGACCTTTTAACTCACTGCGGCTCCATCCATATGCTGGGTCAGCTAGCACAGAGCAATAGGGGCCCAGTTTACAACAAGAGGCACCCAGACAAAATCAAAAGCAATCGAGCAAGTGTCATGGGCAATGTGAGGGAGTAAGATGGTGGGACAACAGACAAGTTGACAGAAGGGTGCATAGACAATGAATGTGCACCACGGGGTGGGTTTGACTCACCTTATATTTTCAAATAAATTATGAGATGCAAACAAACACACAAAATACTATCTGCGGTATCCACTGTTTATTATTGAGCAGTTGCTGCTTCCCAGTAGGTTTTGTGATGCACTTGTGGAGGAAACTGAAGCAGGACAGAGTAGCAGTGCTGAGGGCTGGCTGGGATGGGAGGTGTCTGCACAAGTTGTAGCATGGGAGCAGTGGGCCAAGAGACTGTCAAGGTAGGCATCATCAGCAGAGTGGAGGCAGCAGGCTTAGCCAAGAAGAGAGAAGAGCAGGTAAGGAGTCGAGCCATGAAAGACATTAACAGTGGGACCGAGACCTTTAATTGACTATGGAGAAGCAGGAGAGGCGGTCATAGCTACGAGGGCAGAAGGTAAGATCCCAGAACTTGGATGGGAGCAAGAAGGCCAGAAAAGGCAGCTGCAGGATCAAGGCCAGCCATGATTTCTTGAAGGAGAGTTTTTATGGTTCTCAGTGCCCTTTTGGGAGCAGGATTTGGTCATCTGCAGGGCAGAGTTCTCCCAGAACACGGGTCCAGGACATTCACACCTCCAAGTACTCATAATGGAGGGAGAAAGTGCCATCAATCCCAGTGGCTGCATTGCCAAGATTGCCAGGGCCAGCTACTCCAGGGCCCTAGGGATGGATGGCCAGCAGAAACTTACAAGCACTATGGCTATGTCTACACTTGTTAATTTAAGTCGACTTTAACTTAGTCGACTTAGTGTGTCTACACTTAAAATTAAAGTCGACTTAAAGGGGAACTTACAAAGTTGACCTAGAGCATCCACACTGGACTCCTAGGTTGACTTTGTGAGGCTAGGGGGACCTTGGGCAGGTCCACAGTGGCGGGGGGGCACCCCTTATGTGCAATGGGGCAAAGTGGGACAGGGACCATGGCAGGGCATGTGGGCAGGGTGTGATGCTGTCTGGATTTAGGGAAGCATTTATGATATTATTTTCTATGGATATCTCATAAATGCTATAATCCATAGGAACTATGTCATGTTTGGTATCAATAGAAAGGTAGTAATTTGCTGGGAATGACTATATAGTTTATGTCTAGGAATTGTATTTATATTAGAAGTTATTTAGTTAGGAGTTTGGTGTTATATCTATACTTTAACTTGTGTCATTCTGGAGGAATGCCTTAGACAGGAGATTGTGAACAACCATTGTCTCCTTAATGGCTCATCAGGTTTCTCCCTTTGGCCCATTGTAGGTGGGAGCTTCCTTAACATTATAACCATTGTCTCCTTAATGCGGCAGGGAGCCGGCCATGTGGGGCAGGCCGGCCCAGAGGCCAGGCCTCATGTGCTCCACCCCTGGCCTTGCCTGCTCCACCCTGCCAAAGGCAGTGGGATGGCTGTGGGAGGAGGGGCTGCGGCGCACGTGGGGCCCGCACTGCCCCGCTGGGAGCGGGACAGTGTGGGGCCCCCGTAACCGCGAGGCCCAGGGCGATTGCCCCA
Source organism: Pelusios castaneus (assembly GCA_007922175.1). Lineage (NCBI taxonomy): Eukaryota > Metazoa > Chordata > Testudines > Pelomedusidae > Pelusios > Pelusios castaneus. Next base: position 2,713,681 of record ML685877.1, read on the forward strand.
TTTGTCCCCCCCAGGGATGGCCCTGTCTCTGATGCAGAAAAAGTCCAAATTAATTGCTTTGAATTCTTGTGTCATTTCAATAACGTTTTGAATCATGCCATTTTGATTCATTTTGTTTTGGCTTTTATAGGAAAATATTAATTGTAATGTATTTATTGTGTTTAATGGTGATGATTTCATAGAGTATATTGTTTTGACACCGCCAAAACTAAACATTTTGATGGTTCTAACTTTTTTTAAATGAAAAATTTGGAATATTTATTTGTGGGAAATTTCAGCTTTAGGGTCTGATTTGGAACAAAATCCCGTTCCAAAACATGGGCATCCCTGAGGGAACAGACACTCCAGTTTCTGAGGAGCTGCTGTAATGTCTTTTACATCTCTCAGTAGATGGATTCATTCGCTCATATCGGCCCCAGCCTCACCAAGAGGACAATCTGTTTAACTCTGCTGGTCTCTGTCTGTGTAGGCTGGGATTGCATTTGGCTCCATTCCGGCACCAGCCACAAGCCTTCGAGAGCTGAAGGGAATGAACCAGCTGGCTGCCTGCTTCCTCTGCCTGCTGCTCATCTGTCTGGCTCTGCCTGAAACCGAATGCCGACTTCATGCGCGATCAATGGAAATCAGGAGTAAGTCCCTGTAACTGTAGCAGCCAGGCTGGATCCACACCTGGTGCAGGCTGACATAGATCCACCCCTTCCCCCAGTGCTCCCCTTTCCTCTGTTATTACTGGATCCAACAGAGAAGAGGGCAGAAGGTCAGTGACCGTACAGGGCTGGCCAAAACATATAGGTGAACTCGGCAGTCGCCTAGGGCGCCAGGCTTTAAGGAGCACCAAATTAGATGGAAGTGAATTTTTTCTCTATTTAAAAAAATATTAATACATTATCTCTTACAACATGTGTGAGGGGTGGGGCATGCCAAAGTCATAGCTCACCTAGGGCACCACACACCCTTGGGCTGACCGTGGCTAGGTAGCACGCCAATGTCAATGTTTAATCAAGAACTCTCCTGTCTCTCACCATAGGTCGCCTGTGTCCAGTCTGGTTTAGTCACATGGTGACGAGTTGGATGCTTCAATCCTAGTCTTCAAAGCATAGAAAAAGCCAGGCCTTGGACAGGCAAGCAGGTTCCACCTAGTGCTGAGGGGCAGGTTCTGTCTAATGCCGAGGGTCAGGAGTGGCACTGTATATGTGATGCCTGTCTGTATTGAGAACAGCTCAAGCTATTTCGGCAGAGCCACATTGGCTCTGCCTTCTCCTGGCTCACTGCACCATCCCTTCCACACCGAAGCTTGCACGAAAGAGGGCAGGCTCCCCTTGAATACACACACATCCCTATGGCCCTCCAAGGACTTGTCCCAACCTGGCCCCAAACCCATGGCATTGTTCAAATGCAGCAAACATTTTGAAAAGGTCTTCGGGTTAAGGCAGAGGTTCTCAACCTTCTGCGGGTTGCAACATGTTTGGCAGCGTGCACGACCCTATAAGACACACCAGCCCACCCACCCCCCACAGGCTGAATCCAGCCTCCCACCTGGCTCTCCGCAACCCACTTGCTGCTGTGTGGTGACACAGTCATGTGACCTGACACGCTGGTTGAGAACCGCTGCATGAAGGCTCTAATCCCATGGCTAGCGACTGTGTGCTGTGTCCCAGTGCCCTCTGCCTGTGAGCCTGGAAAATTACAGGCACTGAGTGTCACACGGCTACAGCATGAAAAGACTGATGTCCTTTTATTTCCAATTCCAAAGGGGTAGCCGTGTTAGTCTATTGTAGGAAGACAACAGAGTCCTGTGGCACTTTTTTAAAGACTAACAGATTTATTTATCGCATGAGCTTTCGTGGGAGAAAATCCCACTTCGTCAGACGCTTCTGACGAAGTGGGATT
>ML685877.1:2715970-2811024 GCA_007922175.1 Pelusios castaneus
AAGTGGGATTTTCTCCCACGAAAGCTCATGCGATAAATAATCTGTTAGTCTTTAAAAGAGCCACAGGACTCTGTTGTCTTTTATTTCCAGGCTTTGCTCTTGTCTCTCCAAAATCCCCCCCTGCCTCCCCATGACTTCCCTCTCCTGCCTGTCTGCATTTCCCTCTCCCCTTCTGCAACCCACTCCATATCCGAGAGCCACACCTTTGAGGCAATCCAGGAGTCCAGAACAGTCCATTTATCTTTACGGGAAGGGGTCTTTGGACACTTAAAACAATTCTTTACATCTTGTAACCCCCTTCCTGCCTCAATGATCATTCTTCCCAGCAAGGCCTACAAAACAAAGGCAAGGTGGCGTATCTAGGTCAAGGCAGCATGCGGATACTATGAGCCAAGGAAATGTGAGAGTAACATTCCAAGCAACCAAACAGTGAAACATGCAGATTCTGACCAACCTTCCTAGAAAAATCTCTTCCACTCACATGCATTACGGTAGCACCCAGCGGCACCAAATGAGGTTGGGGGCCATATTGTGTTTAGCATCATACACACTCATGACAATAACACTGGCCTTCCCTAAAGCGTTTACAAGCTATACACAAGACAAAGGGGCAGTGACTTTCTCAAGGTCACAGGCAGGATTCACATCCAGCCCTCATCACTCCCCAGCACACCCGCTTGATCCAGTGATATTGCCTGGTACTCAGGTGTGGTGAGAACTGTAGGCAATCTTAGACCAACAGGGGCCCCTGTGCTCATAGTCCATAGCAGAACAGAAGCCCATGTTCTAGCTGAAAAGAAGACACACAGGTTGCATGTTAGCATGGAGGAACAAAGCACACGGGACAGATCCTCAGGTGTGGTGACTCAGCCTAGTACAATTGACTTCAAAAGGTCTTTACCAGTTTCCACAAGCCAAGACCATGACCCTTCGCTCCCGTAACCCCAGCATGGCCCCATTTGTGTGGTGTGGCTCAGGGTTTCTGCCATTGGTGGTTTGGTTTGGTTTGGTTTGGTTTGGTTTGGTTTGGTTTGGTTTGGTTTTTTAATCAGTGGCTGTGAAAGGACTGGATGGCACCCCTGGCAAATCAAGTCCTATGCTTCTCCACAGAGCAGTTCCAACTGAGTTAGGCTGGGCGGTGAGGGTTACGACGTTGCCCCTGGGGGTAGGAAAAAGGTGGTTCAGCCTCAATGCTCATTCATTGGTTGCTCCTCAGTGCCTGGCCACCACAGTAATTGGAGTTTTGCTGATTGAGACACTGCTGTCCACGAGGGACTGACTGCCAAGTGCAGACCTGCCTCAATGCCCATTAATGTCAGTGGGAATCAGGCCCCCTGGGCCTGGCCTAGACAGCAGACTCGTTTTCTATGTGCCACCGGCCAGTGTGGACCTTCCCCATAAGAGGACTCAGCCCAGGACTCACAAGCACAAAAACGCCACCCTGAATCTGTCTTCACTGTGGGGTTAACGCATGCTGTCTATGCTCAATTTATTCTTTGAGAGCGAGCCGAGCCAGCAGCTGTGTCCGTGCCAGCGCCAAGCTTACTTCTTGTTGGCACTCTGACCTCGGAGGCAGGGGGTTGTTCCCCCGTGGTTCTTAACGCTTCAGTAAGCCGAGCCGCTCCATGAATTCTTTCACAGTGACATGCGGCGTGACTGGCCTGTCCTTTCTGGGCACATGGGCGGAGGGGTCTGTGGAGGACTCATGGGACGCTGAGTCCACACTGCACAGGGGTGGTGTTAGCAGCTGACGGCTCATGCTAACTCGAGCTGTAGCCACTACCCTCGACAGGCCAGTCAACGTGAGCAAAAAGTGCCACGAGGCTCAAACGAAGGGCTCGTGCGTCTGGAGGAGCTGATTGGGAACAACACTCGTGTTAGAACTCCTGCTACCTCTGCAGAGAGACCAAGCCCATTCATGAGGGGCACTGGCCGCACCTGAGAGTCGGGCCTGGGGGGGGTGCGCTCACACCACTACCTCAGCTCTGGCCAGCTCCAAGCATTCAGGCCTTCCTGCAAACCTTCGGGACTGGTGTCATAGACAGAGTCATATTCATCATCCCCCACCAACCTGAGCAGGATTTGAACTGGGACATCAAAGTGGAAAGGTTTTTAGAGTCCATTCCCAGTGCCCTGAGTCTTCCGATTCCCTCCTCTGCAGTGATACCCCCTTCCCTCCATCATTTTTATTTTGCAAAAGATGACATTGCCATATTGAAATAAGTGACGGCCACACCCACCTGCTCACCAATGGCAATGGCATGGCAGGTGCAGGCCCCTGGTTGGTGTAGGTGTCAGGTCCTCCTCTATGCCTGAGCCACAGTGGACATAAATTAGTACAGCCCCTAGCACCAGAGCTTTAGCTCAAACTCCACCTGCCCATGCCTTTTGCTCAGGAAGTGCCTGGTTCACAAACCCAAGAAGGCAACTGTTATGCGCTCAGGAGAATTATCCCTCAACCCCACATCTAAATACTGCCTGGCCTTTGTCTTCTAGACCCTGATATTGACCCTTCCTGGTACACGGGGCGTGGGATCAGACCCGTGGGACGCTTTGGCCGGAGGAGAGCTATCTTGGAGAATGCCCAGAAGGCTGGCTATGGACACCGACAGGCATGCTTCCCTCTAGAAGAAAGCAGCAACACCATTCAAGATGAATGAAATGGCTAAGCAAAAGAATGAATTTGAATGATATAAAAGAACCTTCTTCTCTCTTCCTTCCACATCCCAGCCTCTCTTCTCGGCAAATCAAAATGTCTGGCCTCATTTCAATGTATCTTTGTGGCTATAAATGATAGAAACCAAAGAGTCGTTGATAACTCCCTTTTTTTTGCAAACAATTTCCCTCTTGTCTCTTTGTTCTTTTTCTCTTCCCGCACTCCCATCCCTACCCATTTGTCCCTCATCTCTTGCTTTTGCTCTCTGTCTCAAACGATTTGCACCATGAAAATTGTTCAATCTAGAGCTGTCGTTGCTGGGGGGAAAGAAATACAAATTCCAAAGTTAATTATCTTCAGAAAACATGAGCTCTTTTATACAACTCAAAATAACAATAAAAAATTAAGAAACCCAGCTCTGCACATGTTTGAATTAGCTTTAATTCCCGTGGATAGTAGGGTCTTTAGAACTGAGTGGCATCACTTTCTTCTAAGATTGCTACTCTTCTCCCCCACAATTCTCTTCCACAAAATGAAGTCTTTGGATGTGATCAGCAGGCAGGCTGGATTCTAAGTCTACCTGGTAACAGGTGGAGTCATAACTCATCCTACTTCCCCAACAAGCCCATCATGTGGTCAGCAGTTCTACCCTGGCGAATGGAGATGACCATTTCAGAAGGCCACACATCTGGCTTTGCAGCAGTCTGGATGGTAGATGTATGTCTTGCCTTTGTGCATTTGTGCAGTACCACCTCCATTCTAGGGCTATGTCTACACTTGTTCAAGTAAGTCGACTTTGCTAAGTTGACTTAACAAAATCGATTTAGCATGTCTACACTGTAAATTTAGGTCGACTTAAAGTCGACCTTGTCATATCAACTTATAGCGTCCACACTGGATACCTAAGTCGACTTGTAGGAGCTAGGTGGACTTGGGAGTGATGTATGGTGGGAAAGGGGGCACCTCTCGGGTCCCGAGAGGTGCCCCCCTTCCCCAGGCACACCTTCAAAAGTCCCAGGGAGCTCAGCATCTTCCCCATTGTACCAGGGTACATGGGGGCTGAGCAGGACAGGGACAGGGGCAGGGTATAGGACAGGGTGGACAGGGCTGTGTCCTGCTCTGTGGGTGGGCATTCCAGGCTCTGGCTGTGCCAGGCACTCTGACAGGGAGGTCAGTGGCGGAGCCCTGGGAGCCTTTAAGTCAACTTAAAGTTGACTTAGGGCTAATCCGTGTCTACACTGGTTTAAGTCGACTTAATAAAGTTGACTTAACCAGTAAGTCGAAGTAAAAGGAGGTCTTAATAAGTCGACTTAAAATTTCCTTAAGTCACTTAAGCAGCAGCTTAAGTCGACTTAAGGAAACTGTAGTGTAGATGCAGAGTAAATTAAGTCGACTTAAGCCTGCTTAAGTCGACTTAATTTACTAGTGTAGATGCAGCCTAGGACAGCAAATACGTACTGCTCTCCTGAGACCTGAGCTAGCTTTAATTTGCAATTCATGGCTCTAAATCCCATCTCTGTTAGACGCTCACTGTGGGCCATCCATGCTGCTCTGTGTCAGATTTGCCTGTTATATTGGTCAGACTAGAGGACCTTCAGGCCTTAGACTCTATCAGATGCTGAATCCACTTGGCCTTACCGCCTACAGACACCCAACTGCCATGTGAGATGTTCCTGCTCTCCTTTTAAACAATCCACTGCAGCTGGGCTACCCTGCGCTAGCTATACCACCTTCCCTGCTACTCCTCTGCTGTCTGTGATGTACCACCGAGTACGCTACGTTACTTGAGAAACACCGTAATGTAGGCCAGATCCTCTGCGGGTGTGTCATCCCAGCCTCGTTTCAGTGGGACTCCGGGTGTGCCTACATCGGGGGAAAAGGAAGCAAAGGGAGTTGGGAGTTGCATGCCAATTTGGGAGTAGGACCAATAAACAGCCTCTAGCATAGAATCAGAAATATAGGGCCACAAGAGACCTTGAGAGTTATCCGGAAGTTGGGCTTAAGGCACTGCTGGGAAGGGGCAAAGGGCAGGACTCAGTAATAGCTCTCATTGGCCAAGGGGCAGGTGGGCTCGGATAGAAGAGTTTCCATCTGTGAGTGCTCCTCCACCCCGCCAAGAGGATGCACCAAGCCATGGCCTCTTTCAAACCTCCTGCAGGCTAATGAAAAGGTAATGCCGAATAAGGCTGCTCTGGCCCTGGGCAACCCGGGGAGAAGGGGGAAGGGCCATTGGTGCTGATCACTGCCCCACAGGACTCTGGTTCTGATGATGCTGGGGAGCCCCACCATGCTACCTGCCTGCAGGGGAACAGAAAGTGGGGAGACAGCCCGGCCCAGAGCTCCTGCAGCTGCTGCTGGGGAAAGCACCACAAAACAGCAAGCAGTGCAGTGTCAGAGTGTGTAAAGGAACAAGAACTCCAGGCCTCATTCTGATCTGTTGCACCCCATGCAATTGTATTGACTATATTGAGTCACATGGTGCATTGGGTCCTGATACCCGGTGTAAATCAGGAGTCACTCAACCAAAGCAAAGCGGGGGGCCAGCATTCTCCACCTCTGCAAGTGACGGACAGCGTTGCACATAGAGAGCCTGTTAAGTAGTAAGCCATTGGAACAACAGTCCAAGATAAGAGAAGACTTATGTGGTCCTGCACCATCATGTCTGTGGCGGGGCGGACGGTAGGGTCTCGGATGTTCCTTTATTATAAGGGACTCATTTATTTTTTCTTCTCTGTACAACAAGATTGGGAGTTGCTGAGTGCTGAAAAAAAAAAAAAAGCAGCAAGAAATGTCCACGGTGAATAGAGGTGAGCGATGCTTATTAATAATAAGAATGATAATATTGGGAGGAAGGGTGAGGGTGCTTAGAAAGGAGCCCCTTTATTTTTAAAATACAATTTTGGCAACTTGAGTGCACCACACTAAATCAGGAAGGAAAAGGGTTAATCTTCTGCAACCTGGCGCAACCCAGAGACATCATTCAGCCTGCCAAATAATTAGAGGTAGCCAGCTTCCACCTGGGCTCAGCAGGGCAGGTATTTAACCAGGAAGAGGAGCCAGTCTAAAAGCTTTTTAAGGGGGGAAGCTCTTCTCTGAGCTTCCTAGATCCCTAGCCAGTTGTGGACTGATCAACTCCTGCCAGAGGCCTGCCTGTCTCCTAAGATACCTCTCAGGTAAGTCTTTAAATTCCCTGTTGTTTTTGTACTGCCAGGAATGTTGGTGAGGGATTGTGCCTGACAAATCAATGCAGTGGGAAGTGCTGCATAACTTCCCTGAGCCAGCTGGTGGTGGAGACAAACTACTAACCTGCACCCAAGGCTGCAGCTCCTGGAGTCATGTGACCACAGCTGCTTCTGACTCCTGGCTGTGCGGCGGAGGGTGGAGAATGTGACTTGAGACTAACCAATGCAGCAATGTCTGCCTGGGGTCAGGCCTCCCCTAGAAGGCTTTGCTTATGTGGATTACCCCAGAGCCCCCACTGCCACCAGGGAAAAAAGCTATCCCTGTCAAAGCACTGTTTTTCTGTGTCCCTGCACAATGGGCTGGGTGCAGGAAGAGCTGTGTCACACAGAGACCACATCTCAATACAGCTGTGCTGGCAGCAGGTTGCAGTGTAGACCTGGCCTGAGTCAGCAAATGGCTTGACAGGGCCACCTTGAGAGGTGTGAACTGCCCTATGGGTCTAAACGTGACAGACAAACCCACTGAAGGGAAGCAGGGATTAACAAATGCAATCCAAACGGAAGGGGAAAGAGAGACCTAGGCTAAGCCTACTCTCAAAACTGACATGCCTGGGCTCCTTGGCACAGAGGGGCAAGGGCTGCTGACCTCCCTAGCTGTGCTGGTCAAATAAAATGACCAAAGATACCTTTAGGATCAGGCCTGCACTCCCCTAAACACAGGTGACACAGGAGGGTCTCCTCATGCTTCATGGTGCTCAGAGAACTTGATTTTGATGCTCAATTCATGTCTGGTGCTAATCTGTCTTCAAAGCACGATGGCCTATGTTGCTGTATCTCCACCAATGGATAAACTCTGTTTATACCAGTGATGGCCTCTGACTTTTTTTCTCTGACATATAACTTTCCCACTTGCTTCCCTCCCTCCTTTCTGTCCAGAAGAGAAGCTCATATGTGATTGACAAAACAATCCATCTTAAAACCAGCTGCAGTGTCTCATATGATTCTTCAGCTCTTCAATCAAACATTGACAACTTAAAAAAAAAAAAAAAAAAAGCAATAACTACCCTCTGATACACAAGCTGCCCCCTGAGAACCAGTGCCTTAGCAAAGACAGCACTTGACACCATGCATAGGGCTGCCATTTCTTCCGTCTCCCAAAATACAGCATGCTCAATGATAAATGCAAGTCAGGCTTCCACTTAAGTTAGCTCATGCAGCATTTCTTAGTTTGACCGTTTGGCTCTTGCAGATCCACGCATGAGTTCTTCCGGAGCTGAAGGCCTGGGTCCTCCTGTTGTTCCTGTTTCAATAACTCGTGAGCTGTGAAGAGATATGGAATAAGAAATTATCTGTCCTTCTTGGTTGAGCTTTAAGCTAGGTCCACAGTCCCTTCTCGGGCTTTGTTAGGGCAACATTCCAGTTGTCAAGGATTCCCCTGATTGTGTCTTTGGGGCTAGAACAGACCACTCTCCATGGTCCCTACCTGACTGCTCCTTTTGGTGAAACTTAGAGCAGCCCAAAGGCTATTTCAATGTATGGCAAGGACTGACGCACAACAAGCAACGGAGCAATGTAAAGGAGGTTTAGACCTACCTTTTCCTTCCCTCCTGCACTAGTTGGCTGGAATCTATCCCTTTAAATTGAAGTTTCTTGGCTTGAAGTATAAAACTAACTTGAAATACAAATACATGGGGGTCTCATGACCCCATGCTTACTACCTAACAAACTCCCATTTGCCACTTTCCTTACACCCCTTTATTCTTTCTTGAAAATGATCATTCCTTCAGGACTCTCCCATGCACCTCTTCATTCCCCACCCCAGAGAAACCATTGTATTTGCATATCGTGTACATTACAGCAAATCTACTGCATGAGTGGGCTGTAGGCAATCCCATTATAAAAAATGATGGTTACTTGCAAATCACATCTCGCTAAGTGTTAGTGAAATTCTTAGGGAAAAGAACTAGAAGTAGGAGAAATTGGCCCATGATGGGTGCGAAGTGCCTTGTTAATGGCCACTATCAAACAACTGCCAGGATTCAAAAGGTGCAGGAATAACTAGTGGGAATTTATTACTGGTTCATGATGTGTTGTAGATGGGATCTGTCACCATTGTTATGCCCTATTATTCTAGAGCTTTCTCCAGGTGATCACATTAAAACAAGAGCAGACACTAATGCCATCTGTCTGCCAAGGTAATGTAGTTTGCCATATGTGCTTTGTATTACAGTTCAAGCTGAGGACATACCATATGGGGAATCTTAAATGTGTAACAACACAGGGTAGGTTGGCTAACATCTGAGAGGCATGCTATGCCTCAGAGACCCAGGAAGTTAAGTAGGCTAGAGCTCCAGGTTTACATGTGGGGAAGAAACAGCTGGGCAGAAGAGTCTACAAACCACAGCTCTGGCTAGCCTTCCATAAAACCAGATTCATTAGGGGCTTGGAAATAGTCAGCTACAGCAAGGGAGAATGGACAACTTGGGGTTATCTCTGGGCACAACTTGTTCTTGGGAGGGGGCTGTATGTGTCCTCTAAAGAAACCCCAGAGACTCCACACCAGTCCAACCAAGCAAGGCTGACTTAGTGTAGCTGAACATCTGGTTCTGGTTCCTAACCCATCTTGAGAGGTCTATCCTACATTCTAAGGAAGAAGGATCCAGAGGCCATGTCTACACTTGTAAATTTAGGTCAACTTCAGCTAAGTCGATTTAACTACATCTAAATTTAAAGTTGACTTTGGGGGGAACTTACAAAGTCGACCTACAGCGTCCACACTGGATGCCTAGGTCGACATCTATGGGCTAGGGGGACCTAGGGCAGGTCCACGGGGGCACCCCTTTCCCAGTGCCAGGCAGGGAGGGCAGTGGGGGAGTCCTGGAGCAGCCCTAAGTCGACTTGGGGCTACTCCAGGTCTAAACTGGCTTAAGTTGACTTGAAAAAGTCAATTTAAGCCTAAAGTCGAATTAAAATGAGGTTTCCTTAAGTTGACTTTATTTTCCTTAAGTCGACTTAAGGAAACTGTAGTGTAGATGCAGGGTAAATTAAAGTCGAGTTAAGCAAGCTTAAGTCAACTTAATTTACAAGTGTAGACGCACCGAGAGAGACTCCTGTTTTCCAGCTTAGGTGAGGCCTCTGATCTCTGGCCCAGTTAAGGGAAGGGAAGAAAAGTGGCTTGTTTTGCTTGGGGATTAAAAATGAGGCCATGGGTGACTGCTTTCTGAGAAAAGGGATCCTCTAAGAGTGGCAGTGAATAATGGGCAATGGGGGGAGGAGGGGATGTTGAGTAATTCTCGACCTCCCATTGTTAGAGCCTCCAATGGTGTTCCAAGGGGTGGGCGGGTGGGGGAACCTCCCCTCTTCCCTTATGCTCATGGGACTGACAGCTGTAGCACACCCTGTGACCTGTGATTCGATATTTGTCCAACCTGCATTCCACCTTCCTCCATTCATCACTCTAAGTACCCTTCTTGCCCCGACAGCAAAAGCAGAAGCAATCTAAATGCTTGCTTGTCAGAAATTGCATAGCATGGTGCAGCCTGGGTTTGTCCGGCAGCTGTCAGGATCATAGGCTGGCATGTGCCCACCCATCTGTTGTTTGTTCCTAGGAGCAATGTGAGGCTGCATTTGCAATAAAGACTGTACAGTTCCAGGCCCTTCTCAGGTCAAATGACCCAACTCTAGCTGCCACTGGAGCAACTGGGAGGAGACAGGCATAGCCATGCTGTTGCTCTGAAGGCACAGAGCAGGGCCAGGCCTCCACATTTCAAGCACTGTTAAGTGTATGGCAGCTTTTCACTTGGACCTTACCTATGGCCGTAAACAGCTCAGTCACTTGATAGTTGGATTTTGCTGACGTTTCCATGTACATTAAGCTTTTGATCTTTGCGAACTCCTCTGCTTCCTAGTTGAGGGAGTACAAAAGCAGGGTTATTTCCAAGGAGACTTAGGTGGGTTGTGCACTGTAATCACACCCAGCTTGGTAAATGTCCCTCTGTAACCCTTCTGAAAGGTGATGGGAATAAGGGCTCCATTTCTGTATCAGCAAGTCCCATCAGGCATGACATACTTGCCACACCTCCCACACTAGTATTGTATGTATTTAAAAGGTGATGTGTAATAGATGGTTGGAAAGCGAAACAAAACTCAGGTCAGTAATATCACTGTGAGATGTTTGCAATACCTCTGTAGGTGAAATCATGGATATTCCAATACTGTAAATAGATGAGAGAGAGAGAAAACAGGCTTCTTTGTTTTATGAAAGGGAAAGGAAATATTGGGGCAGATGCACCATCCCAGAAAGAGGATTTTGACCAGCTATCTTGGGTTATCTAGTGGCTACCCTTACTGCAGCTTTGTAAAGAGGGAGATGTGACCCTAATAGCACCTGAAGACAAGGGATTCCATGGTATTGAGCAGTATATTTCTGCTGGCTTGTCCAGTGTACCCTGACTCTTTAGTGTCCTGATCTGTATCCAACAGGCATCATGTAATATCAATGGAAAACTAATGACAGTTAATAGCATTGTGAAATGTATGCACTAATGTTATACATGGTATCATGGACATTCTAATGTTATCTTTTTACGGTCTGTATTTGAACAAAATTACAAAGCAGGTCTGCCAAGGGCTTTAATACAAGTGAAGCAGAGTGACCCCAGGGACAATGGGATCGCAACTTACATATGCAGTAAACCAAACTATCAAAGCTCATAAGATAGTTAAGAAGTCGGCATGCCCAAATCATAAAGAACTGTGTGTGTGCTGGTCTGACTAGCCTGGTCTCCAGGAAGAGACAATTAAGTCCCATTGTATGTGCTAGGTAAATAAAGCCATCAGGACAAAGTGTTAAGCAGTCATCATTCCCCAATCTCAATGGGGGAGGGAGATATCACCCCCAGGAAATCTTCCTGACACTTGAAGTGAGGGCAGTGAACTTTGGGGCATAGGCTTCTCAAAAGTTTACTGGACTATAAAAGGAAAGGCAGAGAACCACTATCTATCACTAGGCCAGAGCTATTGCAAGCTGAGAAAGATGGGTCCTTCAACCCAAGGTTGGGGGGGGTGAAGTTTCTAGAAACTGAATATAGGTGAAAAACTTGTGTAGGCAAAGATCTCTCTCCTAAAGACAAAAGAACTGAGCACAATGGGCTTTGTGGTTGATCCTGACTGGATGGGTATGTCAGTCTTCTTTCTGGAAGATCATGTGACAAACTCACTTGACCCAAGAGAGTAGTTTTATTAAGGCTTAGCATTTTTCACTTTTACTGATAACTATTTCTAACTGTAGTTTTAAACTCACTTAAAATCTCTCCTTTATTAATAAATCTGTTTAACTTTCTAATATAAATGGAGTGCTGTGCTTGATTTAAAGTGAATGTTAACTCCAGTAAATCATAAAATCATAGAAGATTAGCGTTGTAAGGGTACCTCAGGAGGTCATTTAGCTCAATCCCCCGCTCAAAGGAGGACCAGCACCAACTAAATCATCCCAGCCAGGGCTTTGTTAAGATGGACCTTGAAGGATGGAAATTCCATCATCTCCCTAGGTAAACTATTCCAGTGCTTCACCACCCTCCTAATGAAAAAGATATCCTGATATTCCACCTAGATCTTCCCCATTGCAACTTAACACCATTGCTCCTAGTTCTGTCCTCTACTATCACTAAGAATAGCCTAACTCCATCCTTCCTGGAGCCCCCCTACAGGTACTCGATGACTGCTATCAATCCCCCCCCCCCCCTCATTCTTCTCATCTGCAGGCTAAACAAGACTAGTTCCCTCAGCCTCTCCTGCTCCAGCCCCCTACTCCTTTTGTTAATGTGGAAAGCTGTTGCATTCTGTCTCTTTACGGGAGCAAACCAACCTCGATGTTTTTCTGAACATGCCAAGAGACGGCTGGATGCGCTGGAGCACCTAACGTGGGGAAAAATTGTGTCTGGGAGAGTGGGATCATCTTGCAAGGTGTGGCTGAGAGGTAACAAGCAGACTGCTGGAATGAGAATTACTCCTATTAATTTCAATAGCCTGAGCTACCTATTTCTTCAGGAAGCTGTTCAATATATAGATGGGAGTATTGTAGAGCTGCAGTGAAATCTGTTTGACGTTAGGGATCAGCAATAGTTGGTTGCCTGACTGAGATGGCATTTAATGACAGGACAAACAATGGCACAGGAGCCATGAAAACACTTTAAAGTCATTTTTAAAACAAAGGGTCTCTTGTGTCCGGGTGGGGGGTTAGTGCCATTTCACTGAGATTTGTCCACCTATATCTAGAGCTGAATGAGCCAATCTAAAGCAACCATAAGGGCTGTCTTGATGCACACTGCTTGAAAGGGTTCTACTGTTTTGACAGACTTTACCCATTGTGCTAAGAGGGGATATTGCTGAGGATCTTTCTGAATACATCCAAGGCCTTGTTTACACTAGCACTTCTGATGGCAAAACTTGTCACTCAGACCTCTCCTGCCCCTTTTCACATCCTTAAGTGACAAAAGGTTTGTCATCACAAGTCTGGTATAGACATGGCCTAGGTGTGAAGCTACACAAAGAGGCAATAGAAACCTACCTATGCACCCTCTGAATCCACCCACCTTGGCACAGGAAAGTTTCTAGGTTCCTAGGAAGTTAAGAGGCCAAGATAGGATTAATGACCTCTTAATGGCAGTGATACATAGCAGAGTCTCACTACATCACTCGCTGCTAGAGTCACATTCTCTGAAACCTTTACTGAGAACTATTCAGTGAAAAAGCCAGAAGTGCAGCACTCCATGCAGGTGCTGCAGTGGCATATTTGAAAGAGGGAACATGCCAAGTGCTGAGCTCTGACCCAAGTTCTGCAGTGATGCCACTTACCTCAAATGTGACTTCCCGCTGATCAGCAAGATCTGTTTTATTGCCAACTAAAATGATCACCATCTCATCATGAAGAAATTCTTTTTCTAATTCCCTCAACCACAGCTTTGCTCTCGCAAAAGTTTCCTAGAAAGGGGTGAGAGACATGGACACAAACTGAGGAGCTGTTGCATGACCTAAAGCAGATTAGCAAGTGTTGGCTAAAAGCCACAGAAACAAATGGGTTTGTGGTAGGAGAGCTACTCAGCACAGAACATACTCTAAGGCTATGTCTACACTTGCTAAAATTAGTTTGAATTAGTTAGTTTGAACTAACTAATTCAAACTAATTTTAGTTCAAATTAGCTTAATTCAAACTAGAAAAAGTTAGTTTGAACTAAGCAAATACCATTCATGGCACTTGCTTAGTTCGAATTAGCTATCCCCATTCATTTCAAGGGCCAGTTAGTTCAAACTAAGAAATTTAGTTCGAATTAACATGGCCGCATTGGCTAATTCGAAGTGGTTAGTTTGAATTTTTAAAGCCTTACTTTTGATTAAAAAGGCCTCTTCAGCTTGGAAAAGAGGACGCTGAGGGGGGACATGATAGAAGTATATAAAACTATGAATGATGTGGACAAGGAAAAGTTGTTTACTTACTCCCATAATACAAGAAACTGGGGTCATCAAATGAAACTGATAGGTAGCAGGTTCAAAACAAATAAAAGGAAGTTCTTCTTCACACAACACACAGTCAACTTGTGGAACTCCTTACCTGAGGAGGTTGTGAAGGCTGGGACTATAACGGTATTTAAAAGGGAACTGGATAAGTTCATGGGGGCTAAGTCCATAAATGGCTATTAGCCAGAAAGGGGTTAAGAATGGTGTCCCTAGCCTCTGCTTATCAGAGGATGGAGACAGATGGCAGGAGAGTGATCACTTGATCATTGCCTGTTAGGTTCACTCCCTCTGGGGCACCTGGCACTGGCCACTGGCGGTAGACAGATACTGGGCTGGATGGACCTCTGGTCTGACCCAGTATGGCCTTTCTTATGTTCTTACTTCTAAAGCCCTATTTGAACTTATTAGTTAGTTCAAATTAAGGGCTTCCTTAATTAACTAAAGCCTAGTGTAGTCATGGCTTTAGTTGGTTCGAATTAAGCCTCCTTAATTCAAACTAACTTGACAGTGTAGACATAGCCTAAATGTATTTCTTCCTTCCCCAAAGTCTGTGGAGAAGGACTTCTCCTCCATGAGATGACTCAACCCCAGATCTCCCATGGTTTATAGGCCCATTTTACAGATAATCAGCTGAGGTGATTTGGTTCTTTTTGTGACAGACCAAACTTTTAAGAATCCTTGCCCTATCTCTTCCATGCAGTTCTGTTATTGTGAGATCTTTTTAGATGGTTACTGTATAGCAGTAACTATCACGGCAGTAATACAGGAATATGGACCTTGGTATTTCATTTCCTGTTGTGGCTGTGTTGCATGTAACCAATAATAGGGAAAAGATATGCAAAATGTAGTGGGAAATCATACAATACATCACCCTGGAACAGTACAACAGACATGGATATTAGTGTAAGCCAATTCAGATGCATTGAATCTTTGCCACCAATATCATGAAGTCACGGAATCTGAGTGAGAGATGGGGAACAAATAGCATTTACTGACACTTCTCCCCAACCCCTATGTGGCTGTTGGGGTTGGGAGGTAGGGGAAGAGAGAGAAAATCCTGGCTTTGAGGGGAGAAAGTCAGCTGTTCAGACTGGGCTCTGGTTCTGCACTCAGTGCATAAGCTCATGGTGGTTTTACTCTATCCCGTTCACACCGAATTGTCAGGCAGGTAAGCCTGGGGTCCTGTGATTCCATATAGCCCCTTCAATTGTTTTATTGCATGAGCTTTTATTGTTCACTGCAAATGAATTGTCGGCAGCAGTCCTTTGCACAGCTTCAAACATCCTCACCGGAAGATGAAGGCTAAGCCTGCCCCCTCAATTACCCCTTCCATTAAATGCACAGGGGAAAGTCTCAGATGAAATGTTTGAGGTATGGGCAAGCTATCCTGCCCTGTAACTAGTACACTGTACCACCAGCATGGCTGAATTATCAAAATTCAGTCCAAATATTTTAGAAGGTTTAAAGATAAACTTGTCATGAGAAGAGAGGCCGAGGAACGAGCCATCACTTGTCTTACCTTCCTGGTAATGTCATAAACTAGAAGAGCAGCTTTGGCCCCCCTGTAATAAAGATGGCAAATGCTCTGGTACTGCTCTTGCCCTGCCGTGTCCCAGATCTCCAACTTAACCGTGGCAGTCTCTAAACACACCTGCTGGGTGAAGAAAGAACCTGAATGCAAAAGAGATGAGAACTCACTGAGAAGGCCATATAACATGTACATTTATTAGGTGTTAACCTTTATCTACTGTAACCTCTATGAGGATGGGGGTGTCAAGGTTCAGCTGGAAGAGAACAAGGTAAAACCAGAGAGATGGCAGGGAGGATGCAGATGAGAGGGAGAGAACTGAAATTCCACCCATACTCCCCATCAAAAGTATCATGTAATAAACATGCTGGTGAACTTGTTCTACCCAATAACAGCAGTATGCCTCACCAGTGAACTTCAGCAGGGCTGATGGACAATCCCAGTTAGTGGCATCAGTGAGTTTTGCTTTGGCAGTTGTCTAGATGGAGGAAATGTGATGGAAGGATGAGAATTACGAGTCTTGAGTTCTCATCCAGCTGTGCAGTGCCTGGCCTTGGTCAGGTACAGCTGATTGGTAAGACTTTGGGCAATTCACTTTTGGCTCGAGTGAGCCCTCAAGCACAGCCATGGAAACCTATAAGCAGCACTGTCCCAGGAGGCACTCCAGGGAGGTGTAGCTCAGAAGTGCATGAGGCACTGCAACTCTCCCTGCTTTTTCTTTGTTCTGGGAGGGCAGCAACTTGCTGTTAGCCCAGGTCAGCATCCCTACCCCACAACTGGCTGGGCTATTCTGGCCAATGAGTGGGAGTGGCAGTAAGGCTGTGCCTCCTTGCATGGTCTGCCTGCTCTAGGGAAGTGACAGGTGCACATTGATTCTACACACCTGGCCCGGAGGTGTCAAAGTGGAGCGTTCCAAAGGGGTAGCCAGGGTGGTCTTATTCAGCAAAACAAACAAGGAGTCCTGTGGCACTTTTAAAGACTAACAAATTTATTTATCGCATGAGCATTTGTGGGAGAAAATCCCATTTTATCAAACGCTTTGAAGATGGGGAGCTTACAGAATGGGAGGAAATTAAATGCAGGGAAGTGTAAGTCATAGGATCAGGTCAGGCTGTAACAGCAAATCAAAGCGGATGATAAGATTCAAACACTGGGGAACAGCACATAGAGGAAGGTGAGGTCAAATCACCTGTTGTAATGACAAAAAAGTGAGGCCTTTGCTCTCCTTTACTCCTGCAGGTAAATGAGTTAGCCAAGTCCCAGTCTAGCCCTTAACCTTGCTTTCTCTGCTTGCTCAGGGGGGAAATGGGTCTCTTTAAAAACCCACCTCCTGGGAGTGCTCTGACAGCTAGCAAATCTCTGGCAAATGTTTGAAGAGCCTTGGAAATGCTACAGTGGGTAAAATATGGCTGTGCATAGTAGGTAGGAAGAAGTGTTTGAGAGAGAAACTGTCTATACATTCAGGGGGCTTGAGACAGGGTGGGGAAGTACAAAGCCAAAGCTCTCCAGAGGAGCTCTGGGATGGACAAAATCCTTCTGAGTGCTGGTTAATGTATGCAAATGACACCATGCTCCCCTGGTATAGGCACCGTGACTCATGTGGAAAAGTGGTAGATCACTCCCTTCACCTTCTCCTGGCAAAGGTCAGGAGCTGCCTGTAAAATAGGAAGAGAGGTGTCTTTCCAGCTATTTCTTAAGTAAAGACCTTGGACAGATCCTTGGCACACCTCTATTGAAGTGAGTATAGAACTCAGCCTTAGGTTAGGGGTCTATTACAGATCTTGATAGTAAATTTGAAAAATGCCTCTCCTACCCCTCATTTTCCTGTGCCACCCTTCTTCTTCCAGCAGAGCACTCCTGTTCCCTGCTGATCCCACCCACCCAGCTGGGCCAGCAAAAAAGGGTACTCTGTACCCTGTGTACGGTCACAAAAAAAGCACTGGAGTTCATGGTGAGTTTGAGTTCATTAAAATAGGTGAGATAATACCTTATCTTGGACCAAATTCTGTTGGGGAGAGGACAGGCTTTCCAGTGACAGAGGGCTGGGGAAGAAACCAGAGAATCACCACTAAATGCCTTAAGAGCTCTGTGAAGCTCAGAAGCATCTCCCTTCAACCAACAGAAAGTGGTCCAATAAAAGATATTGCGTCACCTACCTTGTCTCTCCCATATCCTGGGACCAACGCTGCCAACATGAACTCACAAAACATGGTGTCATGAAATCTACAGCCTTTTTTCAGGGGAAAAAAGCTTTGGCTGAAATGTCACCTAGTTTTAATGTGAGAGGCTGTCTGTTAAAACACCATGAAAATGATGCCAAAGGCAGCTCTGCTGCACTAAAAGGTGAAATGCTTTGCCTGAATTGCTGGCAGGACCTGTCTAATACGTAGAGCCACTGGGGGTCTGGAAAGATGGCCTTTAAATGTGATCTGTTGGAGGAGTTGTCATAATGCATCTGAGGAAATCCAGAAAGCAGACTTGTTAGGTGCTCTTAACAGGAACAGTGCAAAGCATTACGTCTGGTTCACTAACGGCCAGGAATTATGTAGAGTGGGGCTCCCTCCTACCGCATCAAACTCCAAAGCACAGCTCCCAGGGTCCACGTGTGCCAGGTTCTGCAGTCAGAGTAACACCTTGATGGCAATTTCACAGCAAGCTCTATGAATGGGACTGGCGGAAAGCAACGGAGAATGCAGTGCAGGGGTGACTTTTCTGTGGGAGCAGCTGGGAGGGAGTGGAGGGGGAAGAACACAAAGGGGAAAGTCTGTAGTGTAATGGTAAAGTCTTTTAGGCTAGTTGAGAAGTGCAAGCTCAATTCAAATGCCACCCAAAAACCCCTGCTTGAGAACATGCGCTTTGCAATACCGTGAGCTTTGCTGACTAGTTTAAATGCTGCACTACCAACAGTAACCATTAGGTGTTGCTCTAGCTCCGCAATGAATACAGCTGGGCTGCTCAGTGCCCTTCCATGGTTTATTTTTTTTGTTGCTGATCTCTAGCAGCTGTGGTTCCCTGTACCTCCATTACACCCAGTGGAGAAGTGTCCTGCATGTGGCCAAATCCTCCCTGCCACTGAACTCAAAGGAACTT
The DNA here is from genome assembly GCA_007922175.1 of Pelusios castaneus. Taxonomy (NCBI): domain Eukaryota; kingdom Metazoa; phylum Chordata; order Testudines; family Pelomedusidae; genus Pelusios; species Pelusios castaneus. The sequence continues at coordinate 2,733,942 of ML685877.1, forward strand.
TGCCACTGGTGTCAGTTTGTTTTAGGCAGGTGCCTAAAGATCGAGCTATAAATGGCAGCATCAATAAAGCTTTTAAAATGGGCATGTTCAATTGCATCACTTGGGCCAGGGGTTCCCGTCTCTCTAAGTTGTCAGCTGTGTGCTTGAGACAAGGAACCCAACTGAACGTGCACTAAGTGACTGTACTATGGTGGTTCTGTTCAGTCCCACACCATTATAACACCAGCACTAAATCACAGCTGCCAGGGTGTTCTCATTGAAGCCCCCTAACCTGCCTCCAGAGTGACTTCTTAATCTTGTCACTTCTCTTCCAGGCCTGATTGGTTTGACTTAAACTAAGTTCCCACTGGCGTAGCTCCGAGTTACTCACACTTCGTCAAGCTGCAAGGGAGATGCAGGCCAGGCCCTTTATGTTGCCCCAATTGATCTGACAGTCACTCACTTACATCCCACAGTTGGCATGGACTCCTTGAAGTCATTTTTCACATAGCGGAAGGCTATGCTTGACTTTCCCACAGTGGTGCCTCCTAGCAGAACCACCTTGTAGATGTACGCTTGCTGCAGGAAGTGCCCATCTGTTGAAGACCGTGCCCCCATCTGCTTCATTCGTCTCGGGGCCATATTCTGCAAAGAAAAAAAATGTTCAAAAGGCTTTGACAATGAGCTTCAGGGCCTGCAGCTGATTAGCTGCATACGCTCAAAAAAGATAGACCCCGTGCCTTGATTTTTCCTCCTTGGTGTTGCTGGAGATGTTGATCCAGGTTAATTCTTTCTCCACCTCCCCCCGCCTTCCCTCATTCCAATAGATGGATCAGGCTCAAAAGAATCCATAATGAGAGGCTACTCCTTCACTTCCAGTGTGGAAACTATAGCGGCACAGCTGTCACTGTGCTGGTAGAACACAGCCTAAGCACAGCCAGCAACAACGGAAGAGTTTTTTTCCTTTAGTGTAGGATACCACTTCCCCAAATGATGTAGCCACAGCAACAGAAATGTTCTTCTGCTGACATAGATGTGTCACTACAGGGATTAGCTTGGTATAGCAAAGTCAGTCAGGAGTGCGGGTGGATTTTTTTTTTTCACCCTGTTGACCAACACAGCAATGCTGACCTGACTGAGTCTTGTGAGACTTGGTCTACAAACCATGGTTACAGTCACATCAAGAAGACTCCTGTAGCCATACAGTGCACCCCATGGTCCATATCCCAAACACTGTTAATAGCATTCCAGTCTGTTCTTCCATCCTGAGACTTTCTCTTCTTTGGAACAAACTTGATTCTGGTGATCCCACAGCTACCGTCCCTAGGCTCAAGAGAGGCAGCCGAGATGCACCACCGTGAATCTAGTCTGGCTTTTTCCTCACCAAAAAACCTCCCTAATCCCATACCTCAGGAACCTGAAGATGAGGTGCAGCTATGGGGCAGGCTAAGAGGGGGAAAAAAATCCTTAACTGGCTGAGCTTTTAATCTCAGAAGATAGTTTTTCTTAAAACACTAGAAATGTATACTTTGGCATTATGAAGATGGGGCACTTTTTTTCAAGCTCTGCCCAGCCTTATCATTACCATAAAAATATGAGGACCTATGTCCATAGTTTCACAGGACTCAAAACCCAGCTATAATGTTGACAGACATGAACCCTTTAAAGACAAATAACCTGAGAAAACAAATGCTGAGGAGGGAAAAGTGATTCTTAGAGAAGCCATTTAAAAAAAAAAAAAAGTCAATTGTCAATTTTGTCTTTACAAAGGTGGGTATGTATTGAGGAGCAGAGCTCTTTTGAGGTCAGGGAATGAACGTCCTCTTATCACTACTGTGTATTGTTTCAGAGAGCAGCTCACTGACCCTAAAAACAGAGCTAGCTGACAACCTGTCCACACAAACATCAGAATTGTGTGCCATGATCTTCTAGCTGTTTACACCTCCTCCTGTGGCTTAAGGTAGGTCTGGCTGACAGATTTGAGGGTTCTATAAGGAGTTATCAAGTTTGATGCATTTAGAACAGCCTTTATGCAGGGCTGGATTAACACAGGCGTCTTAGGGGCTGCAGCCCTGGGCCTCAGGCTAAAGGGGGCTTCCACTGCCCCACCAAAATCCAGTCCTGGTCTGAGGCAGAGCGTGGGACTATGCCATGCAGGCCCCTACAGCTTAAGCTGGCCTGGCTGTTCTTCTGGGTTCTGGGGGGACCCCAGAGTAGCACCCCAACAGTGCTCCCTGGGGGTCTGGCCAGTCTGCCCCACCGGCAGACCAGCAGCCTGAGGGTGGGCTGGAAGTGCCATGGGCCAGACTCTGGCCCAAGCAGGCACTCCAGACCCCAGCCTCAGTGCTGAGCACCAGTCCAACCTGCCCCCACAGCTGGCCCCTTGGCCCCCCAATGCTGGCTCAGCCCCAACACCAAGCACTGGCCCGCCCCACACAGCTGGCAAGTCGGCTGGGCCCCAGGGCCAGCGTGCCCAAGCATCGCTATGCCCCACCTCCAGAGTAGGCACTGGTGTGCTGGGGGGCTGGGGCCACAGAGGGGGCCCCACAAAAGTGGGCAACCCAGGGCCCCACAATAATGTGAAGCCTGGTGCCTTAATCCACCCCTACCTCTATGCAGAAAATTGACCCACCTGGCTTGCAAACAGAAAGATCTAATCTTCCTAGGCAGAGAGTGATTCAAGTTGATCAAAAGAAAAGGAATTCACCAAATGAAGTGGCTGGGCTGACAGCTGTCTGTCAGATGGTGAGGCAGTGTTGCATCATTCTGAGGAGATAAGACGCAGGGAAGGGAAATGAGGAAAAATGAAACCAAAAGCAATCTCAAGCTCCATGACATGAAGAAAAAGGAAGCAAAACTGACCAGCACCATCTACTTCCATAGCAAATGCAAGAAACAAAATATCCCCAGAGGTCTTGCCATCGATAAACCTCTGAGCACTAAATGCAACTCTCCAACAAGGCACCCGACTTGGAGGGAATTGTTCTGAGGTTCCCCCTTTTCTCTCCTTTACTCATTATTCAATCTGCACCAGAAGGGAGAGTCTGGGATGTGGAAAGAAAACTGACACGGGAAAGCTGTTAGTATCTTCCTCTGAATTTTTCTGATGAGGTCTCCTACAATGAAGGAAATAAAACTTGAAGCCTAAAGGTTATGAATTATAACTATGTAATACAATCTGCCCTTGGTAAGTTGTCTTACAATGAAATCCAGCATGTACCAAATCCACTGACGGTGCTCTCATAGACTCTCAGGTCAGAAGGGACCAGTATGATCATCTAGTCTGACCTCCTGCACACTGCAGGCCATGAAACCTCACCCACCTACTCCTGCAATAAGTCTCTAACCTATGACTGAGTTATTAAAGTCCTCAAATCATGACTTAAAGACTTTTCAATACAGAGAATCCACCAGCAAGTGAGCCATTGCCATGCTACAGAGGAAGGTGACCCCCCACCTCCCAGAGCCCTAGCTAATCTGCACTTGGGGGGGGGAATTCCTTCTTGACCCCAAATATGGTGATCAGTTAAACCCTGAGCATGGGGGCAAGTCTCCCCAGCCAGTCACCAAGAAAGAATTCTCTGTAATAACTCAGAATCCACCCTATCTAACCTCCCTTCTCAGGCCACTTGGTTATCCCCCACCACTAGTCAAAGATCACTCAATTATCAAACTAGGCCATCCCACTCCCTGTTTCAATCTGCCATGAGTGTAAAGCAAAACCATCTTGAATGGTTCCACTTCACAATGCACAATGTCATGTAGAACCAGAGTGTATTATTCCTTCCCCTACACCTGTGCATACCTCCATGGGACACAACCACACATAGCATGGGACCATTGGTCCATCGGTCCATCTAGCATAATAGCCACTGTCCAGCTGTGGCCTTGGCTATTGCTCCAAAGTGGGTGATCGTGGACTCTTTCTCATAGGGGAGGTTTCTTCCTCCCCCAAGTTAGTGGTTAGCTTATGGCCTGAACCATGAGTTGATCTCCATCTAATTTATTTTAACCCAACTAATCTCTAAAAACCAATCTGCTCCTGTCTCCTTAGCAACTGGCTGTCCATACAGCAGCTTAAAAACTCTCTCCTGAGTCTTCTGGTTTCATCCTTTTCTCTTAATTCACTCCCCTTCCTCTTTTATCTGCCTGTACCTCAGTGTTTACCCCTCTGACTTCTTTCTATCTCCCTTTCTCCGTCTAAGCTGCTGCCGCCTCCTCTCTCCCATCAATCTGGGCTTTATCATCATGGCATCCAAGCATCTCGCACAAAACAAAACTTGGCTCTTACCTGGCACTCAATCCAGAGTTCTCTAATGCCTTTAAAAAGCTATTGTTAACTTGCTGAAGAAGGGACCATCCCAAAGTTAAACAGCAGCTCAGACCCAGCAATAGGACCTAAGTCTCCTGACTCCCAAGCCAGTGCCTGATCCCCTGGCCCACACGGCGTGCTCCATTATCTTTTTCTCCCTCTGTCTGAGTTCATTGTGAGCTCTCCCATTGCTCACCCAGAGCCAGCACAAATATGCCAAAGCTTAAGCCTGAGATTCAGCTGGAGGAGGATTCCTAAGGTCCTCTGGAATCCTGGGACTCTTGGTGGTTCAGCAGCTGTGGGTACCAAAGCAGTGGGTGGGGTTTTCTTTCCCATTCTCCTGAAGAGGAGAGGCAGGAGGACACTCCAGATTGGGGCACTGCTCCTCCACTTTCTGTCTAGGAGCTGTGGAAACTCTCCAGCAAAATAGGAGGAGCTCTTAGGGTACATCTACACTGGAGGCTCTGTTAAGTCAACTTGACCAAGGTCAACTTTAAGTCAACTTAAAGTTGACCTTGTTAAGTCGACTTGGAGACTCCATAGCTCTGCATCCACACTGGCAGGTGCTAGGTCAACGGAGGAGTGGCCAGGAACTCTGTGAGGGGGCCTGGAGGCCAATTAGGTCAACTTAAGGGCTACCCCCCATCTACACTGGCTTAAGTCAACTTAATAAGGTCAACTTAAGCCTTAGGTCGCCCTTAAGAGGAAGCGATTAAGTCGACTTAATAAGCACCCAGCGTGGATGCAGCGGTCTGGAGGTTGACTTAACCATCCTTAAGTCGACTTAAGGCTCCAGTGTGGATGTACCCTTACTGACCCCACATCCTACTCCGCCCCCTGCTAAGCAAGTCTTCATGTGGTAGGGAGAAGAAGCTGGGCTCCCCCAAGGACAAGGCACCCTCCTGCATTTTGCAAAACAAAGGAAACTGCTGTTCCCATTGTTTCCCCCCAATATTGACCCTTAGGAATAAATACATGTCACTAGGCCTTGTGTGTGGTGCATGGTGTAGGAGGCTGATATGGCCTGTGTGACCTTTTAAAGCACATCATCCCTCAATGAGAGCTCCCTCCAATACCTTCTGGGTTTGATGCTTTCTATGCTCAGCATCATCCTAATGTGTGGGCAAGATATATGGGGATCTGCTTTATTCTCCCCATCCCTTTGGAAAGCTTGCTCAAGAGCCATGCAGCTGTGTTTTGATCAGACAAGTGAGAAAAGGAGGAGGGAAGTGGCCTTCAATTCTCCAAAGTACTTTGGCAACTCCAGAAAAATGATGTATTTATTCCCCTATCACCAACGCAGTGGTTCCCAACCTTTTTGGCTCAAGGGCCACAGGTATAATTTTCACAACTCAGAAGGCCCCCCAGCAGCCAGCTAGAAGGAGTTCGGTGAGGAGGCTGGCTCCCACCTCGCCAATCTCCTGTCCCCCTGGCTGCAGCAGGGAAACTGCATGCATCCTGTAGCCCTGAGCTCCACCTGGGTCCCTAGTCAGTGGCTCCCTGCTACAGCCAGGGGGACCGGAGATCAGTGTTCCCCTCCCTCTGGTTCCAGCAAGGACCCCAGCACCTCAGAACCTACATAGAGAGCTTTGCTATGCTTCCTGCTACAGCCAGTAGGAGGGAAGCACTGATCTCCCAGTCCCTTGGCTGCAGCAAGGAGCCTGCACCAGTCGTGTGGCCCTGTGGCAGCATGCTCTGCCTGGGTCCTTATCCGTTGCACCCTTCTGCAGCTAGTGAGAAGGGAGCAGCAGGCCACTTTGAAAGCCCCAATGGGCCACTTTTGGCCTGCAAGCTACAAGTTGGGAACCACTGACCTAGAGTGTGCAAGGCACTTTACTTGGGTAAAATGAATGGCCTTGCTTCCAGGCTTGTATTTAAGGGCTTGTCTACAGAGAACAGTAGTGCAGGCAATGGTGGCTGCCTTCTAAAGCAGATGAATATGTAGCCTATTGATTGATCCATGTAGCTGTTGCTGGTGTACAATAAAGGTTCCCTAGGGTGCTTGAAAACAAAGTACTTCCTCAAAGTACACTGGGGAACAAACGCACATAATGCTAAAGCAAGGCTTCCAACAACAAGGGTATAAAGCTTAGTCTAACCGTAACCGACCATTCACTTGGTGTGTTCAAAGAGAAATAAAATCCAGGTGGGGAGGAGGGAATGTTGCACGTGAAAATATTTTCTTGCAGAAGAACTCCTGCCAGCATAGTCCAGGTGCACAATCTGCAAGAACATAAACAGCTTTTCTTCTGTAACTCTCCCTCTTGAATCAGATAACCCCATTCTTAGGTATTTGCAGGATCAGAGCCCATGGCTGTAACTTTGCTTATAGGTTTTATTTGTGTCAGAACCTGGGCTTTTGTCTAAATACCTTCAAAGTAAAACCATTTCCGCCTGCATACCCCATGAAGAAAACTAATCCTAGCTGGTGTTACTGGTACAAATCTAGTCAACTCAGGGAAGCTACTATGATTTTTGATAGCTAGAGATTGTGCCCCAACCTGTGTAACTGAAATCAAAACCACATCCTGCCACAGCTGCTGATGTAATTTCATACACACAAAAAACTCTAAAGCAGCAACACATGTGCCGGCTGAGATTGTTCAACTACATAGCGCTGTGCCTTGCTTAACTCTCACACAACTTGTGGAACTCATTACTGGAGCAGATGTGAAGGTCAAAAGTGTAAGAGGGTTCAGAAAAGAACTAGATAAGTTCCTGGAGAACAGGTCCATCAATAACTATTAACCACAATGGTCAGGGTGGCAACCCCATGATTTGTGTGTCCCTCAGACAGAATACTGGGCTACATGGAGCATTGATTTGACCCAATAAGGCCATTCTTGTGTCCTACCAGAATATGCAAATTCAAGTAAGTAGTTTGACCCAAAATCTCTTCTTCCAGTAAGAAACGTGCAAGCTGCACCAAGTAAAGAGTCTGCGTGAAAAATAGAGTCCTGTGGCACTTTTAAAGACTAACAAATTTATTTATCATGTGAGCTTTTGTGGGTAAAAATCCCACCTCATCATTTATTTTACTCATGAAAGCTCAAGCAATAAATAAATTTGTTAGCCTTTAGACGTGCCACAGGACTCCTTGTTTATTTTGTTGAACTAGATTAACACAGCTACCCCTCTGGAACTTGCATGAAAAATGTCTGCCTTAAAGCAGTTAACTGAATCAGGTTTTTCATCTCTGCATGCTGCTATCTTTCTCATTGTCCTATTTATTACAAAATAATGAATTCAAAACCTTTGAGAGCTATTACAGGTTTAAGCTAAAACAGACAGGCAGGACTAACTTGTCAATTGAGCTGGGCTTAAAATCTTTCATGAAGAAAAGCAGCTTTTCAAACAATAGAGTACCGCTGCAGAAAAATTACATTTTGTTTGAAATGTTTTGCCAGAACAAAGGAAAAGAGAATGTATTTTAAATGGAAAAACTTCTGGATTCCAGGCTTTTTTCTCCTTTCCCTTTTCCATTACTTCAGAAGCAGCTTTTGGGATAGGCAAAGGAGGTGCCTGCCTAGGGCCCCGAGCAGTAAGGGCCCCTGTTCCCAAGTCAGTGGACAGCAGGGGAGGTCATCCACCTTGCCTACCCAAAAGCCACATCTGCCTCAGGAGGCAGCAGGAGTGCTCCGAGCCGTGGCAGGTGCAGACTGCTTGAGAGGGAGCCATGGGGGAGGCAGAGCTGGAGCCGGCTGCAGGGAGCTGGGGCCATGGGAGGGGAAGGTGTTTCAGGGCCCCCGGCGGGGCACCTATAGGGGGCCCCCCAATGGGCCTTTACCTAGAGCCCCACATAGCCTAAGGGCGCCTCTGCATTACTTACCCCTCCTTGTAGAAAAGAAAGGGAATAGAGATGCGTGGGGAGAAAAAACTTATTTTCCTGATTCAACAAAAGATCATATTCCTTAAGCCAGGTCTACACTGGAGGCAAAACTCAGTGGCAGTTGACGAGAGTTACACAAGCTATGCAGCAGAGTAGCTTCCATAACTCCCATTGACTTCCTAATTCCCCTTCAGTGCAGCATCTTCACTTTGCTTCACCGACGTGAAATGCGTTCCCATCGACCCAGCACTATGCCATTTGAGGGGGTGGTTTTATTAAGTCGATTTCCAGATTGACTTAATGGGTCTTAACTGATCCCTAAGTCAATCTAGAAAGGTCAATCTGATGGTGGTGAGTTTGCTGCTGTCAGTATATATGTGGTCTGAAAAAATTCTGGGTTTTTTTCCTTTTGAAAATTTTCACTGAAAATTTACCTTCCCTCTCGCACCTCCAGCTCTGCTTATTAATATTACAGACATAAAGGTACCATATGGGCAGGGTCCATGTAGGTATCTCCCCAGGAGGACACTCTGGGACTGTCCTTCTGTAGAGAGAGACATCATCTCTTAGCATGTGACATATGTTGAGATAATTTAAGCTACAGCTGCTATTCCAGGGGACCAGCAGGAAGCATATTGTAAGGAGGTAGGGGGCTGTGCATAAAGGACAGACAGACAGTCATGCATTTATCCTGGAATGCAATGTTCTGGTCCCTGTACACTTTCCATGGAACAAGTACAGAAGCGATGTGTCTGGTGACCCAGGCACTCTTCCTCTTCCACTCTTGGTCACCCAATTTTGGCAGACCTGGGTCCTTCCATAGTGTTGGCCTTGCACTTCCTGAATTCTGACACTGTGCCTAGCTACAGGACAAGGCTCCAACAAGGAAAGGGTCTGTGGACCTTCCCCTCCACATTAGTGGTCAGCGTGGGCCAGGAGACAATCTGATTCTAATGTGAGTTGTGCCCATCCCTGTGTGGATGCAGGTGAAGCAGGTGCCAAGCTGCTTAACTGTTGTGCACGCAGCTTTGTCTAGCCAGAACCAGACTTGTATGATCAGCCCTTTGTTTCCCGCAGCCCATTATTCTGTTTCCTTCTGTGCTAAACACCTGGGGTCTAAGCTCTGATGGAACAGAATTATTAACCACTCCTGGCTCTTATGTAGCGCTTCTCATCAGTAGGTCTTCAACACTCCACAAAGGATGAGGAACTGAGGCACAGGGAAGATGAGATTTGCTCAGGGTCACCCAGCAGGCCAGTGCAATAGACCCCAGCAGCCAATCTGAGTCTAGAACCAGGTCTCTTGAGACCCAGGTCTGGGCTCTATGCAGTTGGTCAATTAAGAGTTGACAAAAACTAAAGGTCAGGGAATCTTTTTAATGCATTGCAGCAGAATCTGCCCATTTTTTGCTGTGAAAATAACAGGAGGAATGAAACTTACCAGCACCAAGTAATTTGCCGAATGTTTTAAAGGGGAGATATGTGAGACGTAAATGCTGCTGTTCGTGTTCTGAGCCACGTGACATGGCAGTATATATTTCTCAGTCTTTGTTTTACATAAATTGCAATAGCTATTCCCCTCTCCCACTGGCCACTCTGTCAGAAACGCTTCTAAAGAATGTGGAGAACAGTTAACCTCCAACAAACCAACCCATCTGACAGCAGAGCAGGGCCACTTTGCTAATGGTCTTGTGACAGGTAGAGCTGAGGAGGAAACGCTAAACAACTGCTAACTCTCATTACTTCAGTTACAGTAGTTAGCCCACGGCTGGCTCTGTTAGAAAGCCTGCACCCATCTGATGAAAATCAGTCTGGTTATTTCGGGACAAAGCCAAATTTAGAAGCACTTGAATTCTTTTAGTCCCATGCAGGATGATTTTAGTTACGCCAGCTGCATGAGTAGTGTAAGTTCTCTCATACAGATAAAAGAGGGGTTAGATGCCAAGAGACACTACAAAGCTCGCTGCCTCTGGCTTTACAGAAAGCTAAGTGTCAGCAAACAGTGACCTTACTAATTTAGGGAGAGGGTTAGGAAGAGCAGCAGTGTGGGGGGAACAAAAGAGCACCCCAAATAGTAGGAAGAGGGTTCCTCATTTATTTCTGCCTGGGGAACAGATCCAATAGGAAGACAAGGCTGAGCAGCCTCCCAGAGACAAGGGAGAAAAGGTCAGCCAGTGACTCCGTCCTCTGCCTGCTGCACAATCCTGTGTGTTAACAATACAGACTTAGAGATCAGACACTCTTTTTTTTCTGACACACTTGTACCCGTCAACAGATTCCTGTAAATAGACTTAGATGCAGCTTTAACTCAACTAAACCGGTTATCATTTTGATTCTTGCTAGAGAAATCAGCCTGCCTTCACACAGTACCTCAGACTATGAATTCATATGGTTTAAGGCTGGAAGGGACTCTGGGATCCTCTCACAGACCATTAAATCTCACCTACTTACCACTGTACAGAGCCCAACAGCTTGGACTTGATCAAAGCTAAACTACTCTTTCTGTATTCAGGATGTTCGCTTGATTTAAATAAAATCACAGTTGATCTTTCTGCTGATAATACAATTGCATTCAAGCCTCTGATCAGCTAGGCTGCGCTTGCTCGGGCTGGAGTGTTCTTGATTTAAAGCTGGTGGGAAATGGTGTGGCTCAGGGATCTGCAATGTGCGGCTCCAGAGCCGCGTGTGACTCTTTGGCTGCTCCCTGTGGCTCCGGACTCTGGCCCCCCACTCCTGACCGGGGCACCCTATGGAGGGCCTGTTCCTGCCTTCAGGCTCCCCCTGATCAAGGTATACTACAGCAGGCACCCTGGCCCAGTGTCCAGCTTTGCCCCCCACCCCCAACAGGAGGCTTCCCCCATTGTGGCTCTCAAAACACTTGGTTATCGAAGGAAATTTTAAAATGGCTCTTCTTATCTTTTGGATTGCCGACCCCTGGCTGGAATGCAGTGTAGTAAAAGAATGCTTTTAACCATTTCACGGGAGTGATGTGAGGGGCGTTAGGGGGGTGGCAGGGCTTTTTACCATTCATGTGGTAATGATAAAAAAGACTGCGATTGATCTGCTCAGAGTTGGCTCTCCCATTTTTAAATAACACCAGGAAAAATGGGATTTTTGTAATGATGCCACCTCTAAAAAGTTCTTTAAGGTGCCTTTTAATTCCAAAGCCCCTTTGTGCCTCTGGCTCCCCTTTTCAAAAATAGGAATCTAAAGTTAGACGCCTCAAATCCACAGTGAAGCTCAGACCTGAATTTTGAAAGCGTTGAGTGCTCAACTGCTCCCATGGTTGCTCAACATTGTAGGAATTCAGGCCTCTGGATTTACATACCGCCATATAGACTTGGGAGGCTGATTTGAGGTGTCTAGATTTTGAAAATTTTAGCTATGGTGTAGTGTAGATTATCTTCAGGATTCAGTGAGCCCTTCAAATGAACAATGGGCAGCAAGATGCCTAACTTTCACCGGGAGTCAGGCACCTAGCTACCTTTGAAGCCTACAAAAATCTCCCTCTTAGACTTCATGGACAGAAGTCATAGAATCTTAAGGCTGGAATAGACCTCATGAGGTCATCTAGTCCAACCCCCTGCTAAAAGCAGAACCACTCCCACTAAATCATCCCAGCCAGGGGTTTGTTTAACGGAACCTTAAATATCTACAAAGACGGAGATTCTGCCACCTCCCTAGGTAACCCATTTCAATGCTTCACCACCCTCCTAGTGAGAAAGATTTTCCTAATATCCAACGTCGACCTCCCCACCTGCGACTTTAAACCATTGCTCCTTGTTCTGTCCTCTGTTACTACCGAGAACAGCCTAGCTCCCTCCTCTTTGGAGCACCCCTTCAAGTAGTTGAAGGTTGCTATCAAATCCCCCCTCAGTCTTCTCTTCTGTAGACTAAATAAGCCTACTTCCTTCAGTCTCTCCTCGTAAGTCATGTGCCCCAGGCCCCTAATCATTTTCGTTGCCCTCCACTGGACTCTTTCTAATTTGTCCACATCCTTTCTGTAGTGGGGAGCCCAAAACTGAACACAGTATTCCAGATGCAGCCTGACCAGTGCCCGAATAGAGGGGAATAATCACATCCCTCGATATGCTGGCAACACTCCTATTGATGCAGCCTAATATGTCATTGGCTTTTTTGGCAACAAGAGCACACTGTTGGCTCATATCCAGCTTCTCGTCCACAATAACACCCAGGTCCTTTTCTACAGCACTGCTACTTAGCCAGTCGGTCCCCAGCCTGTAGCAGTGCATGGGATTTTTCTGTCCTAAGTGTGGGACTTTGCACTTGTCCTTGTTGAACCTCATGAGGTTTCTTTTGGCCCAGTATTCCAATTTGTCTAAGGCTATGTACAAACGATCACTTTATTGTGCGATAAGGCTCCTTAACACACAATAAAGCTGACTGTGTACACACGATCATTTTTCTTGTTGCGCGGCAATACCCTCTTGCCGCGCAACAGTAAAACCACTCAAACGAGAGTGGTAAGCATTACTGCAGAACTACTGTTCCGCAGTAATTCTCGTGTGTATGCTTTTTGCGTGGTAGACAGCCCCCAGAAATGTCCCAGAGTGCCAATCGAGGGCATTCTGGGACATTGTCACTGTCAAATATGTCAATTTCACTGCTCTGGCTGAGCAGTGAAATTGACATATATGTCAATTTCACTGCTCTAGCAGAGCAGTGAAATTGACTATTATGAGAGCTGCCAGGTTTGGCGGCTCCCCTGGACTGAGCTAGCTGTTTGAACTGGCTGTTTGGGCCAGCCCCCTAGCTCAGTCTAGGGGTTCGGATGGTGGCAGGGGCTGCGGCTCCCGCCGCCACGCAAAGCCCTGAAGCCCCCTCGCTCAGGCCCAGGGCTTCGGGTTGCGGCGCTTGCCCCTGTCGCCACCCGAAGCCCCGGGGTTGAGCTAGGGGGCTGGCTCGAACCCGCGAGGGGTTGAGCCCAGCAGCCAGCGCAACCAACCGAACCCCTAGACTGAGCTAGGGGGCTGGCCCAAACAGCCAGCCAGCCCCCTAGCTCAGTCCAGGGGTTCAGCTGGTGGCAGGAGCTCCCGAACCCCTGGACTGATCTAGGGGGCTGGCTTGAACCCTCGCCGGTTCGGGCCAGCTCCCAGCTCAGCCTTGGGGCTTCGGGTGACAGCGGGGGCTGGCAATGCAGCCCCCGCCACCACCCAAAGCCCTGCAGCTAGACTAGGGGGCTGACCCGAACTGGCGAGGGCAGCCAGTTCGGGCCAGCCCCCTAGCTCAGCCCCGGGGTTTCGGGTGACAGTGGGGGCTGGCAACACAGGCCCTGCTGCCACCGGAAGCCCTGCAGCTGGACTAGGGGGCTGGCTGTGGGCAGTGCATGGTGGGACAGGTGTGTACGTATGTACACACAAAAGCACTATATTTATAGCGCTTTCCTTGTCCCGCAGTAACTTATTGCGGGACAAGTTTATCGTGTGTACATAGCCTAAGTCTCCCTGAATCCTGTCTCTGCCTTCCAGGGTGTCTACCATTCCCCCCAGCTTAGTGTCATCCGCAAACTTACTAAGCATGCAATCTATCCCATCATCGCGCTCATTAATGAAGATGTTGAACAGAACTGGCCCCAGGACCCCCCCCTAGGAAGTCCTGAGAGCTGACACATAGTGTACACAACAGTCATTGCTAAAGCTTGCTTTTAACTAAAGAGCAACTTGGGACCTGAGGAACCTTTCAAGACATTAAAGACACTTTTGGATGCTATTATACTGACGAAGGACCTGATCCATTCTCACCAAAGCCTTTGGGAGTGGGCCCTTATTCTTGAAAGAAAATGTCTAAGTGCTCGAAATAGCCTATCTCTGTCGTGGGATTCCAATGGGACTCCTGATGTCTGAGTCTTCTGTGATGGATCCCTCTTTCCAACCCGGCTAGGCGAGGACAAGCCCCCCTGACATCCAAGCTCTGGCCTCAGTTCTGGGAAGGGGAAAAAAGGATGCTGTACTTCTCCATGATAAAACCAGCTTCTGGTCAACTTTGACTGGAACTGAATGGCGTTCTTTGTCTCTTTCAACCACAGGGTGCTTGAGGCAGGCTTAGGATCGCCTCCGTGCAGTGCGATCCATTGCCATCTCTGTCAGATTCTATGATGGCTGCTTAAACACATACCTTAGGCTCCGGTGCCCACATTGCTAATACGCCCAAAGGAGCTGTAAAATTGTTTTAAAAATAAAATGTGTGCAAGCCACATCATGTTCTCAGCCTTCTGGGTTTCCAGTTTAGTTTCTGCACCCCTGTCCTGCCCTCCCAGTCTTACGGTGTATGTATAGAAGGTATTGATAGCTCACCTTTTTAAACATTGCTTTTCTTCTGGGTGATGTGTGGGGGTAACTCCTCAATCCATTGAAACAACGGCAGCTGGGAAGGTGGAGGCAGCAGTACCAGGAAAGCTATGCAGGTACTGAAACAAGTAAAATCCAAGCAAACTAGAAAGCAAAAAGTGCACTTCCTGGAATTCCCCACTGCAACCCAGGTACTTTCGCTAGCATGCTGGTTGTTTCTAAAGGTCAACACACACACACACACACTGTGCTTGGCAAAGTTGAAGGTCCGCTGATTCCTCAGCCAATTAATTTTGCCTTTAACAATGCAGAGCCATAAAGCCTGTGATCAAGGTGAGTGACGCTGGCTGCTGTTCCAAAGGGTGGGGCCCTGCATGCTCCAGTGGAACGCTGAGGAGAGTGATTGTGCTGGTTTCCTCCCTGTAAACAGTTTCTGATTCCTTTCTGTCTTTAAGCTAGGTCCTACAAACTTTGCGACTGTCCCTTGATTTCTTGTTTCCATTACGATTCTCCAGGACCTGCCAGGGCATAAAGCATGTAAAGTGCTGCATATGCTAACTAAAGGACACACTAGTTTAGGGAAGCAGTACTGGGGATTCAGGAAGTTGTTAATATTCCTAAAAATCTAAGGGCCTGATCCTTGAACCTGCTGAGCTCTGCACAGTGCAAGGCTGGGGAGAGCAGGAAGTGCCTTATATTCTCAGCATCAGAAATGCAACAGGCCCCATGAGATGGATACAGCCTGCGGGAACCTTTCATCCGGCCCTCCAGCTGGGCCTGGCTGGAGTGTGACTGCTCCTCCTTCCCAGTCCCACCCCCTCTGACCATGTGGGCCCAGAGCGCTCTCCTGGCAGGAGTGCAGCGGTCCCTCCCCTGTACTGACCCCATCTCTTCCCCATCACGTGGGCCTACCAGCAGGCTCCAGTGCCCTGACCAGAGTGTGGCAGCTGTCCCTCTCCCACAGCATGGGCTCAGTGGCATTGTCCTGGCTGAGCACAGGAGCTGCTTCCCCCTCCCAGCCCCGCCCCTCTCCCACCACGTGTGGCCTACCATACAGCGCATGTGGCCCTTAGGCCAAAAAGTTTGCCTACCCCCTGGACCAGACCCACTTCAGAACCTGAGATTACGGTAACACCTGTATTCTCACCACTCCTAGGAGGGCCAGGAATGGGTGAGGTTAGATGTCACGTCTTATCTGTGCATCAATCCTCTGTTTGTGGCCTTGTGCCAAGATATGAGCTCAGATGTTTTTGTTTTGGCCAACATCCAGAACAATTCCAGTTAACAGGGACATATTTTCTGCTTGGTGTGACTGTGAATAGCAAATCTGCTTTCCTGGCAAAGGTCTAGAGAGAATGGCAAGGGAAACGGGGGCAAGCTCTGAAACTTGGACTTTCTTGCTTCCCTTTTAGTTAAAGGAATGACTAATTACTGCAGATTACTGGAGTCTGCTTGTTCCTAGAGAAAGAAGGCTCTTAGCCCTCTCCAGTAGACTAATATAGCAGTTGTGAAGCAACCACTGAACATTAATGCAATGTCATATCCTGCCAAGAGACAGCGAGGGCTGCAGCTGTCGTAAACAAGTAGCTGTCAGCGTGGACAACTCTTGTCATTTTAGCACAAGTCTCGTGGCATTTGGTGTCTTTGCCTTGTGCAATAACGTGACAACCTGTTTGATTTAGTTTTTCAGAAAATTTCTAGCCCTTGCGGTTATGGAGAAAAAACTGAAAAGAGGAACCTGTGTAATCAACAGTTTCTTAGCTTTGTTATGGGCTGAGATAAATATCACTGGAGAAAAATAAACTAAAAGATCAACCTTTTAAAGCCAGTCCTGTGATATTCGGGTCTGATTCATTGACCCTCTGTGATATCCAAGGAACTGCATATTAATTCCATTCTAGGTGCTGAAGAATTACACCCATATAATTCCCAGATGGTCTATACACCAACTTGCACCAATATAACTAAATCGTTTCCTATCACTGAGGGGGTTGTTTTGGTACAATCATTGCAAGGACACTAATGTCTGAATAAAAATGGCTAATGTCAACTTTTTACCAACTTAGCTAAATCAGTTTAGCTCCCTTTTCCTTCTTTTCTGAAATGAGTGTGCCTAGGTTCCTTTTTGTGTCCAAATAACTGAATTAGCATTGGTTTTGGTGTGAGTCTGTGCGTAGCTGGCCTCTGGGAGCAGACTGTAGCCCCTCAACGTAGATGTGGTGCATCTAGCTCTGCAAGACACTACCCTTCCAAATGGAACAAAAGCCTTAATTATGGCCATCCTAGAGCACTTTCACAGCTCTCAGCCCTTCAGTTGCCAAGCATTTCTGGCCACCAGTTTCAGGAGTTAAAAATGCCACCACCCGAGTGGGAGAACTTGATGGGACTGACAGTGAAAAGAGGACAGGTATGTGCATGTGTGCAGGACCTGAGGCCTGAACCAGAGACTGTGAACCAAAGTCAGGCCAAGTATCAAAGCAGATCCTTACAAGTTCAGTCCGGTAAATGAGCTTGGCCAAGTTGCCACCAGATGCCAGTGTTGCTAAAACATAGGCACTCCAAAGTAATAGTAGGCACTACATATTTATGTAAATACGTTCTGGAAGGGCAGTGTAGACACACTCCAATCTAGGACAAGATAAGATGGTTTGATAGCGCAATGAATAGGGAGGCTGTGTCCGAGATATCAGGAACAAGCAAGGAGTTTACAAACAGATGGCATGAACCACGCAAAGTGGTCTGAAAGTTGTTTATCTCAGTCTATAAATGTCAGAGTATCTCACCTTTGTGTTCGTCCTTGGGATGGCAAAGGAGACAGAAGCGACTCCTGTTGCTAACTGAGGCTATGTCTACACTTGCACTTCTAAGTCGACTTAGTGTGTCTACACTTAAAATTAAAGTTGACTTAAAGGGGAACTTACAAAGTCGACCTAGAGCATCCACACTGGATGCTCTAGGTCGACTTTGTGGGGCTAGGGGGACCTTGGGCAGATCCACGGTGGCAGGGGGGGCACCCCTTGTGTGCAATGGGGCAAAGGGGGACAGGGACCCTGGCAGGGCAGAGCCCTGTATGTGATGCTGTCTGGATTTAAGGAAGCATTTATGATATTATTTTCAATGGATATCTCATAAATGCTATAATCCATAGGAACTATGTCATGTTTGGTATCAATAGAAAGGTAGTAATTTTCTGGGAATGATTATATAGTTTATGTCTAGGAATTCTATTTCGATTGGAAGTTAGGAATTTGGTGTTACATCTATACTTTAACTTGTATGATTTTATTGAAATACCTGAGAGAGGCGGGTGTGTAAAACCATTGTGTCCTTAATGTTTAGGAATGTGCCAGGGACAATGGTCCCAGGGAGTATACTGATGAGCCATTAAGGAGACAATGGTTGTAATGTTAAGGAAGGTCCCACCTACAATGGGCCAAAGGGAGAAACCTGATGAGCCATTAAGGAGACAATGGTTGTTCACACCCTCCTGTCTAAGGCATTCCTCCAGAATGACACAAATTAAAGTATAGATATAACACCAAATTCCTAACTAAATATCTTCTAATATAAATAGTTCCAATGGATTATAGCATTTATGAGATATCCATAGAAAATAATATCATAAATGCTTCCCTAAATCCAGACAGTGTCACACAGGGCTCTGCCCTGCCCTTTGGGGGGCATGCCAAGCTCCCCCTGTGCTCTCCCCCCCCCACAGGGAGGGCATTGGTGTAGTCCTGAGGTAGCCCTAAGTTGACTTAGGGCTACCCCACATCTACACTGGCTTAATTCGACTTTAAAAAGTCGAATTAAGCCTTAAGTCTAGTGGAAAGGAGGTTTAATAAAGTCGACTTAATTTTCCTTAAGTCAACTTTATTTTACTTAAGTCAACTTAAGCAAGTTGCTTAAGTCGACTTAAGGAAACTGTAATGTAGACACAGGGTAAATTAAGTCGACTTAAGCAAGCTTAAGTCGACTTAATTTACAAGTGTAGACACAGCCTGAGATGCTCTTTGCCATGTTAATATGTAAGTCATTAGGACTGTGCCTCGAGGGCAATAAACCTGGCCGGGTGCCTCTATCGCTGAATGGTGCCAGTGGTCTTTCTCTGAGTAATGGCGAGGTCTGCTGAATTAGCCGTCTGTGCTGTTTGCTAGGGCTGATAACACCGAAGCACCAACGACAGTGTCACAACAACATCCCAGCCTTCTACAAGTCCCACTTGCCTAGTTGTAATAGGTAACTCCTCCCCTCGGGGAGTCTTTGGCACTCATTGGTCAGCTGGGGGACAGGAGTGCTGATTGGCCAGCATTCTCCAGTTCCCAGATTTAACTCGGCTCAGGGGCCATATGGGCGCCTTTTTCAGCTCTGTTCCAGGAGCCCACTTTATCCACACAAGCTAGAACTGGGAACCCAGCCTGACCGATGCTGCAGGTCTAGTCGACTGCCTGTGTAGTGGTTCAGGAAGGAATGTTTTCTTTCATGGGCCAACTGCCAGAGGTCTAGGGAGTTTCTTCCTTTCCTCACAGAATCTTCAAGTCACAGTGAGCTAAGTAGGAATGTGTCTTACCTAACTGAGATTCTGGGGTGGACCTGTTTATTCATTGCAACTTGTGGCTGGTTTCAAGGTCAATGGTTAAGAGAAATAAATGAATAGTTTCCTTGAGGTAAAAGATCTGGAATTTTGGTGATGGCCCTTGGGGTCACGTGAGGCCTTATGGCTTCGCAAGCTGAATTCCATACCCTGCTGCACCCTTTGTCGTCCTCTGAGTGGAAGGATGCTAGGACCCAAAGAACTGAGTCCTGGGGCCCAGGGTGAGGGTTACATGGGTTGTGGGTTATGCAGAAAGAGCCATGTAGCCCCCACACTGGAAGCAATTCAACGCTTGGTGTGGGAGAGGATGTGTGATAATGTTTAATAAAAGTTGCAGCCTGCCACTTAATTCCTGTGTCTGTCCTCATTTTGCCTGTGTCCACATCAAAGTTTGCTTTTGTTAAAAGCGTATCCTGATATATGTTTGTATTTGCAATCTTAGTTGTGTCTTACCTCACGTTAATTACACATGACTGCAAAGTCTAATGTTTATATCCTGTCTACAAACATATATTCCATGAAAACAGCCTGGGGGTTACACGCAACAGGAGCAAATGTCTGTGTCTTGTCTACACTAGAACTTACGATTTTATTAGGTTGACATGCCTTTAGTCTTGGCTAAAAAATCAACTGTAGACATCCCCTTTATTGTATATGAACTTTAGAAGAATGTAGTTAATATAAATAGTGCCATCACCTGGCCCATGTAACATCGATAGTCCATTTGTGGGACCAACATTGTGGGGCGTTTTAATTGGTTTCCAGATTACATATCTCTTAGCTCCCTTATAAACGAAGTACATTTCCTTTGTAAAGTTTTCTTTCACCCCAAGATAACTCTCCTTTGTAAGGTTTCTAGCACTTGTTTCTTCTGGTTACAATATTTGTTATCTTTTTAACCAGAGTAAACCAGAGACTAAAGCTGACATCTGGTTAAACAACAGTTACAAAGCACTGAATCATGTAACTGAATATTTGATTACATTAATCTGCAAAAGCCAAGAACTCTTGTCTCTGCCTCCTGTATATACTCTGCATCACACTGGTGGAGCTTAGTGACACACCTGAGCCAAATTATCTCCAAACTATAGGAGAGTTTAGTATTTGCATTTCACAGATGGTTCTTATCTCTCATGGGCTGAACCAAATCTGACAGCTCACTTGCTTCAGGGGCAGGAGGACCCCAAATCCACATTTGGACCCAAACCCAAACTTTGGCAATAATGGTATAGGAGCATACTGCTTTCTGAAACTCATATTCTTCACCATTTGGAGGCTTGTAATAGATAAGCACCCTACAGTATGGAGGCTTGCCCAACGTTTATGCCACCCAAAAGCAGGAGACTGAAAATGTGGGGGCGGGACAAAAGACTAGAGCACTTTCAAACATTAAAAAAAGCTCAGGAAAAAAAATCAAAGTCTACACAGTGTAAATAGAAATCCAAGTTGAACAAGGCAAGGGGTGTCCTTCATGTGCAGCAATTTGATGTTTCAGAGCAAGGACTTAAAGTCTCAGGTGAAAACCAGAGTCATCCTTTGACAAGAACTGCCACCTGTTTAAAAAAACAAAAGAACCCTTATGGTTTGAATGCTACCAAACTTTACTGAAGCAATTATGAAATGCGTCTACACAATCCAGACAGCACAGGATGCAGACGGGGCAGTTAATTAGTAAGTGAGAGTAATTAGTCATTGGAATAATTTACCAGGAGTTGCGATGGATTTTCTATCACTGACAATTTTTAAATCAAGATTGGATTGTTTTTCCAAAAGATTTGCTTTAGGAATTATTTTGGAGCAGTTCTCTGGCTTGTGTTATTCAGAAGGGTAGACTGGATGATCAGAATGGTCTTTCCGGCCTTGGAATCAAGGATTCTATGAAGTAAGGAGCCAAAATATCTTGGAGAATCTGAGCTTTAGAGGCTACAGTCAACCAGGTGCCACTAGAGGGCACTATTTAACTAGTATTTCAGACCACAGAGAGTCATTCCTTGAATTTTGTGTCTGGACGAAGTACAATCAGGTAAATATCAAAGGGGTAGCCATGTTAGTCTATTGTAGAAAAAAAACAGAGTCCTGTGACACTTTTAAAGACTAACAGATTTATTTATTGCATGAGCTTTTGTGGGAGAAAATCCCACTTCATCAGATGCTTTGAAGATGGGAAACTTCCCATCTTCAAAGCGTCTGACGAAGTGGGATTTTCTTCCATGAAAGCTCATGCGACAGGCAAATACGACAGCAGAAATATAGGAGAGACACATCATTGCAGCAAATTTTATAGGAAAAGCTGCTTAACTTGGTCTCAAAGTAGCATTGAACTATTAGCATTTCAGTCCTGCCCATCCATTTTGGAAGGACTGTGTACCTGCCCTTGAAAAAATTAGAGCTGAGACTTACTGTTTCTGGTCTTAAAGTTCCTTTCATCATAGGATCTTAAAGCACTTTGCAAGGTGTTCTCATTCACCATGTGTGCCATAAACTCTCTCAGAAATTAAGAAATCACCTTATCAGCATCCTGTACAGCAAACAGAAAAAAATTAGAAACGAAGTCTCCACACTGGAACCTCTTCTACAAAACCATCATCCAGCACATTCTTCACTCTGGATGGACTTCACTAAAAAGAGAAAATCCATCTACAACACACACTTTGCTTCCCTACAGAGGAAAAAAGACAACAAACTGTCCAAGCTCCAATATACCACAAGGGATAACAACAGCACCTCTAACCCACCCAACAACATTGTTAATCTTTCATGCTACAGACTTACTCCAGCAGAGGAATCTGTGCTGTCTCGGGGACTTTCTTTTTGCCCCACCACCCCCACACATAAGATACAATTCTGTGGTGACCTTGAGAACTACTTTCGCCGTCTCAGACTCAAGGAGTATTTCGCCACCACCAATGCAGAACGCAATGACCTACAGATACCTTCCTCCCAACATTGCAAGAAAAAGTATTCAACATGGACTCCTCCTGACGGTCGGAACAACAGACTGGACTTCTATATAGATTGTTTCCGCCACCGAGCAAAGGCTGAAATTGTGGACAAACAACATCACCTACACCATAACCTCAGCCATGCAGAGCGTAATGCCCTCCCGAGCCTCAGAAACAACTCTGACATTATTATTAAGGAGGCTGACAAGGGAGGTGCCATCATCGTCATGAATAAATCGGATTACGATCAGGAGGCTTATAAACAGCTGTCCAATGGAATGTTCTACAAACCACACCTCTCTGACCCCACTGAGGAATACCAGAAGGAACTACAACACCTACTCAAGAAACTCCCCAAAGCAGCACAAGAACAAATCAAGACAGACACACCGCCAGAACCCCATCCAGGGATATTCTATCTACTACCAAAAATACATAAAAGAGGAAACCCCGGACGCCCCATCATCTCAGGCATTGGCACGCTTACAGCAGGATTATCTGGCTATGTGGACTCTCTCCTAAGACCCTATGCTATCAACAAACCTAGCTATCTGAGAGACACTACAGATTTCCTGAGAAAAATCCAATCCATTGATGGTCTTCCAGAAAATACCATCCTGGCCACTATGGATGTAGAGGCTCTTTACACTAACATTCCCCACAAGACAACAGAGTCCTGTGGCACTTTTAAAGACTAACAGATTTATTTATCGCATGAAATAAATCTGTTAGTCTTTAAAAGTGCCACAGCACTCTGTTGTCTTTCTACAATAGACTAACACGGCTACCCCTTTGGAATTCCCCACAAGGATGGATTACAAGCTATTAGAAGAACCATCCAGGATGATGACACAGCTAAACTTGTGGCTGACCTCTGTGACTTTGTACTCACCCACAACCATTTCAGATTTGAAGATGATCTATACCTTCAAGTCAGTGGCACTGCCATGGGTACCCGCATGGCCCCACAATATGCCAACATCTTTATGGCCAATTTAGAACAACGTTTCCTCACGTCTCATCCCAGAGCACCTCTACTTTACCTACGCTATATTGATGACATCTTCATCATCTGGACCCATGGTAAAGATGCCCTTGATGATTTCCATAGAGATTTCAACAATTTCCACAACACAATCAAACTTAGCCTGGAACACTCCACACAAGAGATCCACTTTCTGGACACTACAGTGCAAATTAGCGATGGGCACATAAAGACCTCCCTATACCGCAAACCTACTGATCGGTATAGTTACCTACATCCCTCGAGCTTCCATCCTCGACACACCACACGATCCATTGTGTACAGTCAAGCCCTAAGATATAACCGCATTTGCTCTGACCCCTTAGACAGAGACAGACACCTTCAGGATCTCTACCAGGCATTCTTAAAACTACAGTACAAACCCGCAGAAGTGAAGAAACAAATTGACAGAGCCAGACGGGTACCCAGAAGTCAACTACTGCAGGAGAAGCCCATGAAAAACAACAACAGAACGCCACTGGTCACCACCTACAACCCCCAAGACAGACCTCTTCAACACATCATCAAAAAACTACAGCCTATTTTACAAAATGATCCCTCACTCTCTCAAGCCTTAGGAGACAGACCTCTCCTTGCTTTCAGACAGCCCCTTAATCTTAAAAGGATACTTACCAGCAACTACAGATCACAGAACAGAAACACTAAAGCAGGAACACAGCTCTGCAGCAGACCACGCTGCCAACTTTGCCCTCATATCTACACTGATGACACCATCACAGGGCCTAATCATGCCACCTACTCCATCAAGGGTTCATTCACCTGCTCATCCACCAATGTGATTTATGCCATCATGTGCCGGAAATGCCCCTCTGCCTTATATATTGGACAGACAGGACAGTCTCTGCGCCAAAGAATCAATGGACACAAATCTGACATCAGAAATTGCAACACTGCAAAACCTGTAGGGGAACACTTCAATCTCCCTGCTCACTCTCTTGACGACTTGTTAATAGCTGTGTTGAAACAGATGAATAACAAATCACAGCTTCAAAGAGAGACTGCAGAACTCGAACTTATATGCAAATTTGACTCAGTTGTCTTGGGGTTAAACAGGGACTATGGATTTTTCTCGCATTACAACAAGTGATTTGACCTCCCCCTCCTCTATGTGCTGTTCCCCAGTGTTTTGAATCCTAACACCTATTTTGATTTGATGTTACAGCCTGACCTGATGCTATGTCATACACTCCCCTGCATTTAATTTCCTCCCACTCTGTAACTTTCCTGTCTTCAAAGTGTCTGACGAAGTGGGATTTTCTCCCACGAAAGCTCATGCGATAAATAAATCTGTTAGTCTTTAAAAGTGCCACAGGACTCTGTTGTCTTTCTACAATAGACTAACACGGCTACCCCTTTGGAATTTCATTCACCATGGTGATTGTATTTTCCCACAGTATGGTATGTTACACAGCATTGCAATGTGAAGATGAAACTATTACATTGTAAGTTTTACACACTATGTAGAGCCCGACCCTACATTTCTTGATCATCCAAATATCTCTTTATCTTAGAGGAGAATTTCAGGTGCTCATATGAAAAATGAAACCCTTTATAGGAGCCAGCAGTACAGGCCAGGCATACAAGGAATCCTATTGTGGCTGTAGGTGCGTCAGCAAACCTGTGCATTTACTTAAGATAGTTTATTTCACTCCCTGCACTAGAAGCTTTTACATCTGTCAGGGGGTGCTGACTGTGAGAAGAGTTAGAGGCGAAACTTTCTGTTGCAGAGGTCTGACCGGAGTGCTTAGCTTGCATTTGTATTTCTTCACTGTTTTTGTTTCACTGCCTTTTTAAAAATCCTTTTCCCCCAAAATATGATGGCAATTGGATGGGGGGGAGTGTGTGTGTGTGTGTGTGTGTGTGTGTGTGTGTGTGTGTGTGTGTGTAAAAAAAACAACCTGTTAGTCTTTAAAAGTGCCACAGGACTCTCTGTTTTTCTGCAATTGACTAACATGGCTAACCCTTGAAACTAAACTATATAGGTGTCTGGAAACCTATTGAAACCTATTGGCTGGATTTTAAAATCCTTTCTCCTCCTGCAGGAATCTATTCCCAATAATCTCCTAGTATTCCTGGTTCTGCTGATGATTTGTTGGGTGACCTTGGGCAAGTCACTATTCTGACCTGTGCCTGAACTTTCCCATCTGTAAAATGGGGCTAATGATATTGCCTTCCTTTGTTAAGCTCTTTAAAATCTATCAGTGAAAAAGCACTAGATATTTATTTCTCTAATACTCGACCTATTTGGCAAAAAGGCACTGGACTGGGATTTAACAGACCTGGCTTTCATTTCTGGCTCCATCCCAAGTAGACTTTTAAACTTTGGGAGAGTTAGTTTACCTATTTGCCACTTTATTTCCCCTCCATCCTTTTGTCTAGATACATTGTAAGCCCTTTGGGGTAGGGATTGCCTCTTCCTAGGTATATACACAGTGCCCAGCAGAGTGGGGCATCTGCTGCTATTGTGATGTATATTAATGAGAGGGCCTGGAACTCTTAGTGGTTTGTAGCCAGACTTTAACATTTTTAAAGTTGAAACATTATTTTTGTTGCATTAGCTGGATTCCGTGGAAATGCATTGTCAGCTGTAGGATCTCTTAACAAGCTTTTTGTTTATGAAGTACATTTTAGCTGAGCACTGTTTATGCTACTTACCTGGCCAAACATGAACTTCTGTGTTCAGGCACAAACTCGTTGTACCAGTTCAGACAGGAGCAGGTTATGTTGACCACAGTGCTAGGTTTGGACTTTCCACCTCAGAACAATACCTTGCTGTGTTCGCTAAATCTTACCTGCTGCATCACTTTCCCCCTATTACATCTAACTCTGGAAGGAAGCATGTTTCCCTCAGATCTCCAAAAAGCCATCAAGGGCTTGCCTTGTTCCAGCTGCTGTCATGCTAGGGCAGGTGAGGCAGAAGCAGACAGAGCCAGCTTTCCAGATTCTTCACACAATGTTGCTATAATCCTGCCACAACAAATGCAGGAGTTTCAGAAATAAGGGCCAGATTCCTCAGGCTTGCCAAGCAGACCTGACATCCCTGCTCTCCTCCCCCCCTGCAGGTTCCGTAAGGTTTAAAATTCACAGGACTGAGCCCAGCAAAGTGTCCAAGGAGACCCAGCAGTGGAGGCTGGGAAACCATTAGGTTGCTCCCGGGATGGGGTTTCATGAAGGTTGGTTGGTAGCCGGTGTACACTGCTGTTGCCACTGGAGAAGGGTTAACCACAGGTGCTGGACCCTAGTGAGGGCTCCTGGGATATCAGTAAGGTGCGGAGGGACTGCATGTCTAAACCCCCAGTCTGACACGAGAGAGATCTGGGTCTCCGCCTGAGAGAAGTGATGGCTGGGAGCCTGAAATTTTAAAATGTGTGCCCTGGAGGAAGAGTAAGAGGAGGCCAAAGGTACATTTAACCCTGAAACCATGATGTGTTTATAACTCCATTTACTGCTGTGGAGCTGCATGGCTGTAACCAAGGCTTAGCCTACACTGCAGGGCTATATGGGTTAAGAGGGAGAATGAATCACTCCACCTAGCCAGCATAATTGTCATCAAAACCCTGCTGTAGCAGTGGGCTTATGTTAGTTTAGCTAACTCTATTCAGGGAGGTGGGATAGATCTGCTGTCAGAAGAATGCCTTTGTCTGATGAAGTGGGATTTTCTCCCACGAAAGCTCATGCGATAAATAAATCTGTTAGTCTTTAAAAGTGCCCCAGGATCTGCTGTTTTACTGCACTAGACTAACATGGCTACCCCTTTGGAACTTGCCTCTATACTAAGGCACTCTTGTTGGGACACCTATACCAGTATAGACCTATTTCTTGCTGGAAAGCAGGTGTGATGTTCCCCCTTTGCAATCTGGATTGATATATCGCTGTGCCACACTAATCCTCCCATTCCTGGAGCCCATCTTGCATTTGCTCCTCTGTATCAACCCCCAACTCCTGGGTAAGCCCACACACAGCCAAGGAGTTTTTGTATGGGGAAATGAGTGCTTCTGGCCAGCCACTTCTGGGATTATGCAATGGTGTGACACCCTCCCCCTCCCCCTGCAGCCAGCATCCCCAGTCCCAGATACAACCCTATGAACTGCCCACTGGACTCTGAAAACTCATTGGTTTGTTGATGGATCAAAGAAATTGATATGCGTCAGCTCTGTCACTCTAAATGAAGTCTGTACACACACCCATACCACGTACACTGCTTTAGATAAAACAAATGTACATTTATTAAGTACAGAAAGATGTTAAGTGACTATAAACCAGAGGACTATAAATCAGACTTGATCAGGAATAAAGAAAAGCAAGTCACATTCTAAGCTTAACACTTTCAGTAATTTCACATTAGATAATGTTAGATAATGTTCATTACAGGCTCATTGGCTATGTCTACACTTGCAAGTTAGTTCGAATTAAGCAAGCTTAATTCAAACTAATTTAAGCCTTGGCCACACAAGGCTTTCATTAGTTCGAATTAAGGGCTTCATTAATTCAAACTAATAAATTTGATTGCTTAGTTCGAATTTACAGTTAATTTGAACTAGTTAGTTTAAACTAATCCAATGTGGCCATGTTAGTTTGAACTAACTACTTAGTTCGAACTAATCGGCAGATTGACCTTCCTGCAACTGACTAATTCGAACTAAACAAGTGCCCTGCATGGCCATGGCTAGTTTGAACTAGCATTCTAGTGGGGCCATGCTAGTTCGAATTAAGTTAATTTGAACTAACTAAAATTAGTTTGAATTAACTAATTCGAACTAGCTTTTGTAAGTGTAGACATAGCCATTGATTCTTTCAGCCAGACCGTCACCCTGTGGACAGTCTTGCAGTTGCTTGATGTTGACTTGTAAGTGGAATGTAAGAGAGAGCTCCAGAGACCAAAATACCGCTTCCTTTAACCTGTTTCTCCTGCTGCCCCCTGCGGTCAGGTGATCAACAATGTCCAACATGGTTTTTTCTCCCACATGAGTCAACTGGGCATCACCTTATCAGATACTTAGGTCAGTCCATTGTTCCTGAAAGAGCTGAGTTGTTTTAGGCATGCCTCGGTGCAATGTGAATTACCTCTGCTTTTAGTGTTTGCCTGGCTCTATTGAAGCTATGTGAGACGCACATTTGGGAATATTACATAGTGGAACTTAATAGCCATACACATGACATTGCAAGAAACACACTACTATGACAATAATGTTCAGCATGTCATGCGCAGTCCAAAAACACCTTACCCAACATACTTTGTATTAACCAATACACAGTTACACTATAAGGGTGAATGTGAATGATACCCAATCATACCCTAAGGGTGTACATGAGGTACAGTGCACCAGAGCAGAGATGCAAAGCCTCCAGTGAACTGAGACTAAATAGACCACTGAAACAAGAGTGCTCATTAAAAGTAATCAACAACAAGAGTAAAGCCATTGCCAATTAAATTCATGACCTGTAAATTGTCAGTTGTCTTCAGACCTTCTCTTATGTCCCTCTAAGGTGAATTCACAATATGACAGGCCAGAGAAACTTTGGGTTGCATGAGCAGAGCAGGTCTTCTTGCCACAATGTTGAGAACAAGATAAACATTTATAGCTTGGCTAGAAGAGAGTCACAACAACAGACTATGAATATTGGACATTTTGAAGACTAAGGAGAGAACGTAACTATTTAGCATAACAAATATTTTAGGAGTAATGGGATTAAATTAAGAAAGGGAAAATTAAGGGTGACTATAGGAAAACTCTGGAGAGTACAAACTGTAACCTTGTAGAATGACCTTTCAGGGGAAGTGGTGGGAACCCTGTCATTTAGCACATATGATATTTAAACTGGATTACTCACAAGTGAATGGAAAATAATGAACAACCCTGCACTGACAGGGATTAGATGGTTTAGCCTCCATTGAGGGGTGGATGTGTTCATCTGGCCTGATCTGAGCTGAAATGACTTGTTATAATGGTACTTGGTGGATAGATGAGTAGTGCTCAACTTCAAGTTGTGCTTGGGGGATGATGGGGTATCTTAGGTTAATGGAACCTGCCAGGCTGGGGAAAGTCACTGGGTACTGATAAGCTTCCCAGAGGACAAGGTGAAAAATGTAGGGGAACATTGGATGTTGTGAACCTGGGAGGAGTGGGAATTGCAAAGAGGAGGGGGGATGTCATAGAGTGACAGGCGCTTGTCACAGGGATGGAAGGTTCACAAGGGAAAGAAAAGCTGAGTAGAATGTACTCCAATGGGGGTGTTCTTTTACAGCAGGGAAAGGGGCTCTTCCTATCAGGCAAACAAAGAGAGGGACAGGAATAGTGCGGTTTTTGGTTTCCCTATTAGAACACGCATGGAATTTGATTCACATGTAATGTGATGGTGCCTACACATCCCAGCATGCACTGCTCCATCTTCTGCAGTCTTTTGCTTGAAATGAGATGCAACTTTACATGTAGAGACTTTCATGAACCACAACTCCCTTTCTCAAAGACTAGGGGAGTTTGGGACTGTCTTGTAGAGCCTTGTGGTCTATATTTGACTCCAGGGCTACTTCTAAGGGTGAGGATTGGCTCTGTGGCAGGGCTTAAAGGTAGTAAAAAAACAAACAAACAAAAGCCTTCTCTGGTGTGGATCAGCTGTACCCAAAATCTACTTCCTGCTGAAATTATCAAGGATTTGGGAGCTGCAGTCTCCAGAAATGTAGTCATTTGCTGTCAAAAGGTGCAATGCAATATAGTATGCAAACAGATTTTGCATTTTTTTAACAATAGCAATACAGTCTGAAATGGAAGACAGGCAGCTAATAGTATCCAACGTGAATTTGAAAAGCTATCCCAAGCCAACATGCTAAAGTAGGTTTTCAAACACTGTACCCTGGAAGCTGGTGGTGAGGCATTACCCATTGTAGGGCTAACAAGGAGAACACTTTATGGTGGGTTCTATATGTCTCTCTCATGCTTTTCACTGGGCCATCAGCCATCTTTACTCTCACTCCCAGGGAAGCCAGGCTGTGTTTAAGCCAGTTCTCCTCTTCCCTTGAGGCAGCAGGTGTTAATTGCACTCTGTAAGAGACAGCAAGCAGAGATGCAGTCTTGTAGGCTGCAGTGGTTGGAGTAATCTTGTTTAACCCAACCCAAAGCTATCGGAATGTTAAACTAGTCATTTTATAACACAGGGGGTGGAATGAGTCATCCAATGCCACTAAACTAGATAGGAATGATACCTCCGGGAGAAACCATCAACCCTTCTATTTATTACCTACTGCAATTTCTTTATAATTGAAAAAATGTATTAGAAATTATTTTGGGAGCTTCTAATTAGTTGAGATCAGCCATTAATATGTCTCGTCCTTTGGGGTGACTCAGCCTTTGAGCTAGTTGCTGCACAGAAAGAGGGCATCATAGATAAAGTTGTCCTTCCTGTCCATTTGCTTGCCCTTTTTCACTGCCACCCTCCCAGTTCTATATAAAAGCTGCAATGGTGATGAATCAAGGGTTTGCAGTGAATGGTCTGTTGGTTGTAGGACTCCTGGTGCATTTGCTGAAGAAGGTAACAGCAACTGCCACTCTGGAGACTAATGATCCACCTCATCCAGCTTCCTGTTGCCAGCAACAGCCACCTGCTGCTTCAGGAAAAGGTGCAAGGAATCCTGCTATAAGGAGCTGGGGGGTGAAACTTCTTCCTAACTCCGTGGTGTGTAATGAATGAGATGTGGGACTGCAGGAAGAGAAAGGAGGGGCTTATGGGTAAGGCAGCTGAACCCTGCCTCTGCTACAGGTTTCCTGTGTGATGTTGAGCAAGTCACAAACAAAAACATTCACAAGTGGCAACTAATGGTGTCTTCATTTTCTGCCCAATTTGAGACATCTGGGGCCTGCTGTTCAGAAGTGCTTAGCACTCATCAGTGCAACTAAAGTCAATAGATGCCATGTCTACTCAGCACCTCTGAAAATCAACCCAAGATGTTGGGCACTCAACAACTGGTACTCCAAATTAGTAAGCATTTTGGTAATTTTTTACCTTACTGTCACAATTCTCTATCTGTAAGGTGCCAATAGTATTTCCTTGAAGGGTTGTATGAAGATAAATTCAGTGATGTTTGAGAAACTGTTATACAAAAAGAGTGCCCAAGATCTTTTAAAGGGGAAAAGGCAACACACCGCGTTTATTATAGAAGAAAACAAAATTATAAGCTAGTTTATACCTATATACATACACACACACATTCATCCACACACCCAAACACACCAGAAGATACTCTGCAGTTCATACAATTACCAGTCCTGATCATGATTTACGTCCGTTGCTGGAGTTCGCTGCTGGAGTTGGTTGCTCATGGCAGCTACCTGGCCAGGGAAGCTGGACAGGAGGGAGAGCGGGGTCTCTGTCAGACATGCACCAACGCTCCTTTCTCTTAGGTGGTATGCAGAACTCTTTCCCCCATAACTTTGGGGTCCCACCCAGTCTTTATAGGTCACTCCACTCCAGGGGCTCTGTGTGTCTGTTAGTCATCAGGCAGTTGGGGACATGACTTCCAGCTAGTTTTTGATATCTTGATTAGCTTTATTCTATTGTTTCTGGGGTGGATCCTTCTTTTTCTTTTAAGGATGTGTTTGCATTCTTCAGCTGTTGAGATGGACTTCGCACTTCATCAGGACAAGCTGGCAGTTTGGGACTGGTTCACACATACATACACCCTCCATCCACACCCTATTAATTCTAAAAGTCTATAACGAGTTTTACACAAGAGGGGGTCAAAGATGGAGTCTTACATTTTCAATATGGAGTCTTACATTTTCAAAATGGAGTTTGCCTTACTTCAAATGTTACACTTTTCTCCAAATGCTACAGAGACTAGATAAAGAGGGTTGTCATACTTATTGTCTAAGGATAGATAGGCATAAACTTATATAGCAATGCAAGCTGGGAGAGAGTGGCTCAGAGGAAAAGATGCCCCTCTCCCAGGCAAGAGTACCAAAAAAGTAAGCAGTTTGAGCGCTGAGCTCCCGAACAGCCACAAATGAAGCAGGGTTACAAAGGATAATCTTATTACCAATGTTACAAATAGGAACTCATTACAAATGGCAATCATCATGAACCAATTAAGACTATACAAAGATTGATACAAAGTTATGAATGAAATCATGAATCAATGAAAACTATATAAAGATAAAGATCGATACAAATAAAGATTGATACCATGAACCAACAAAGCCATGAATGAATTGACAAAGTTATATGAACAACAAAATCACCCGCATATCCCTACAAAACTCGAATACTGCAGTGGTTAGTGCCCCAAGAGAAAATGAAAATGACTGTCTTCAATTCAGGATTTGTATGGGTACAATAAATAAGGCATGGGATGGTAAGGGCAACAGAGCAACACTGAACAGATATGTCATTCCTGGAGCACTATCTATCCTGTGCATGGAACAAAGCAGGGATCCTATGGCTAAAAAGAAGGTGATCATATATCTAAAAACTGTATCAACTGAATGGACAACCTTAATTTTAGCATTTCTAAACTTACAAGAGTTTCACTTTTCAATGTTTGTTTTAACAGCATTTTTCTAAATGTAACTTTCTAGTTCATGAAGAAAAATACAAATGTTACCACATGCAGCTATAGTCAGGTGTCCCACCATTCATTGGCACTCTTGGAACTCAGCAGCTTCAGCATAGACCTTTTATTACTTGAGCAACTACATTAGCTGGCAAAAGCAGAAGATGGTTTTCTGCTGTGGACCAGTCACTAGAGAGATGGAGGAAGGCATGCCCTGTATTGAAACTATAGGGGTAGCCCCATTTACAAATATCAGAATCAAGGATGTAGGCTGGTAGATCCTTTTTGTTTCTGAGTATATAGGCAATACAGTAATTCTGCCTCTCTAGCCTGTTTCTGAGAGATAGTACAGCTAAGTGGCTGAAATTGAAGGTGTCCTCTATTAGAGAGAGGGATAGTCTTTCCACTCTACAGTTGTCTTGGACTGAGGTAAGAGGAACCCTGAATGGCCTGACCCAATTAGAAACTGTAGCTCAACTATATTTGTGGAAAACTTGGGGATGGAGTAGATCATCATACCATGTAGCCTATGAAACTCCAGCCTGGGAGCAGAAAAATAACTCCTAAGGTGATGGAACAGTGCTCCATGGCTTCCTGTTTTTTATACAGCCAGGTGCTATAGGCCTCATGCATTAATGAGGAAATGTCAGCATTGCCCTCGCAGATGAAAATTTGATCCATTTTTATCATAAAAGTGACATAGGGTCACATCTTTAGCTAGTGTGAATTGTTATAACTACTGATTTCAGTGGAGCTACCCTGCCTTATGCCAGCTAAGGATCAAACCAGCATAGAGAATGTACATTATATTCTTGAGTTAAAGTAACAAAAATGCTCACAATTGAAATATGTATTTTGATTCCCTATTCCTGTTTGTTGAGCTTTGGGAAGAACGAGACGGATGCAGGTTTCCTAAGTACTTTTACAGCCCTCATTCCCATAAAATCTCACAATCATGCATGGATATTGTCCTCTCAGCAGTGGTGTGAGGTGGAGAAGTATTATCCCTGGCTCTCGGGAATAGGCCAGTTGGAAGAGATGACTTGCAGGCAGGGACTTATTAAAACAACAAAGTGAAACTCCTCCTACTGAAATCTTGCTGATTAACAGAGGGAGAAGGGGACCCAGGGGTGGAGAACCAGGTTTCTGCAAGTGTCTGCGGTGCTGTGGCAAGGTGAGAAGAATAAGAGAGGCGGCCTTTGTCAATTGGGGGCCCCTTATAGGCCTGTGGGGGCCTCTATAGGCACCCCTGCGGCTCTCCCTGTGGTCCCAGCTCCCCCTGCTGCCCCTGCCCCCCCACAACCTCGGATCTCCCTGCAGCCTCGGCCCTTCCCCCGCCACCAGTCTTGGCCCCCATCTTTGTGGTCCCACCCCCGCCACCGGCCCCAGCTCCCCACTGCACCACCTCCCCCCTCTGGCACCGGCCCCCCACCGGCCCCAGACTGCTGCTACTGCCAACCCCGGACCCCTGCCACCAGCCCTGCCAGCTCCTCCTGCTGCTGCCAACTAAGGCAGATGCAGCTTTTGGGGTAGGCAAAGCAGACAACGGGCTCTCTTACTGCTCAGGGCCCAAGGCATGCGCCTACCCCAAAACCCGCCTCTGATAAGTAGGCAGGAATATGCACTGCAAAGAATGTTCTAGGACTCTCTGCACTCCAGCGTGTGGTAGCTAGTTCCTACTTGGCGGGCCAGGCAAGCTTGGGTGCCTGCTGCTACAGCTGCTTTTGGGCTGGCTTAATTTTGACTCTGTTTCAAACACTCTGGGCTTCAGAGTGACTGTTCCTTCTTAGATTAGGTCCAGAAAGAGACTGTATTATGGAATCAGTCACACTTTAAAGTCCTGGAGTCACGCCACAGCACAGAGCCATCGCAAGTGCAGCTGCTGCGCCAACTGCAGGCTGGCTGAAGCCTGGGCTGGAACTTCAGTATTTTGATAGCTGTGCATTCTAGAGCCCCAGGGATGCCTATAATTCCACTGTATTGACAGCCACGGCAAGCACGGCGTGAGACACAGCAGACAAGACATACTGTCGCTAGGCTCAGGGCTGGAAGTCTCTGTGCTATTGGAAGATCAAGGCCCAGATTTCCACCACTGCTTTGTGTGCAGAGCTGCCCCAAGAGGGCAGCTGTGGAATCCCTTGGGCTATGTCTACACTTGTTAATTTAAGTCGACTTAGCATGTCCACACTTAAATTTTAAGTTGACTTTGAGGGAACTCTACAAAATTGACCTAGAGCGTCCACACTGGACTCCTACGTCGACTTGTAGGGACTGGGTGGACCTGGGACAGGTCCACGGTGGCGGGGGGGTACCCCTTGCCAAGTGCCAGGGGGCTCAGCCTTTGCCCCA
This sequence comes from Pelusios castaneus, assembly GCA_007922175.1. Lineage (NCBI taxonomy): Eukaryota > Metazoa > Chordata > Testudines > Pelomedusidae > Pelusios > Pelusios castaneus. The sequence goes on from ML685877.1 coordinate 2,768,844, forward strand.
TAGTACCTTGGTACAACGGGGCAAAGGAGGACAGGGACCCTGGCAGGGCATAGGGGAATGGTGGGCAGGGCTCTGCCCTGCCCTGTGGGGGGGCATGCCAGGCTGTGGCTGTGCCAGCCACCCTGGCAGGGAGGGCAGGGAGAAAGCCCTGGAGGCCCCTAAATGGACTTAGGGCTACTCCATGTCTACACTGGCTTAAGTCGACTTTCTAAAGTCGACTTAAACAGAAAGTCGACAAAATGAGGTTTTACAAAGTCGACTTAATTTTTCCTTAAGTCAACTTAAGCAGCTGCTTAAGTTGACTTAAGGAAAGTGTAGTGTAGACACAGAGTAAATTAAGTCGATTTAAGCAAGCTTAAGTTGACTTAATTTACAAGTGTGGACGCACCCTTGCAGAGGTAAGATGTGTAGAGTCAGTTTTATGCAATTGCTGCCTCCTTGGGCATCAGAAGAATGTTGGAGAGGGAGGGTGCAGAGACACGCTGACAGAAGACCTGAAGCTTGCTGAAAGGAGCCCTCCGCCCAGTCTCTGTAGGAATATAGGAAAGGATCTTTTCCTCAGAATTTAGGATTGACAAAATGGACTCTTCACCCACAGGATTCTCCAGAATCTCTGAAGAAGACTTTTTCCTCAGAACTCATCAGGATTTTTAGAGCCCAGGATGTTCCAGCAAAACTAAGAGAGCAGCACACAACAAGGGCTTTTCAGCCTGAGCAAACCTTTATACCTGTAAATCAAAACAAATTTATGATAGGTAATAATACAGATAAGGTAACTCAACAGACATCCCCACTTGGGACTCATTCAATCCTAAAGTCTGGGTCTGGAGATCTGCTTCCCCAGTGGCCTCTTCCCATATGCTCCCAACAGCCATTCTCACAGCCCCTCCTCTGACCTACACAAAGGGAGGGAAGCTACACTTAATCCCTCACTTACTGGAGGTGTCACCAAATACAGCCTTAGGTGACTAGTAGTTGCAAATTGCTAGTGCAGACAAACAAAGCTACCATTTATATGAGTAGAATTCCAAAGGGGTAGCCGTGTTAGTCTATTGTAGAAAGACAACAGAGTCCTGTGGCACTTTTAAAGATGAGTAGAGCTTACTTGAGTTTCCAACAGGAGCTGTCTGCGTTGTGGAAAATAATTGCTTTTGGCTTTGCCAGCCTACACAAGGGGTTTGTATTGGTGCAGCTATTCTGGTGCTTAACCACTGGCATTTGTTATCTGGACAAATCCCCAAGCCCTTGATTCTGCCCTGAGCCCTATCATGACATCTTTGCCTCAGACGCAGCAGGAACATCTGAGAGGATTTTCTCCTAGCAGGATCAACTGCTGGAGACAGCTATGTTGAGTGTAGGTGGATAGCTAGAGAAATACATTTGCCCTGTGATGGAAAAATCAGCTCCCCCCACCGCCATTAGTATTGAAAAAGAAGAAGACCACAAATATCCATGGTCCTTGTATGATCCTATTACTATGGTAGCTGAGCATCACACAGTCTTTACTGGATTTATCCTTTCAACACCCCTCAGTGGCAGAAATCTACTATTATGTGAGTTGCAGAGAGGCATGGGTATGTCTGGGCTGCAATTGATGGTGTAAGTGTGATGCAGGAAATGGGATGCCTACTCACACTCACTGTAATCTAGCAAGCATGGGTGACAATAGTAGTGAAGTCATGGTGGCACAGACCCCATTGCAGGTCAACTAGAGACCCTGGGTACAGATTCTTGTTACTAGCCTGCACTGAGGTCCATGCTACCACATATTCCCTACTATGCCCACCTGTGCTAAATTACACCATCATTTGCACTGCAAGTATACCCTAAGCAAGTTGCACAGGGCCACACAGGAAGCTTCTGGGAGAGCAACTACTTCAACCTACACCTTCAGGGTCCTAGACAAACAAGCAGATGGCCCTTCCTCATGAATGATCTGAAAACTGAAAGGTAACCATGTAGATGCTCTGCAGTGAACACGGAGACAAACACCAGCTTTATTATGCAAAATAAAGTCAAGTTAACATCTTAGCTGCAGCAATTTAAACAGCTGATTGCTTGCGCTGATTAAGCCAGAGTGAGATTTTACAAGATATGCTTTAAGAGTAGCACAGTGGAAACATTATGTTATTGCTGAGGTGTAACAGTCTACTTGCACACAGGATCTTGAAGAGCAAGCTGGTAACTGTTGGCCCTTTATGCTCTTAGAACAGTGCACTTCGAAACTGGCATGGCACATTTAGTCTTGGCTGGGTGCCATTGTTCATTGCTATGACTATAATAATACCAAAACAATCTTGGTTTCATTTTTCTTGTTTTTAAAAAAGAGTAAAGTACCATAAGAAATGCAGATACTTCTGTATTTAATTTTCTTTTAGGCTACAGTCTATTTTATACTACAGCCAAAAGTGAATAATATACATAGATGGTTTATATTTTGGCCAGTTGAGGTCCCTTATATTGAAATAATGTTTAACAGTCTGGAATGAAAGTGAAAGTGGTTTATTACAAGGTTTCTCTGTATCTCCCAGGTAGATAAAATAGGAACATCCAGCATATTCCTGGGCCCATCAAACTGGACAACTAGCAATGCATACAGAGCACCCTCACAGATTCCCCAGGACAGCTACCTCCAAAAAGGTAAAACCTGGACAGATGGCAATTCCCAGTTTTACACTGCTGGGCACATGCTGTGAGTAACTTTGAAGGGCTAGTCTTCAATTTTGCCACCGTCAGTTGGAACTTCCCAAGCAGGTCTGTGAAGACCCACTTTAGCTGATCAGAAAGCTGATCTCTAAACACCACCCTGGCAACTGGGTTAGCGCTGAGTTGAAGGGAGGCCCCTTCAGATGTGGAGGAGTAAGGAGCTTGGAATGCAGATATGCAAGTTATTTTGAGTAACTTGCGTATCTCCGTTTGACTGCCACTGAAAAGAGAGGGCAGTATATAGACCTGCCTGAATTCTGGCTGCACTTATCCAATGGTTGCTACGGCAAAGATGCTTTTTAAAAAAGAAAAGCACCCTGCAATTCTGCTCTCAACAGCAGCTTTTCTGAGGCATTCCTGTGCCTCCCCCTAGCCTGAATATAGCCTTAAATCCTTATCTAGGGATATCAGTCACAAGGGCAAACTGCACCAGTGCATATTACACTCCCATGCAAATTGTATCTACATGAGGGGTTTGCAATGATGCAGATATGGCAGTGTAGCTATAATGGTCTTTGAAATCCCTGTGTAAATAAGGCTTAAAGTAAGGCACTGTCCACAGTCCTTGGCCAAAATTCCTCAGAGACTCGATGCATATTTGAAGATGAGGGTCTTCTGGACAAATTTATGATAGCAATCCTGGAATTCAGCAAAGACTTCAGGAAGGTGGGTTTGGGAGCCCAAGTGGCTGGTGAAGTAGCTGAGAGTTAGTGGGGGAAGTAGATGTACATCACTTGGAGATGCAGACGAACTGACAGAGGTTAGAGGCTACATTTCTACTACCAAGAAATTTGCTCAAAAGAAACCCCTCTTCTCTTTATAGGGAACTCACACACCCTTACTTTGTTCCAAGCCCCAAAAGCCTATTTATTCTGGGTTTTGTGGGGTGTCAGATTTCACCCCAACTGCTTTTTCCAGCAGGTTTTTTTCAATGTACAATCATGTTAATAAAATGAGGAATATTGGTATATCAGAGCTGCCTGCATTTGTCTCCTCTAGCAAAATGATCACTTAGGTTTCTTTTAAAAACAAACATAAGCCCATTTAATTAAGAACCAATACTGATCCAGTGCTGTGGATGAGAATCAAACAGAAAGGGAAAAATGATGGCTGTCATCCCAACTGTAATTCAGACACATGACATGCATTCAAAGGTGTACATCAGCACATCACAGGAGACATTTGACACCTAGCAGAATTTGAGCCTAAATTTTCAGCCTTAATGTTTTTAATGTATTATTATTTGGATGTGTGTGTGTTGTGGTTATTTTGGATAAGTCCACCAAATAGGAAAACAGAATCTTGATCCAAACCACACAGACAGCCAGACATAAACTAAAAATAGCCACCTTGATTTCATGTATATAAAAAGAAACAATACGATTAAATAGCTTCTGAAGAAGGATAGCTGTTTTAACTTGTTTAAAAGGTCTCTCTCTCCTTTCCAAGGCAGTGTGTGTCAGGGATTCCATTATCTAGATCTCTTTCACTGAGTAGAAGTCAAAGGATAAGCAATGACTTGCCCTTTCCACACATGGCCAGAAGATTGTCTTTTGGGAGCTGCTGAAGTATTAATTAAACAGTTTGGTGCCTCTCTGGCCAGCGGAGGCACACAAAAACGATCCAGCTCCCATAACTGTTGTATACTTAAAGCTCCCAGATAAACCTCTGGAAGTGTTACGTGTGCAAGGAATGCAAGGCTGGCTCACCACAGACAATCTGAATAACCCTGTGGATAGTGTGTCGTGGCACTTTCTGATTTTAGCACATGCCTGAGCTATAATTTTCAACTGCCTTTGTGTTTTAAACATTCTGCTTCCCCTTCCTTGGGGTTGTATTTGTCTCTATGAAAGGATTGGCTCTTGAAAACCGAAAACATCTATCTTAGTTCACAGAGAAAATGTTGATCCCAACAGAGTTAAAAAGCAATGTTTGTTTGTACCAGAAAACCCCTAAATAACTTGGCACAATTGGCAGACCCTACTCAGGGAAAGATCTGCGGGGTTGGAATTCTAGAGCCAAAGCTGCTCTTGACTGAAGTTAATTAACGTAGCTATGTATGAAACTTGTTTGTTTATGAAAGAGCAGCGTCATAATGATATTAGCCTTGTACTTCTGGAAAACTAGTTCCAAACTGTAGCCTAAAGTGGGTCATAAAAGAAATGAAATTTGCTGCTTTTATCTTAATCCCTAGGGGATATATGTGCAGATTACCAGACCACTGTACGATTTAACACATTTGTGGCCTGCACTTAGAAGGAGCTCAGAATATAGCCTGGTAGCGCTGTACTGGGAATCCCAGAGAACACATGCTCCTTGTCAATGCTAATCAATCCTTCATCTTCAGGGGAAGATAACTAACAGAAAAATGTTTCAAAAATGTATTTGTATTTATCACTTTAAGTGTATTCCAGGGAATCACCTGCAATTTATAATGTATGTTTCTACTGAATATGAAAATTCACTTAGTATCTGTGAAGAAGGGATTCCACAGGGTTTGGGAAGTGAGGTAAGGTAGAGGTGTGAGAGGAGCGAGTTAGGAGACAGGATGAGGGAGTGCAGGAATTCTGCCTATAGCACTGCACCCTGAAAACCAAATGAATTTCTACCTAGCAAGTTCCAAAACAAACACGGAGTCCTGTGGCACTTTAAAAGACTAACAGATTAATTTTTTTCCATGAGCTTCCTTGGGTGAAGTCTCACTTCACCAGATGCCAGACTGTTGCTGAATTTCGGGGCAAGTGTATAATTGGTCTCAGACTAGAAGTGGGCAAAGGGAGGATAGTGAAATTGCACAAGCCTGGAAAGGGAGCATGGGCCTGGGAAGAAGGGGGGATGGAGCATTTGGGTGAGGGTGAGAGGGATAAGACTGGAGCTCGGGGCACGAAGAAATAGATTGGGTGAGAAGCTGGGAAGAGAGAAACTGGGAAGGGCTGAGCAAGGAGACTGAGCTGAGGAATCCAGAAAAGTGAGACTTGCTGGACAAGGAGATGGGGACTAAGCTGAGAAGTTGGAGATGGGGTCAGGATAATGGCTCTGAGATGAAGAGATAGTTGGAGGGGACAGGATGGAAGGGGTCAGACACTGGAAGGGAATGTGCAGAATAATCTGTGCCCCTGAGAGACACTTCCTTGCAGGGCTGGCCCAACCATATAGGTGAACTAGGCAGCTGCCTAGGGCACCAGGCTTTAAGGGATGCCAAATTAGATGGAAGTGATTTATTTCTCTATTTAAAAAAATAATTTAATATGTTATCTCTTATAACATGTGCAGAAAGGGGCACTAAAATCATAACTTGCCTAGGGCTCCAAAAACCCTGGCACTGGCCCTGCTCCCTTGACTTCCACAAGCCTGGAATGGAGCTCAAGAATTCTGAATGTCACCATTCCTCTGCTAGCTACCACTGTATTAAATCAGACTCCTCAAGCCCCCTCGGGTGCTGGTCCACACAAAAGAAGACAACCTACTGTTGCAATTAGTTACTGTGTTAAGTGGCACAGGTGTGATTGGTGAATCTGAAAGTGCCAACCCTGATGATGAGCCATGTGGGTGTCAAAATGATGCCAACTGGTGGAATTTTGGAGTGGAGTTCAGTTTGTTTATTCAGTAAAAATAAAAATCTAGGAAACGATACACAACTGATAATGTTACAATCACCATTGTTAAAGTTGTAAAGTCAAACTCTTGGGAGTTGGAAAACACACAAAGGAACACTTAATTCCCCTCCTCCGCAGCTTGTCTTATCATATATGCTCATGTACTAATTTTTCCACAGGACCCTGCTTCATTCAGTGCACAGGAAGAATTCATTCTACAGCCCCTCCCTGACCTAACCATCTCCCCTCAGCCCCATAGCAGCCGCAGCCTTGCCTTTCCCCACCCCAGCCATCTCCCCAAAGCCTCTAGGTACCTAACCCACAACTCAACCCCACCCATCTCCTCAAAGTCCCTCTGCATCCTACAGCCTCTCCCCACAGCCCCATGGCACCCCACAACCTCTCCTCTCCCCACTCCAGCCATCTCCCCAAAGACTCTGCACCACACACCCACCACTCCACCCCACACCTCTTCCGGAAACTCATCCTCTTCCACGCCCGGCCCCGCCCATTGCCGCAGAGCCACGCCCCCGGGCCTGCTCAGCCCTCCCCCCATCTCCCTCTCATCGCCGGTCACCCCGCCCATCCCTCGCGCTGGGCCGTTGGCCCCGCCTCCTGTGACGCGTCGTGCGCAACCGCCGGCACTGTACGGTAGCAGCTCCCAGCGAGCTCACGCGGAGCGGGGCGAGCAGCGGGCGGCGATGGGGACACAGGGGACCGGGCGGAAGCGGCTCCCCAACCGGGAGCGGCTCACGGCGGAGGACGATGCGCTCAACCAGATCGCCCGGGAGGTGAGGGGGGCGCGGGCCGGCCTGACACGGAGCGGAAATGGGGGGCGGCCCCGCTCCACGCTGCTCCGGCGGCCGGGGGGCTTGGCGGGTGCAGGGTCCGGGTGCCGGGGAAGGAAGGAGGAATATGTTGGAGCTCGGGGGGCACAGGGAGGCCGGGACAGGGGGACTCGGTGGAGGGGGTGATAGGGACCAGTACTGGGCGCGGGAGAGGAGATCGGGGGGGAAGAAGGGCGTGATGGGGACTGAGGAAGGAAGGAGGGGGACAGGCGCGGTGGGAGGGGAGATACAGCTGGGCCATGGGAGGAACTGGGTGGGGGAGAGCGACGGGAGCGAGTGATGGGGACTGAGTGCGGACACGGGGGGCAGAAAGGGGTGATTGGGAGTGGGAGGGGTTATGGGGACTGAGGGAGGAGGGGGGCAGGGGAGTGATGGGGACTGGGGGTGGGAGGGGTTATGGGGAAACGGGGACAGAAGGAGGTAAGAGGGACTGGGGGCAGGGGAGTGGCTGTGGGAGGACACACGGTAGGAGGGGTACAGTGCAGGCAGGGAGAAAGGAGCTGTGTGTTTCCTGGGGTGTTCCAGGGTGTTGAGGTGGCCGGGGAGGAGCTGGGGTGTGTGACAGCAGCCCCCAGGGGAGGGTTTGTGGCTGGGCGGGCGGGCGGGCGGGAGGGAGGGAGGGAGGAGCTGCTGCTGCTTGTCACTCCTTGCTGCTTCATGGTCTTTACTGAAGAGACAGTAGGTGCCCACTTGTCAGAACAGCCTGCTTCTGCTGCCAGGGGCCTTCGTCTCCTGGGTATCTTACCTGTGCACCTCTGGGCAAAGTTTGTGCCTCTACACATTGTCCACCGGGAATGTGGTCATGGGGAAAGGGCAGATAGTTAAATGCTCAGTTTTCAGTAGCACCCCATTTCCAAACTTTTGGTGACTTGCTGCTTGGTATGAATTATTTTATCCTGCAGTATGAGAAGTGTTACAATGTAAAGGCAAGAATGTAACCATTCTCCCCTCTTCCCTCCAATTGGCTTTTGCATGGCATTTTCATGTTACTTCAACCTATGGCTGGTGCCCTGATATGCTTGACCTGTGGAAGGAACGAAAGATTTTACTTGTTTTATGCTAGTAAAAACTTAACATTTCATAAAGGAAAACTTTTGGCAATATGATTTAGAAGAAAGGAGAGGAAACATTCTAATTAATGTGGATTTTGTCAGAGAAATGAGCGAAGATGGGCAATACACACTTCTAGATTTTGCAAGAAATAGATCTTCAGTGAATTATCAACCATATTTTAAAATATTTTTTATCACATGTGAATTCTGTGTTGCAGTTCTATGGGCATAATATTTGGCACACTATATTTTAAATTATAAGTGTATGTTTAAATTGACATGTATTTATACTTTATTACTTATCCCAAACATTGAAAGTTTAAGCTAGCATGAGCCATTTGACACTTCTGCATGGTTTTTCCTTTTTTCAGTAGCTTTACCTGGTATTTCTGTAACTAAGATTTCCCTGTTCCACATGATCAAAATTTTAGAACTCAGTATATAGGAATGTACATAAAACCATGTGTTAGCAGTAGTTATTTAAATCCCAGGACGTGTTTTCTGACCTGATAAACTCTGTTTTATGCATTAATGAGGAATCTGAGTTGAGAGCATTTATGTAGGAATCAATGCAGAATTCCCACTTACCAGCAGAGCCGCACCCACAGGAATTCTGGGCCCCTGGGCAGAACAGTCCCACTCCAACCCAGGCCCTGCTCTAACTCTCCTTCCACCCCAGGCCCTACACTGTTCCCTGCTTGACCCCCTCACCTTCCTTCCTCCCACCCCCCATCGCTAGGTCCCACTGCTCTCTTCCACATTCCCCCTTCCCCATGGCGGTGAGCAACAGGGGGAAGGGGAGGGAGATGCGGTGAACAGTGGCGAAGGATTGAGCAGGGGAGGAGAGGAGGGATGTATGGGGCAAGCAGCGGAGAGAGGGTTGGATGGGAAGGGGGGACGATGGCTGCCAGGACGTCAAGCAGGATGGGATGAGAGATGGGAAGCCAAGTGAAGAGGTAGGCTTGTGGGAAAGGGCAGAGTGGGGAATGGACTGTGAGCAGGGACCATGGGCAGAAGAGGTGGGATGGGGAGCTAGTCTCCCTGAAGGGAAGCTTTCATCTATTGCCCGTTGCTTGGACCCCTTTTAAAACTGCCAGGCCCCTGGACAGTTGTCCCCTTTGTGCCCCCTCCCCCCCATAAGCAGGCCTGCTAATCAGTAAGTATTATAAGAGGGAGTTTTCTAATGAAGGTGGAGTACAGTTGGTATGTTAAAATCCATGCATTGCTACCCTATGCCATCTCTTTTGGCTTAAAAGCTTGCATAAACTTGACTGACTTTTTTTTTTTTCTTGGCTAGGAGACACCCACGTGTAATTATAAGGCTTCAGATAAAAAGCAAAGAGTGAGCCAGAAATTCTGTGGTAAAGAGAAACAAACATTATTTAGCTGGGTTTTTTAAAATCTCTTGATGATATGCTCTGTATATAAATAAAGATTTTTAGAGCACCCTCTATTATGGGCACTAACCGAACTGCAAAAAGCAAAATTTTAGGTGAGTTGAGAGGAGTGGATTTTTTATTTTATTTTAATTTTTTTTCTGCTCTACTTGGCACTTGTGCAATGAAAAATGTCTTCAAGACATAACTATATTAATTTGTAGTATTGACAACTTGATAAGGTATTGAAGAGTCAGAAAATCTGAAACTTCTAGGTTGGCTTGATTTAAACAGTAAGGGCTAGATCCTGAAGGTCCTCCTGAGTGCCCATAGTTACCACAGGCTTAAATGTGAGTATAGGGTGCTCAGCACATTGGAGGATGAAACCGTAATTGTTCAGTGAACAAATCTTACATAAAGAAGTCAGATAAGAGTCTGATTGTCTGCTCGGATGGAATACAAATATATTGTCCACCCTTTTTTGATCAGTAATAGAGGCATAGAGTGATAGCAGCAGGCAGGAATAAAAAGATTCAAGAATTTGGTTGGCCACAGGCGCCCCATACATTTGTTAGTGTCAAGTTTGTTATTTTATTGGCATCAGTCATTTATTTGTATTGGCCAAAGAGATCCTGAATCTTTGGAACCTAACTTTTTTCTTTTCTGTATAGAGTGCATTCCACTGGTGGCTTCTATACATGTACAGGTATTAGTTATTAATTCCCAAGGTTTGCAAAATTGTGTCCGAAGGGATTAATGGTACAGTAATTCCATCAAAGTTATCTGCTTTAGGAAACCTGATATCACAGTGCAAATTTATTAAATGCAGAACAGAAAAGTTACATTAACATCAAGGGTGTTGATCCATTTATGATATTGGGGCAGTGCTTAAGTCTACAGTATTTTAAAGTGTTTATTTATAGGAGAAACATCACTTAGTGCCAACAAGTACTGAAGTTGTTCTCTTCTCTTATTGCTTTGGGATAGTAAAACTGCTGGTATGCCTTCTGATTGTGAGGTCAGCATTAATAACTGAAACAAGAAAATTCAGGCCATTGTCTCTTTTTTGAGCTATATCAAAATGTCAGAACATAGGCAAAATAGGAAAAGTATAAAATACAGAATTAAGAAATAAGGTTTAGACATGAACATAGTTATGCAGCTAATCTTCAGACTTATATAATTTATTTTACTGCTATGGGTTCATAACAATGGCTCTAGTTGTATGAACATTTAATGTTTTTCATGGATTCTCCAGTATAAAGTACGGTAGGTATCTAACATAATCTTTGCTCCTGTGTTTGTTTCAACAAGCAGCTAAACAAATATTGTCAACTGTCTGAGCAATGTAAATGGCTTACAGTGCAAATCAATATTAGGAGCCTTTTGGAGGAAGAGAAAATGGTTATAAAGGCCTTGATCTTATGTTTACTGAAGCTGATGGCTAAAGCTGTAATGATGTGGGATCAGTCATAGGCCCTGGTCCTCCATGATACTAAGCATGTGCCTGACTTTAAGCATGTGAGTAGTCTCAATGAATTCAGTGGAATGACTTGTGATTAAATTTAAGTGCTTGTTTAAGGAATTTGCTGAATCGGGTTCTTACATGTTAAAATGCCACTTTAAAGAAATCAACAGACTTATTCCCAATTTCGTGTGACTTCGCCTATATAGTATTGTAATGAGCAGACTTAATTAGGACAGTCTTCCAAATCCTTGCTTTCTATTACGCGTTCCTGTTTTAGTTTCAACTTTTTCCCAAAACTTTGTTTATTGCCTTCCTACCCCGAAGGCAAACAGTAAGTGTGAGTTCTATGTTATCTGGAGTTTAGCTATATAAAAGACAGATCCATTCAACTGAACTCTTTAATCATCTTTATCATCCAACTTTTTCCCTGGGCTATAAGGTTGAGATCTGGAAAGTTCAGAGTTTTCTCAAATTATTTTTAACTGCCTGAACTATTTAGTTTCAGTCCTGTGAGTTGGCTAGTGCAGCTATAACAATTCATTTTTATTGCTTGTCTGCACTAAGGGATATAGTGAATATATTTATTATGCATTATTTGTGTTTTTATTATTTTATTTTTAATCTATAGAGGTTTTTACCACATTTGTCATTCTAGCATCTGAGTGCATTCTGGTGTGTGATTAACATCTGTCTTAAACTTCTGGGATCAGTTTGTACAAAAATTTTATAGCATCCTCTTTTTCCTTCATAGTGAGAATATCAAGAAAGCTGGTGTTCAGATGGGTGACAATATTCAGGCCAGCTGATCCAGCCTCTCTTTAGTCACACCCTGATGTTTTGGCAAAGTTTTGAGACATTTATGGGTTTTGGTGTGGGTTTCCTTTTTTTCTGCCTATATATTGGTCACAAGCTTTTCCACTTCCTTCAGCCATCATCCCTCATAGCTGTTAACTTCCAGCCATTGAAGCTTGTAAATTAATAGATTCTAGTAAGTTATTTTGTCATGTTCAGATTGTGTATAGGGAATCTAGTGGCCATATCAGGCCTTGATCATGTAGGTATCATTCCTGAGGCCTTGGGAGTCAAACTCAGAATTTATGCATTTTGCTCTTTGAATTATTTCTTTCTTTCCTGTATAGAGTTCTACCTATATGGAATCTTCTCAGGTAATGTCTACAGCTGTAACACTAAATCAACAGTTCTTCCCCATGTATTAGTTCCTTTTTCAGAAAGCATCTGATTTTGTGTAGTATTAGATACACTGCCTGACACTTGAAATGTAAGTCTCCAAAATTGGGAAATGCTATTCCGGTTTTGGTGAATTTGCAGATCATAACTCCTTTACCAGTGCAATGTTATACAGAATGCAGGTAAAAACTCAGAGCAGTTGGTGAATGAGGGAAGTGAACATGATGTTTCTCACCTCTATCTACAGGATATGAGAGAGCAGTTTCGGGAGGAAGCAACGTGACCCAATGAAAGGAAATTGTATAAGTGAAGCAAATAATAATGACAGCTTCTTATGTACTAAATATTGACACTTGGTTTTCCAGCTGTCTCTCTGCTGGGAATTTTAGCAGTTCTCTCACCATTGGTCTAGTTCTGATGGAAGAACTATTGTAGACCTGCTGCAAACAATTTTACCACCAAGTTGTTTAGACCTGTTCCGAGTAGTTAGTGTGGTGGTAAGAATGCTTGCGGGCTGTCTACAGTAATATTTCCTACAGTGTGAAAATAGTTTAATGTTCATTAGGCAGAGCTATAGTGCAGAAGAAAGGGTAGGAGGGGAATAGTGAAATACCACTAATCAGATGTAACTTTTTTGCTGCGGATTTGGGAATTAAATGAATTGCAAACTTGTAAATATATTTAGCATGATCTCTCAAGGTTTAAAAAAATCATATGGTACTCTGAATCTCTAGTATGCAGAAAGATGTCTTCCACTAAGGATTTTATTGTATTATCTCCATCACCAAAACTATTTCTCCTTGATTGTATCAGTGCTTAAGGGTGAGAGGAACACTGAGCAGTGACAGGCGTCTCGTTCAAATTCTGTCACAGACCAGTGATGATGCCAGCAGATTATTCTGTTTAGCTCCATGGAGACTTTTGGACTGTATTGTTCTCCTCCAGGAATACATGCCAAGGATGTTAACAAAATCTAGTAGTTCAGCATTGATGAATACTGGGCCATCTCTCCAGTAGTTGTAGGGCGCACACAATGGAATCCTGTGTCAGAGCTCAGACGCTAATACGTGGCATACCCTACATTGTAATGTGGTGTCTACATTTTTGTGGGGATGGGTTGTCTGGTATTTCCCTGTACAGTGTGGATGGGTCTGACAATCTGGTGAACCAAACTTGAGGCAGTGCTGTTTTTTCAGGAATACTTTTCTCCTGCAGACTTCCCCTCTGTCTTGTTTTTATAAGCTGTTAATGGTAAATGGATATACAGGAATCTAGTAAATGTAGCAAGAAAATTCATGTCAGCTACATAAATGAAGCAGTTCTGCTATAGGCATATTTCTATATTAATGGTTATTTCTTTGTCAGGCACACAAGACTGTAAATTGCTATTTTTATTAGGTTATGTCTAAAAGTCATTTATATATCATGCTGCTGGCTTTTTGTATGTAAACTTTGATATTACTAAAAAATCAATACTGAGTCACATTATCTGTATGCTGGAAAACTTGTTCTCATTTTTGCTTTTTATCCAAGTGACCATTAAAAAGAACTTGGTTGGCTACAAAATTAAAGAGGGCAGTAATTAATTCCAGGAAAATCTTTACAGTCATTTTCCTTTTATTAAAGTTAATATAATGTTAGGAGAACATTTTCAAATTCTAAATGTATAGTACCGTATTATATTTACCGTAGTTGAATGCAGTCAACTTAGTCTTGTGTGTGCCTTTAAAAAGAAAACGTTTTCATGATCAATTTCAGTGATAACAAATCAATTTTAACATCAGTGGGTTTTGGTTTAAGCATTCCGTTGCATTGTCTGCAGTCCAAAAATTGTGATACTCTTCTAGTGCATGGGAACCAGAATGTGTGGCTCACTAGAAATAACTACAAATTAAAGTGAAATTGACCAGGCAGTCTTCATTAAGCTGAGTGAGGTAAATATTTAAATAAACCTAAATGGTGAAGAGACACAACTTCTCATTATGAGAAACTGTGGTATATGCATGGAGAGGGAGATGTTTTTAAAATCTGGCCTGGGTTTTGAATGATACTGAAGAGGGCTTACTGAGGAGGGCTAAAGGGTTTGACAGCAGGAGATTTTATTACATTTTATTTTGTTAGTTTATAGTTGTTTTGATTAGAGGTTGATATTATCCATTTGAGTCCTGATATTGGAAATCAGAAAGTACCACTCCAACTGAAGTTTACTTCTTAACAAATCAAATATATTTATTTGAGTGTTAATCTGCTAGATTCCTTTCAAGAACTTCGGAGATCCAGACATTTGAAGTTCATTTGTTCCAGCTGGAAATTTGTTTTTCTAATGGGCCCTCTGTTTGCTTACAGTTTTCATGGGTTGCTAGGTCTGATCAGAGGGCAGATGATAAATGATTTCCCGTGGAATTATTACGTAACAATTTGGGTAGACATCGGTAACCAATGTCTATTCTAAGACTCAGCACATTCAGTTAGTGCTTTTGTAACCCAGAATGTTTAAATATAGTTTTATAAGGCCTACCTGTCTGTGCTTCAAATTTTCATTGCAAGATTCTGGTAGTTTTTTTTTCAAAACCCAGTCTTTTTAATGAGGCAGTGTGGCTTAGCAGCTGAACTGGGGGCCAAGATTCAAGAGTTGTGTTCTTGGGCAAGTCACTTAACCTCTCTATGACACTGATCCATTTGCAAAATGGTTACTATCGTATAATACTCATACGCACATAAGGATGGTAATTTGAGTGAGAGAAATAGGGCAAACCAAGCAGTTCTCTGTGCTGATATTGGCTGAAAAGTAGGAGTGGTATGTCTTGTTAGATGGCTATGAAATCTTCTTGATTAATATTTGGAAGTATGAAGGTGCGTGCATGATGCTTCTGGGAACCTGATATTGTATAGACTACCATATAAATATTTTATCAGCTCTGTCTGTGAGCCAGCCAGAACCATCAGAGAACTGTTTGTTTTTTGCATTAATATTTTTGAACAGTTTATGCTATTTTGAACAAAACTATTTATAGATTTATAACTTAAAAATTAATTTTGACTTTTTACCACTTTGCCCAACAACTTCTTTTTGACATATTTAGAATAATCTATACCTAGAGTGCATTTGAGGCAACACAGAACAACATTTATATGAGAGAAAGCTGGCATGACTTTATAGAGTAAAGCTGAAAGTGACAGAAGCTAGTAATGCCCATGTAGGCTTGATCGTAAACCCATTTCGGTCAAGGGAGTCTTCAGTGCAAGGGTTAGGACTATAAAGAGGAAGCCATAGTTGCCAGTAGGATAGGGAGAAGGGTTCCCATTATTAAAAGTTTAGTAGTTCATGAAATAAATATGCTCAGTTTCTTTTAGGAACTTTCCGTTTATTCTAAGTTATTGTACTTGTATAGCCCATGAGCACCACTTATTTTAGTGTTCACTTCCCATCCTTTTTCAGAGGAAATGCTCAGGCAAAGCATTGGATAGTTTTAGAATCAAGACAAAACCCTAAAATACATATTATTAAAATGTAATGGATGATCTTCTTAAACTATAATCCACCTAAAAACATGTGCATTAGCTTCTTCAAATAATTGGCTATTTATTTTGTGTACACCCTTGGCCTGGATCCTGCTCAGCTGTTCTTTGACTGGCTGAGGAAACAGCTGTGTTGGTACTCTGAGAGACTTGTGTAAGAATTGAAAGAATATAGAAATCTAAAGCTGATCCCTTTACGAGTCCAGGTGGTGTTTATCTGCACAACTCAGTGCTTACTCTGAACCGTCTGTCTATCCTACCCTACACAAGCACTATTCTGAATTGGTTGTTTGATGAAATTTGGTGTCGCAGAAGTTCTTTCAAAATGGTATTCAGATGACCTAACCATCAGAACAAAGATCAAATGCATTTCACAGCAGACCTGCACCAAGAAGAGAAACATTTATCCTCAGTGGGGTACAGTCAGGTCACCAGGCTAACAGGAGCAAGCTGCCAGGCATGCAGTATATCAATCTAGATGGACACAGACACTCAGTAACCAAGGCTTAAAATAGCTCGTCTGAATCTGCTGTTCCCTCGCTTCTGCACTTAAACCCACATTTGTAGGGAAGATGAACCATACTCCTCACCTCTGATAGAAGAGAGGAGAATTTTACCTTGAAAGTAATGAGGTAGTTTTAATGCTCTCATCACTTGCGTTCACACATCAAGTCTGTGAGTGAAAGAAGGGGGTCATTTTACTGGCATTCCAGCCTGGAGCTCTGCATACTTCTGACTTCATCTGATGCATTTAAATATCTGACTCAAGTTCATAGGCATGAGTGGCTCATTTTAGTCATGGCAAATGCAGAAGAATCATTTCTAAGGTTGGAAGTTGGTTATATTATTATAGTAATAAGGGGAGCATGCTTTGGGTTTTATAAAAATAATTCACAAGTTTCGACTCCCAAGAGGTTAGTTTGCATTTGCTCCATTCACCTAAGTGTAGGACAAAGGAGTATATAGGATTCTTCTGATTAAAGGTGAAAAATTCTAGAATGTAAGTACTAAATCAGGAGAAATGGAACACCTCTTGAAAATAATTGGCACAAATAGTTGATTTGCAAGACTGAAGTCTGAGCAATATCAGCCACTTCTTTAGTGCATTATAATCCAGACTTATTAAACTGTTTGGAAATAGGGCACATCAGTATTAATACAGTGGCCACTATTGATGGTGTTTCAGGGAATTCAAAGACAAAAACTATTAAATAGCTGGTGGGAGGACCATAAGGACATGTTAAAGCATGCTTTGTATGGCAAAATGAAATTAACTAGAGACATTTGAAAGATTTAAATTTCTAGGAGAAGATCAATTAGTAGCCAAGAGAGTGCTAGAAGTAAGGGGGTGAAATTATACAGAGGAAAGCATGAAATGTCAGGAAAAAACATCTGTCTTCTAAACATGGCTGTCTTCTAAACATGCTGTGGAAGTCCTCAAAACTGTACTGACTGGTCAAAGAGCAGAAGTACATAGTATAGGAAGCTATTCTGCGTTGGCAGGAAAATGGACTGGATTCTGAACAGCATTTCTCAGACTGTGTTCCATGGAACACTGGTGTTCCATGCAATGTGAATAGGTGTTTCATGAAAAAATTTCGATGCTAGCAATATTTTTCCTTCTAAAATATTACATATGAAATTATGTATAAAAACACTAAGGTATTTGAATAGTATTTAGATTGTAGATATATTAATATTTATAATGCATTCATAATAGTATACAGACATCCCCCAAAACCCAACTCTTTTAAATCAACTTTTGAGCAATACTCCTCCCCCTCCCCACCATCATGTATGTGTTCCCTTAATATATTCCAAGCCCAAAAGTGTTCCGTAACCAAATTAGTTGGGAAATGCTGGACTAGAAGATGGCCTAACCACTTAGAATTTATCTGGCATCATTGTCAGCCAGTTGGGAGAATTCAAGTTTCTAGTGTTCAGTTCCAAAAGCATTTCACAAATTTGATTGGCTGCACTTTAAAAACATTGTCAGTGCATAGGAAACACAAATAATTGAAATACAGGTGGCAGGAAATAGGCACAACCTGTGGGGTACTGCTTCTTGGACCAATCAGTGAGTAGGAGTTGGTACACAAAAGAATTTGACCTCAAAAGTTAGTTGGTGTTTTCCTTTTGTTATGTGCATCAGGAGGATGACTAACATGGAGGAAAGGAAGAGCTACTAACATTACTGGGAATATTAAGCCGTAAATGTCTAGGAAAGCAATGGGTCTTCAAACACCACTACTTTCCTGTTAATTGTCAGTTTTTTATCTCTTGTTGGATTAAGTGGTGGTCTCAGATAAATGTCAGTTGTGCTTGTGACTAAACCAGTAGTAAACATCTGGACTGCCACTCTACTCTACACCACTACGTTCAACTAAAAATGGTCATGCGCACAATTTAGCTGTACTGTTTTATAGTGGGCATTCTGTATCAGAAGGTGCAATTTAGGGTTCTGTTGGAAATTGTATTGTAGTTCTGTTTTGAGATTTTTCATAACTTTGGAATTTTTTTTCTTAACCAGAAATAATTATCATGGAAAATATGAGAAAAATTGGAAGAGTTGTTTGAGTTATGGAAAGATGAAAAATATTTTGTTTAAAGACAGTTCTTTGCTTACAATTCAAATGGCTGAAATTAATAATCTGAAATGTTTAGAATGACTGCTTTTGTTACCAAAAATCACCTTTAAAATTTAGCTATTAGGATAGGTGGTAGCAACTTATGCTAAATTTGGGAGTTTACAATTGTTCCCAACCTGTGGCCCAGGGGCCAAAAGTGGCCTGTGGCTCTTTTCCTGCTTGCTGTAGAAGGGAACCACTGCCTAAGGACCCAGTCAGCACTCGTTTCTGTGGAGTTACAGGATGAGTGCAGGCTCTTTGCTGCAGCAAAGGGGATGGGAGATCAGCTCTCCCCGGCTCCTGGCTGTAGCACGGAGCACAGCAAAGTGCTCCACCTAGGTCCACAGGCATTGGGGTCCCTGCTGGAGCCAGAAAGAGAGGAGCATTGATTTCCCATCCCCCTGGCTGCAGAAGGAAGTCACTGCCTACAGGATGCATGTGGTTTCTATACTGCAGTCAGGAACATGGGAGATCAGTGAGAACTCCTTCCATCTGTAGAGCCCTGCATGGATACAAATATGTGGATCTGCGCCCGATCTGCATTTGCAAGAAATGATCCATGAATATCTGCATTGTATCTGCAAATGTGGATATCCACAGTTATGATGAAGATCTCCACAGATTTTCAGGGCTCTAACCATCTGGCTGCAGAGGGGGGCGGCCTGATGGCCCTTCAGGGTGGTAAAAATGATATCTGTGGCCCTCGATCCAAAAAAGTTGGGAACCACTGACATAGTGTGTTAGATCAGTGGTTCTCAACCTTTTGCAGGTCGCAACGTACTTGGCAGCATTTTGCGACCTTCCAGGATACCCCAGACCACCCCCACCAGGCCAAATCCAGCCACATGTTCTCACAATAGAATTCTAACGTATTTCTTCATGCAATGGACAGTGAGCCTATGGAATTCATTACCATGGGGTATTGTGAAGGCTAGATATATAACAGGTTTCAAAAAAGAATTAGATAAGTCCATGGAGGATAGGTCCATCAGTGGCTGTTAGTCATGAATGCATGGTCTGGGTGACCCTAAAACTCTTGATTGCCAAAAGCTGGGACTTGTTGACTATGATGGAGCAGTTGATAATTGCCCTGTTCTGTTCATTCCCTCCAAAGCATCTGGAATTTGTTTATTGTCAGAAGTCAGGATACTGAGCTACATAGACCACTGGCACTCTGACCCATTATGGCCATTCTTACGGTCTTGGAGCTGAAGTGTAGTGACCCATCATGATTCGTTGGGTGCAATTTGAGAGAGGACTGACCCATATAAACACACCTGCTTACTGCTGTTATGTGTCTGAGTGGAGTTAACAACACTTCATGCAGTGTGGTTTTAAATGCTGTGGTGAAATCCAGTAAAATAAATGGTTGCCATTGTCTATGGCCAAGAGGAAGTCATCCAGAATCTGGCCTTGTTGCAATCTTATGCCTGATTGGGATGGGCCCACTTATTTTCTATGACTTTTGCCTCCTTGGTCCCTTCCCCTGCTGTCACTCCTTTGCTCCTGCAGAGAATACCACTGTATATTTTATGTGGAGAACTGAGACCTAAGCTTTCTTCAGTGATGTCGTTTTTTTTTCTTGTAACATGGTTCCAATGTGCTAAGGTGCTTTCCTAGTTGCTGTGTGTTTTCTCTGAGTAAATGTTTAGCCTTTTTTTCCCCTTTATTTTTGTTTTGTATGCTGTTGCAAAAGTAATGAGAGATTCTTGGGTTAACCAGAATGACTTAGGGCGATTGCCACTTGCGTAGTTTTTTTCCTCGTTACTTAGCAATTAGATGAGGCAGTGCTCATTGTCATTGGAATGCCAAGAAATACAAAAACAGTAGTTAAATGTTAGAGCCAACAATTATGTTTCTTTTGAGCTGTCATAATGCTTGCATTCATGTTAATTAGAGTAAATTATCTTGCCTAAGTATAATTCATTGCTAAATGAATGAGTTAGTGGATATAGGCCAGTGGTGGCGAACCTATGGCACGCGTGCCAGAGGTGGCACTCGGCGCCCTCTCTGGTGGCACGCACGCCCAGGGTTCAACAACCTATGGCAGTTGTTTTTTCTAACTAAAACCTCAGTATTGGCACTTTGCGATAAATAAGTGGGTTTTGGGTTGCAGTTTGGGCACTCGGTCTCTAAAAGGTTCGCCATCACTGATATAGGCCATGTCTACACTAGAGAGTTTTTCTAAATTAATTGTATTGGTTAAAAAAAAAGTGCTACAAGTATAGTGCTTGCGTGCATCCACACAGCACTTCTTGTATCGCAAAGGAGCATCCACACTGTATCACCACCAGTGAGTGTAGTGTGTTGTGAGTAGCTATTCCACCATGCCACTTGTCAGCTTTCAATGGTAGGAATTCTGGGATGAAGGAGAGGAGCATAGAGTACCTTTGGTACATTTTCAGTGTCCCATTGGGCAGAGCGTTTCCTCGCCGTCATTCTCTGTTGTTATTGGCATCTTGCACCCTTTTTCTTGCACATCCACCTTCCCAATCTCAAAAAAATGGATCCTGCGCTACTCCCCAGTGTTGCTTGCAGCCTTCTGAATACATCATGGCTGGTTGTGTAATACATTGTAGGCATCTGGGCAGTTTTGTAGATAAAAGAAGCATTGCAGCGTGTATACTGGGATTGTTTTGTCGGCAAAAGTCAACCTTTTTGCCACAAAACTTTCTAGTATAGACAGGGCCATAATTATAGAATCATAGAAACTGGAAGGAACCATGAGAGGTCATCGAGTCCAGTCCCCTGCACTCATGGCAGGACCAAGTGTGACCGGGGCCTCCTGGGATACCCTCCTGGACGTGCAAAAATCAGGGCAAGCTGCAAAACCGGGAGCCAAACTCCCCACACACTGATGGGTGGTACTTAAACCAGTCTCCCTATCAGTCACAACCAGGCTTCTGGTTCCCCACACCGGGTACCAAGAAATCTGCCCAAAATAGAAACAGCCCCTTTTATTGCACTCCAGCTCCCCCGGCTCCCACCTAGCCGCACGGTCCCTTAAAGATATAGGTTCTCCTGACCCCAAAGGGCCAGCCACAGCATGCAGAACAATATAGGTTTGGATCTTACTCAAAATACCACACTGGTACCCAATCCTTTAGCAATTACAACTAAAGGTTTAATATAGGAAGAAAAGAAACAAAATATGAGAGATGTTAAAGGGTCAAAGTGAATCACATACATACAAATGATTTAAAGTTCATGAAAAGCAGTTTACAAGCTTGTTCCTCTGGAGTTTGCAGGCTTGTTCCTCTGGTAAACACCCAGCACCAGGGTGGGCCTCAATCCTTTGTTCAGTCTCAGAGGAATAGTTCCAGAGATGGGTGTTGGCTGTAGACTGGGGACTTGAGAGCCAGATGGAGTCGGGGCTGCTGCCTTTTATCATCTCTGGCCTTCTCCATGCTGTGTGCAGTTCTTTCCAATCAAAATGGAGTTGTCACATGTTCAAGTCCTGGTGGCTCAACAGGTTTTCTCCTACGGCCCATTATACTGGGGAGCTTCCTTAATGGGCCATTAGGGGGACAATGGCTGGGTAGACATACAGTCTGGGGGAATTTCCCCAGACTCACACCAATTAAAATATAACAATCATATTCCTAATTTCTAATATGAATACGAATCCTACACATAAACTATATAATCATTCCCCACAAATTATTACCTTTTTATTGACATCAAACATGACATAGTTCCTATGGATTATAACAATTATAAAATATTAATACAAAATGATATCATAAATGGTTCCCTAAATCCGGACAGCATCACACCAAGTATCCTCTTAAATCATCGCTGACAGGTGTTGCCTAACCTGCTCTTAAAAACTTCCAGTGATGAATATTCCACAACCTGCCCAGGCAACTTATTCCAGTGGTGAACACCCTGACAGTTAGGACCTTTTCCTAATGTCCACCCTAAACCTCCCTTGCTGTAATTTAAGCCCATTGCTTCTTGTCCTAATCACAAGTTACTTTTGGTTTCCTCAAAAACTGTTTTCTCATTAAATCAAAGATTAGCCTCTGAAATGTATTTGTACATAAACATGTTTTAGATAAATGTAGATTCTCCAAGGAAGAGCAATTAGAGGTCCCTATTTTATTGAAAATGAGCTCTGTGTAAAGGCTTCATGTTAATATATTTTCCTGGGGTGGTAGTTTTGTACCTATTTTATGTTTTTATACCGACCGGTTGGAATTAAAATAAATGGTGATATTATCTCTGAAGTGGGCAGTTTTCCTGAGGTTGCTTTGTAGAGAATTCTTGCTGTCACTCGATTGCTTAAACTGTGTTACACTGTCTATGTAAATCTTGAACTCTAAGAGCTAAGATTCTGTCTGATGAAGTTGCATTTTCTCCCATGAAAGCTCATGCGATAAATACATTTCTTTTCTTCGTCTTTAAAAGTGCCACAGGACTCCTTGTTTTGCTTTGCTTCCACAAACACTGCACTATGGTTATTATTACATTTTCGTTGCTCTTTCTCTTCTCCAATATTTGACTACAGTTGAATATTTTGCACTTGATTTTTGCTTCTTTCTCTGTTTCCCCTTTTTCCTTTTCACAGCCCAAAATTTTCTTGGAATCCCAGTCCCTATCAAAATAGTTTGAAAGAGGTAGCCGTGTTAGTCTAGTTCAGCAAAACAAGGAGGAGTCCTATGGAACTTTTGGTTTGTTAATCTTTGAAAGTGCTACAGGACTACTTGCTTGTTTTATCTAAAATAGTAAGTTTATATGTAGGAGAAGCTTCCTCTTCTATCCTTCTTTGCCACTCTTGTCTACTGGGCAGTATCAAAGTGCTAGCAACTTACTATGTGGGCTGAAAGTTGTCTGAAGTTTTTGAACTTAGGGCAGATAGATTTCAGGCATTTCCACTTAAGTCTTCGAATTATTAAACATTTATCAGCTAATGTACTAGATAGCAGAAGAAACTTATGTTTCACACAGTAGACTTCCAGTGTTTTCTTCTGGTGTCACTCTTCAATATAACGTCACTATTTACACCATCATGAAGCACTTTGTCAGCTGCCCCTTAAAATAATACATTGTGAACAAACATGTCTTAAGTACATTACAAATACCTTGGAGCTTTCAGCAGAAAATATGTAATTTAATTTACTTGTCACGCTGCATGTCTCTAAAACAGTGAGGATAATGAAGTCACTTTCACATTTGCCTTTGGTCATTTACACTTTGAGGTCTGGGAGCTTCAGTGCTTGGGTGGTTGCAAATGCTTCAAGGAAAAGTTAATTTAAACTGGTAAAGTTAAAAGTAATTGAGTTCTTTCTCTTGGTGTTAGGTTTTATATATGCATTCAGAAAATTTAAGTTCTAGCCCAGATGAATGGTCCCTTTAAATCTTTTGTGCTGTGTAATTTTGTGTGTCCCATTTGCTGTTTTCAATAGAAACCACCTTCAAAAAGTCTGAAAACTGTGGATATAACTTGGCCTTGGTTTCTTTGCTTTGTTGAATGCTATGTTCAGCGAAGTGGTTAAATACTGCTAAATGTGCTAAATGAACATCAACTGAAAATTGGAATGGGCTTTTGGGATGTTCTTGTGACATCCAAAGGTCGCATTAGTCCATTGTGTATTAAATAGGAAATTAATTTCAACCTCAAGTAGGATGAATACATCGAATCAGCAAAGTGACCTCACCTTCATGTGAACTGTGAAGGATCTAGGGACTCTGGGTAATAGTTTGGTAATATACGGATGCTGCTGAGTAGTCTTGGTATCTAGAGGATACAGAAGTATAGTAACAGATCACATGGTTTTTCAGCAATATTTGTTTTGACATGTTTTAAATGTAATGATTCTGCTAAAATTACCAGTCAGTATGTCAAAACAAAGGGAAAATAGTTCATTGCCTGTTGGGGGCACATCGATATGTTGCTTATAGAACAAATGAACTACAGTTGTAAATTTATGTTTGAGAATGTGGTCATCCTCCTGCAGGAGGATAGCTGGCTGTATAGACCCTCTTACTGACTCAGTCTACCAGCTAAGAATATAAAAGAGCAAGTGAAATGAAACTGGAAATACAATTTCTCTGTAGATACTTGGAGGAGGTGGTAAATACTGTTAAATTAATATCCGTCATTTTACCCATGTTTACTTCAGGAAGCCCCTGTAAATGGCCAGGGCTATTGAGGAGGGACACAGGCTCTTCAAATTTGCCCATGTGGCCATGCTTTTACTAATTCCATTTTTGAGACAACTTGTGGCACTGAAAGAAGAGCAGGAATACAGTAGTTTCACCTGTCTCCTGCCTCTTCTTAATGGTCTAATCTGGAGCATCATTTTCCCACTGCTTAAAACTGTCTGTTTAAAACCTAGGCCTGACGTCATCTCTGCTTACAGGACCTTTTTGTCCAAAATTGTGATCCTGAAAACCAGACAGAAACCTATGCCAACTCAGCAACAAATAGTATTACAGAAACCGACAGCCTAAGTCCTCAGAGTACCCAGCGCCAGCTGACCCATAAATCCGACCAGTATCCATGCCAACCAACTGCTGAAACAAGCAAAAGCCACAGGAGTCTTGGCAAATTAACCTCACCATTCTTTACAAGAGTCCATGGAATTGGGTGGAGCCCGGTGAGGTCCACGCTAGCGTCGAAGTTCATTTGTGTCAGCACTGCGCTAACCTACCTGATTGCTTCAGTCCAGTCTGATGCAGGCCATAGACCTAGACTTATCTGCTTTCATGTTCTGTGAAGCCCAAAATATAACCTTCAAACCACAAATTACAGCTCTGTCAGTAACCATAAAGGGGAAGGGAGGCAGGGTGAAATAGAGGGTCTATTCTGCATCACCTAAGCCTTTTATTAACTATGTTGTGCCCCAGCCTGCTGATGTAGGTGCCTGTTTAGGCACCTGAGTTACCATTGAGAGCGCCCCTCGTAACAGAGCTGGTCTGCTGGTTGGCTGGCTGGCATCAAGGGGCAGCCCAGGAGGTATGGCCTGCTTGCTTGATCTCACTCTGCAAAACCATGCTGGCTCAGAAGGCCATTAGATGTAAAGATATTTTAATTCCCAGAAAAATCCTTATATAAAAACAGTGCTTGTGCACCAGTCCCTTTGTTCCTTAACTCCACAGGAGCTGGAAACTTCTGAACACTTTATAATATTTTCCACATAGAACTGACATACTTAAAAAAGGCAACCAACCTAAAATATTTCTTTCATTTGTGGAGCTAGTTTCCCATTATAGGGTAAGAGTTTCAAAGGTGCTCCGGAAGTCTTACCATTGGGAGCAGAAAGGGAGGCCATTGCCATTATCTGTCTATATGCATGTGTATAGAACTACCTTTGAAAATAGAAAAACCTAGCATACATCTATTAAGTGGACCAATTGTAAGATGTGTGGGGAAAGAAGATAGGTTAGCAATGCTGTAATGGTATGTGAGAAAACAGGCAACAGTCAAGATTTTCTAACTAATTGTACTTTCTTATTGGGATATGCAGTGCTTTTAATTCTAGATTTCTAATTCAGTCTCAGATTGCCCTTTTTAGGGTTAACAAGGGCATGAGGCTGAAATGTAAACAGTACACGCCCCAATAATCGTTTAATGTCCACTCCCATTTTGGTTATCAGTTTTCTTCTTTCTAATTCACTTGGTCTTCACATCAGACTCACTGTTGCCAAAACTAAGTGACCAAACTCCCAATCAGTTAGGGTGTATACAGCTGGGAGGTCACAAACCCTTTACTGTAGGATCAATGAATGAATTAAGGAGGAGGAAGAGACCAGTTAGAAAAGGGATCTTTTATATATGCGTGGGCTTTAATGAATTTTATAATTGGAAGAATATGGCAATGGCCCTAGGAAGCCTACTAAAACCTGCTGTAAATTAATATTGTCATCTTTTCCTAAAGAACTAAAATAATTAGTTCTAGTTTTTATATATGTGACACACAACAGATTTCTTTTATACTGAGTTCATTTCTCAGGGTTAAAACCTAAGGAACTCTTTTGGAAAGAAGATAGATAGATAGATCAGTTAATCCACTGAAGCTCAGTCTTAGTTTGGATACTGTAATCTTATCCCACCCCCACGCAAAAGCTGTTTGATCATTTCTTAAGCAACTCTGTGTTTTGGCCTTAACAATCTGAGCTGATGGGTTATTCTACTCTTAGAGTCAATGCAAGGCAATATCTTGACATAGACTGTTAACTATAGTATAGATCTTTCTGCTATGTTACTTTGTAATGAATAGAACCTCTAGAGTGTTAAGAAAAATGCCAGCGTGAGAATGGGTTGTGGAGCAATACACATCATCGGTTATAGTCCTTATCTGCTAACCAGGTAGGTCTCTATCCTGTAGGTCAGAAGTTGATAGTCAGTAGATTTAATGTGATAAAAATAGTGGTCAACTTTTATTTTCATTTTGAATTCTTTTTTTTAAAAAAAGTTGTTTCAATATGTGAATGTTTAAATTAAAGTTCCTATATACACATTTTAAGTTGTTTGTGCCAAATGCCAATGAACTTGGTTTCCTATACAGTGTAAAATAGGCTTATAAATATTAGGTGTTCACAGAAGATATTTGTTGTATAGATATATTAAGATCAGAGCTCAATTTAGCCAGTATTTACTTGCACGTACAATTTGCCTCTGGATATTGACACCTTCTCAGTCTCAGTTGTGCCACTGTGGTGGTGCATTTTATTTTATTTTTAATAACCTTTTGGGTAGATTATGCATTTGTCAACAGTTTTCAATATATAATCCAAATGTTATAGAGTTTTCTCAACTCCTGGTCCTTTGCTGGTTTCCTTTAGATTTTATTTAGCAGGCTCAAAAGTCCGTTGGCAATAATGGAAGAGCTTCATGGAGAATGAAAAGGTCAGTCACAAGCAAATTTGTATAGTTTCAAAGCATAGCTAAAGTGTGAACAGTGATCTTTTAAAATATTTTTATATAGTAATTTACATTTAATGGAACCCTTGCCCATTAGAAGTATAAAAATGGATGGATGGGATGTAAAGGAAAATATACGAAATAGTTCTCCTCTGTACTTTGTAGAAATAGAGTTTTTTTTACCAGACTATTTTTGTTCCAAACAGCCTTTAATCTAATGTAGGTACTCTACCTCTGAACTCTACAATGCGTTCTGAGTGTGCCTGAATACATCACTGTCTGCAGCTTTTTTCTATTTGCTGTTTTGGGGGAAAAGATGGTACAAAACTACCCTTTGCAACTATAAACCATGTAACTTGTGTTTTATGTTCTGCAAAGTCAACAGTCCAGTACACAAATGTTTTTACAAATCATACCTCAGTGTAAAAAATAGCCAACTGGTACTCTACTCAACGATGCCTGTTTAGAAAACCACACTGTGCCCATCGTCTTTGTGGAAAGATATTTAATATATCATCTTTGTAATTTTGTTAATCTGGAAACCTATTGTTTCTGGTTACACCTTCCTTAAGGTCAAGCAAGCATTTATTTTCAGGGGGATTTTTGTCTGGAAAGATCTAGTTTTCCAAGTCTTGTTGCTGGGGAGGTGTAGAACTTTACAAAGGGTTAAGCTGTGCTGAATGTAAAATGACAGAAATGCTTTCAGCCAGCAATATGAACGGTAAGTGTAGTGTAAACAAACATTTAAAGTTGTCTTGACAAAATGTTCTGTCAGACGTGATATGTAAACATTTATGTTTGCCTTATACTCTCCTAACAGCTGTGTGGAGGGCGTTCTTGCAGTGCTAAAAACTTACTACCACTTCCCATCATTTTAATATTGATCTACAGTTATATATGATATAAAAACTATAATCTTCTGTTTAGAGTAGGAAAAAAGGCCATGAGCAGAAATATTAGCAGTAGGTCATAAGCTACAATAGATGTTATATACACATTTAAGTCCACATTGTAGTTTAATAGATGTCAGTGTCATGGAATTAAGATTCTTATCTTTTAGTAATTGATTTAACCATGTATTTCCTTTATTTTTTAGAAAAGATTTGACACAAAACAAGGAGAATTTTTATACTATGTTCTAAATACTCTGAATTTTAAATCTGGCTTGGAAGGTTCAAAATACGGAGATTGACATCCTGCTTTCTTTACAGTTGCATCATATCAATCGAAGAAATTCACATGCACACTGAGGGCACCTTTGTCTCAATATTAGAGAGACACACCACATACTTTTAGGCCCAAAATATAATGTACCCAAAAACAATTATCACGTAGGTGGGATGACCTCTACTTTCTTGGTGAATAATACAAAATTTTCTTATTTCATCTTACCTCATCAGAAGCAAAGTTGATTTGTCCTATTCTGTGGTCCTTCTGCTGATTCAAATGCAGCAATTAACTAATAAGCACTAGATGCTGGTATCCAGGCTTCTGAAATATAGGTGGGTGGAAAAGGACAAAATTGGGAGAAATAACGAATTTTAAAGGTGACAGAATGCTTCCTTTTTGTGTCACTATGAAAGGAGGTCTGAAAGCTGCTTTTCAGAGTTTTCTTCCATTTATTTTTACCTATTTAACTATTTTATTTCCTGGCTTTGTAAGAGAATTTGTTGATCTGACTCACATTGAGCATTCTCAACCTTAATTGAAAGTACAGGGAAGATGAATCTTGTACAAAGAATTTTTTTCCTCTCAGGTGTTTACATTAGAAGATAGTTGTTAACAAAAACAAGTGCCTTAAAACAGTCTGAATAAAAATACTTTTCCTTCTAAAGTACTCCAGTTTCACTCGCACAGTGTTGTTACTGTATGCATTCCATTCTGTTCTCTAGAGCAGTGGTTCCCAACCTTTTCTCTGCCATGGCACACCTTCATGCCTTCAAATTTTTTTAAGGCACACCACATTAAAAAACTCATGATTATACAAATTAACTTATAAATATTCACACTGGTTGGGAAATGCTGCTATGTGGGGTGGTAGGGGTGGCAAGAGGGGGAGGTCAGGAGTCGTGTGGATTGGCAGGAGAGAGTATGGGGAGCAGAGCAGGGCGGGGGTGGAAAAAGGGCAAGGGTGGAAAGAAAGGAGAGGGGAAGGGAGAAGAGGGTGGCTGGAATGGGGCTGCGGTCAAGGCTGGTGGCTCCGGGGATCCCCCGGCTCGGGTGGAATGGGGCTGCGGGCTGGGGCTGGCAGCTCTGGGTACCCCCCAGCTAGGGCTGGAATGGAGCCATGGCCGAGGCTGGCGGCTCCGGGGACCCCCCGGTTGGAGGCTGGAGTGCAGCCTTCGGAGGCTCCGGGGATCCCGTGGTTGGGGGCCAGAGTGTGGCCACCAGCGCAGTGACTGCAGGGACCCCCTGGGTGGGGGCTGGTGTGCGGTCGCTGGTGGCGGCTCCGGGGACCCCCTGGCTGGGGTCTGGAATGCGGCCACCGGTGGTGGCGACGGCGGCTCCGGGGACCCTCAGCTGGGGCTGGAATGTGGCCACCGGCAGTGGCGGCTCTGGGGACCCCTGGCTTGGTTCTGGAGTGCGGCCACTGGCGGTGGCAGCGGCACCGGGGACCCCCCAGCTTGGGGCCGGAATGCGGCTGCCAACAGCAGCAGCGGTTCCGGAGACTCCTGGTCTGGGGGCCAGAATGGGGCTGTGTCGGCTACTCTCCACCCACCCACCCCCCACCATCCCATGGCCCCATCAGCCGCCCAACCCAATACACCCCCCTTCCCCAGCCCACACTTACCTGCACCCAGCAGGATCAAACTCTGCTGCAGGTTTTTTTTCCCTGCCCTGCACAGCCCACATAGCTAGGCTGCGAAGGGTGGGTTATTTAAATGAGCCCAGCTCCCGATATTCTCACGGCACACCACTTGGGAACCACTGCTCTAGAGTTGGCTAACACCTTACAGGAAGAAGAGGGTGGACAAGATACAAATTTTTCTTTTTAAAGCAGAATTTTTCTCAGAATTTTTTTAAGTCCTCTGCATTGTTTTTTTTTTGTAAATGAGAGCAAACATCCACATACATCAATTCTTGTTTTCCTTGGGGGGAAAAAAAAGTTCTAAGATATTATAATGTGCCTAACCGTTCAAGCACATGCAAAGAAAGGCAATGTTACTTTTTTCAGAGAGAAAATGAAACCTTGAATGACTTCTAAAAGTTTGTCAGCGATTTATCTTATTTTTTTCTTTGAAGATGTGTTGAAACATCATCTACAGAGAAGGTGTTTACATAACGGCTTTCATACTATGTATCCTTATTTTCAACGAGATTTTCTATTTCATTTCTGGATGTAGGGGGAGATGAAAGGGTGTGTTGGAAAAATTTGAGACAAAAGTAACAAACCTAATACTTCATCTGCTGACAAGTTCCCATGGGATAGGTACTTGAGCATAAATAGTGTTGTGTTAGTTTACAGTATAAATTATGCAGTTGTTAAAATGATCACATTTAATTCCCTTAATTTGTATTTCGTGTCCTGCCAAAAGCTGTTAGTACAATATTCAGATGTTAGTTACACGAGTCTGCAAACTTAGGTGTAAGGTTGATATTAACTGTGCTTATGCATTATTGTCTTTATGGCAGTGTGTATCGCACACAATATGTCAAGTAGCTGGACTCCTGAATGAGGTGTCTGTTGTAAATACCTTCATAGATATGCAGTAATAAAAATTCAGTGCATAGGCTTTACCGAAACAGAAACCACGTATGGTAGAGCTTCACAGACAGGAACACCTTGGAAATGGAGATTGTTCGTTCTGCACAAAACATTATGGTGCAGTGCCCCGCAGTCTGTGTCTTTTAGCTGAGGCCTGGGAGAGATCACTACAAAGATGGCACCTGGCAGCACTGCATGGTTTGCAAGCAGCTCTCAGCCCTGTTCCTGTTTCTTGCCTTTGTGCTGAACTGGGCGGGGGTTGCCCTACACCTTTGGCACTACAGGCCCCGGCTCTCAGCCACCTCTCCCCAGGGCCCATTCTGGTGTTGGCACTACTTGCCACGTTCCAGAGGCAGCACGTGTCACGGGGTTGGTGCCAGTCTGCTGCCATGCCACTTGCACATCTAGAGGTGCTGGTGGGACCCTGGAGTGCAGTCACGGGTAAAGCTTGGGCTGCATCAGTGCAGGACTGTGGCTCTTCATATCTCTTGCAGAGCACAGGATGCAGTAAGCAGCTTGGACTCTGACTCCCATTTCAGCTCCAGGCTAGGATTTGGCTGCAACCTTCTTTTCCTTCAAGCATCAGCTTACCTTTCTTTCTATGTAGTCAAATTCCAAAGGGGTAGCCGTGTTAGTCTATTGTAGAAAGACAAAAGAGTCTTGTGGCACTTTTAAAGACTAACAGATTTATTAATCGCATGAGCTTTCTTGGGAGAAAATCGAAGTGGGATTTTCTCCCACGAAAGCTCATGCGATTAATAAATCTGTTAGTCTTTAAAAGTGCCACAAGACTCTTTTGTCTTTCTTTCTATGTGTGTCTGTGTGAACAGCTTCCCCTTCCCAGTCAAGTGGGATAGGAGGGGGTGTGAAACAGCGCTCTTAGCTTACAAGAAACAGCTCAGTCCCCAGGCTGTTTCTGCTCTGCATGCCAACCTTTAAGATGCAATACAGGCACAGTGTAGTATTTGCTTTCTTCTCTCCGCTGCCTGATTGCTCATTTCCGGTTTCACGTGGTGTTCAGTTGATTGGTCTGTTCATAACTGGTGTTTGTATCTTTGAGGTTCTGCCATAAGGGGAAATGGGAAGTAAAATAAGTCAGTCTTCTGATGACTTCACAAACCATTGCATTATCCTTTCTTCAGCTTTACACTGCGGCTTAGTTATGTGGTTTTGGAAATTAAGTGCTAAGAGCTGAGAAGTGTAGTAAGTCTCTGAAAATTACAAGAATTAGTACCTTGGGTGTTGCAAAAAGCATGGCATGACATCCATGTAGTTCCTTAGAGACCCTGAAAAGCCCTGCAAGATCCTTTTGATTTCTGTAAACTGCACAGTAGTCACACTATTTATAGCTGATAAAAGGATATTGTGTATACTGTTTCTCACCCAATATAACAGAAAGATATTGTGTTCTATTGTCATTAAATAGGATAATGTAGATCTGTATGAGAGATGAATCTTTTCAAACCAGTGAAGCCTCTCAGGTTTATTTCCAGTGCTATGGCTTTAAATGTGTAGGAAATGAAGGCCCCAGTTAGCTTTGGAAATAACAAAGAAGCTGGTAAGGTGTTCTTCCTTTTGTTTGTGCAAGATCTTAAGCAGGTAAGCTGCTCGAGTTGGTTGATAAGTATGGTACAGCCACATAATTGCTCAATGTTTATCTGTTTCTACGTGCAGGTGTTGCTTTCCCCCTTCTTTGACTGTTTATAAATAATCCAACCAAAAAATTCTTGTTTTTAGTGACTTGCCAGAAATTGAATGATCAAGCATGAAATGATAGCCGAGATCAATCTTCCAAGATTATTTTAGGAATTGCATTACATTCTTATTATTGTTTTTAACACACTTTGTTTTTCCAGAATATATTGTGTTGTGGCTGTTTGAAACTTAACAGTAAACCTAAATTCCAAAGGGGTAGCCGTGTTGTCAGTAAACCTAAAGGAAGACATTCCCATCCCAGAGGAGCTTGTGTTCTGTATTGACAAACCATATGCTTTAGACATCTGGTGCACCAGATAACTAGACTGCTGATTTGGTGTTTTATCTCAAAGCAGTACACATTTTTTCCCCCTTCCCAGCACTTCCTTATCTTGATATTAATAACATGAATATGGAAGTTTCTCGGCCACATATTCCCTGCCTCCAGCATCTGCCCTTTTGGTGTTTAGCAAAAGTGAACTATGATAAATCTGAGATGATAAATTTGTGATGTGGACTAATAGGTTCTTGGATGAGATCCTTAAACTATTTTCTAGTTGTTACCTATGTCACAGCTTGAATGTGCACCACAAAGTGCCCTAGTCCCCAGCATTTCTCTGGGGTCTTCATTCCCTTACCTTCATCTCAGTCTTCCCAAATTAACTAGAAAATAAATGGCCAAGGAGTCATATTAGTGCGAAGATTGTTGTGGTACAGTTTATTGCTATTATCCTTCATATAATGAACTATTAAACTGATCTGTAATCTCTTTGCAATGATTATAAATGACTAGAAATGAGGCAAATAATCTCTTGTGGAAAGAGTAAGGACTAGAACATTTTACCTACCACAAATGTAAATAAATTACTAAAAATAGCTATATTGTATTCATTTTTGGATGTTTTGAGCACTTAATTCTGGTCGTCCCCCCACTTCGGAGTCGCACGCATTGTCAAAGGAAGAGAATCATGCTTCGATCAAAACTACAGTTTCTGATAGCTGGGAGGGGGAAAACGGCCAAACAAAGTTCAAAGGCCTGTGGAAATAAAAAGAAATTATCATAAAAGTTTAGAAATTGATTAGTCTTTTTGACACATTTTTTACCAAAATTCCACTGGCTTATACTGAGCCAGTTTCAGTTTCAGGATTTGCTGGTACCATTGGGAAATACTATGCTCTTTTGCAGACCAGAATGAAACCTGATTTTTCAGAGTTGTTGTCTTCTGGAACTGTAAGTAGAACTTCTACTTTTTTGAGAGCAGAAGCTGACTGAAATGGGATAGCCATTTTCAACAGTTTAGGATGCGCTGTTTTTAAAAAGAATGGATTTTAGAGCTGTTCTCTGAGTGCATACATTTGCACAGTGAATGGATGCTTAAAAGGATCCTGTTCATGAGTTCCCTCAGCAGGAATGGCTTCCCACTGCTTTTATAAACAGTAATCGATCCTTTAATGCTCACCCTTTACAAACCTCAAGCTACTGAATTACAGAGAGGTGAAGCTTACATTTTGGTAATGGCAAACAATAAGAAATTTGTAATTACTTTGCTGCAGTAATGTGATATTTTAACAAGATGTGACAGAGGAAGTGGCAGCTTCCTAGCAAAGGCGGAACTAACTTTTGATATTTCCTGCCTGTGAAAATGATTGATTTAAATTGCTCACTTATCTACTCCTTTGAATTTAAATCTAATCATTAAAAAGTTAGAATCATAGACGGTTAGGGTTGGGCGGGACCTCAGGATGTCTAGTCCAACACCCTGCTCAAAGCAGGACCAACCCCAACTAACCCATTGCAGTCTGTGCTTTGTCAAGTTGCACCTTAAAAACCTGGAAGGATGGAGATTCCACCACTTCCCTAGGTAAGCCATTCCAGTACTTTACCGCCCTCCTAGTAAAAAAAGTTTTTCCTGATATCCAACCTAGACCACTTCCACGGCAACTTGAAAGCATTGCTCCTAGTTCTGCCAGGTACTACCACTGAAATCAGCCTAGTTCCATCCTCCCTGGAATCCTCTTTCAGGTAGTTAAAAGCTACTATGAAATCCTACCTCATTCTTCTCTTTTGCAGGCTAAACAATCCTAGTTCCCTTAGCCTCTCCTCATAAGTCATGTGCTCCAGCCCTCTAATCATTTTTGTTGCTCTCTGCTGTAGTCTTTCCAATTTGTCCACATCCTTTCTGTAGTGGAGGTCCCAAAATTGGGCATAGTACTATAAATGAGGCCTCACCAATGAAGAATAGAGGGGAATAATCACTTTCCTCGATCTGCTGGATGTGATCCTCCTAATGCAGCCCAATATGCCATTAGCCTTCTTGGCAATAAAGGCATATTGTTGAGTCAAATCCAGCTTTTTGTCCACTGTAACCTCCAGAGCCTTTTCTGCCTAACTGCTGCCTAGAAAGTTGGTCGACACGCTGTAGCAGTGCCTGGGATTCTTCCACCCTAAGTGCAGGACTTTGCACTTGTCCTTATTGAAACTCATCAGATCTCTTTGGCCCAATCCTGTAATTTCTGTAAGTCGCTCTGTATCCTATCCCTGCCCTCCAGTGTATCTACCACTCACTTCCCAGCTTAGTGTCATCAGACAACTTGGTGAAGGTGCATTCTGTCCGCAGTGGGTAAAGGATGGGAGAAGGAAGGCTCCTGGAAACTTAAAGTGGTGGCCAAAAATAATAAACTTTATTAGTCTCCCTCTTTGGGATGCAAAGGGTTAACAGTTGGGCTGCTTGCTGGACTAAACTCAGAAGTCAGCTTCACAGATAACAAGATAGCCCCAGGTGATTACTTCACAGTTTAACATACCATGAGTTACACAGAAATAAACGTTTAGAATAAACCCTCCTCTTGGACTCTTTTGATAATTCAGAGGTAAAGTATAACAAGACAGAATCCAATACATAAACAATAATCCCCAAACCTACACCAATTGTAATACCTTGGGTTAAAACTGAGGTAGAAGAATTATTCACATTCAATCATGAGGAGTAAACGTGGGGGGGTAATTCGGGTTCACATACGTACCATGACTATCAGGCAGGTAATTAGCAACAGCATGACGTCTTAAGGCGGAGGTTGAAATCGACTCGGGCCGGCACTCTCGGGGGAACTCCTACTGCAGGGTGATCAGGCCTAGCAGTTAACTCGAGGAGAGTCTTCCGTGTTCCATGCGGCATGGAAGCTTGTATGGCCCAGGCCACGGCTTCCTGCCGAGGGCTGTGATTGGCCAGATTTCGCTGCAGCAGGAATTTTGGGGCGAGGGGCTGCCCGGTTCCTCCTATCCTTATTTGGGCAAAGGAATTTTCACCAGCTCTCTAGGTTCCGGGTCAGAGCCTTCTACACCCCTGAGGGGGGGCCAGAGCAGCCATGATTGACTTGCCCTTCAGCACATGGGCGAGGGGGATGACCCACCCCTTTGGGAGCTGGCTGAGAGCGAATCAGGGTCCGAATAAAGCATGTTGATAGTCACAAGCCTAGCAGCCAGGAGTTCTCTACGTGCAATAAAGCATGTTGATAGTCACAAGCCTAGCAGCCATGAGTTCTTTACATGACCTGGGGGGCAGTATCTGGTTTGTGACCTGGGGACAGAATCTGGTATGTGACCTGGGAAGAGTATCTGATAAACAGTTTCTCTACGTGACCTGAGGAGAAACAGTTTCTATGTCTTTATATCACAAGGGAGGTGGCGGCCGGTTTATGGGGTGCTCATAACAGCACCGTAACACATTCCTCTCCATCCTTCAGCTCATTAAATGAAGATGTTGAACGAAATCGTCCCCAGCACTGATCCATTCGGCACTCCACTCATTGCCGGCTGCAAAGAAGCAAAATTTAACTCTTAATGAACAGTTAATTTGCACTAAACTATTAATTTGCACTTAACTTTATGCTCAGTTAATTTGTACAGTGTTGAGCAACAGAAGATAGGCTCCTGTTTCCAAAGTACTTGCAGCAGAGTTCAGACTTCCCATGCAGGATGACCAGGTAAAGGTTCAGTATCAAAATGGTAGAACTTTCTATTTTAGTCTTACCATTAGAAAAACTTAGAAAGGGCATTTGCAGAGGAAGAATTTGAACGAAAAAGATGGCTTTTAATCTCCCTCTTGGAAGGTACCAGTCTCTTGTGAGTGACTCGCACCTGCATGAAGGTGGATCTCAGTGTTTGTGATATTTAAATATTTATATGGTTTAGCCTGTCAGACATTGGGTTCTTCACTTGCTCTGACAAGCAGGTTGATAACCAGTCCCATCCAGGATTTCTCTGCTATCTAGAGTGCACTCTCTTGGGTCTTCAATTTCAATTCCATCTCCCTCGGAACCTACAGGAGGGTGCCCTTTTACCGTCTGTGTCTTGACTGGAGAAGGCTAATTGGAAAAGGCTAGAAAGTGTTCAGGAAGGGAACACTAACTGAACTGATTACAATATCTGTTTCTAGAAGGAGCCTTAAGCATTTTTCCTGGTTTCATTGGGCTTGTGGTGACTTAAAAATAAAATCAAGGTTAGACTTACCTCGCTCATGTTAGCTAAGCCAAATCTAAACTAGATTGGCTCCCTATGGAAATGTAGAGTTAACATCCTTCATACAATTTTAGTTGGTCATGTGGGAGCCTAGCCAAGAACGAGGTATAGCATTTAGCACCCAGAGCAGTTTTAACTGGCTGAGAGACTGTGCTGTGTAGAGTATGGCTTCCTTATCCACTTATTCCCATCTTCTAGGTACATGGCATACCGTCCCAAAAATAAGACTTATAAATAATATCACAGCAAATGGAAAAATAACTTCCTTCTCTCTACCAAATTAGATTAAAACAAACATTTGTTGACCTCTTGAATTAGTAACTGTTCTTTGTATCCAAAATAATGGAATTTTAGATAAAGCTGAAAAAGGTGGAGGCTTGTCCAGTATGTTTGTACTTTTACCTCCTTCCCCTCCCCCCCCCTTCAGAAGTCCTATTCAGGAACAAGGTGCATGCAAAGTAGTTATTTTAGCTGAGACTGGATGGCTCAATGATTGGTAATGAGATATGCAATCTTCAATTTCTACCTCGCTAGTGTGACTAGCAGTGACATAGTCACCACCGTATGGTTATTTGGTGGCCTATGTGGAACGAATTGGTAGATGCGTTGCTATTAGATCAGTGTCTACTCAGGAATGAAATTCTATTACAGCTGGCACCCTTTGACAGTTGCAGGGAGGTCAAGAACTGATCAGATAGAAAGAATGAACTAACCTTTCAAACTTGGGGATGGTCTCTTTTGCTTACTTCAAGTTACGGTTGAATTTTTCTTCGTGTAGCAATGGTTAGACGTTGCACTTCTGCTCCCCATGCTCTGTGGGCGTCAGCGTGGTTTGAGGCTATATCTACAAAACCCCATGACCCTGAGTCTCAGAGTGTGGGTGAGCTGAGTCAGGCTTTCACGGCTTGGGCTTCAGGGCTAAAAAAAAAAAGCAGTATAGATGTTCAGGCTTTGGCTTGGGCCTCCAAGCAAATCTCCATCATCTACAAAGCAACTTGATAGTCCTGCAAGCCTGAATCAGCTGATCCAGGCTACCCATGGCCGAGCTGCAGGTCTCTTATCAAAGTGTAGACATACGTAGTGATTCTTGAGCACTACATTCGGAACTGTCCTTAACCTTTTTGGCAGACCTGTGGACCAATTTTTTGCCACATCCACTACCCAAATGTCACATTACTATCTCCCATCCAGCCATATGTACAGGATTGATCTTAAAAATTTGGGCCAATTTAAAATGTATTCTATGTTTTAAGTTCCTAAAGAAAAATTAATTCTCAATTATTGGTGGTAGATCAAAAGCTATAGCTCATAACATGTATGTCCCTTGGTCAAGTATTTCTTCATTATAGTAAAATGAGTGAGTTATTTCTAATTTACTAGATGACTGATTCATCAAAATACAGACTGTGTAAAATTGTAAAACTATTGTGAACAGGGCTGGGGCCATACTGTAAGAGAATAATTGTCTGTTTCCTTGTAGAGGTTAAAAAAAAAAGTGTATAGAAAAGAATAAAAACAGAACAGTCTAAAAATCCATTCAGACCCGTGTGTGTGAGAATACTGAATTTAATCAAATTTTTATAAAGTCTTCTGGAAACCCCCCTTTTTGTGAGTGTGCAAAGGCAATCATCATATAGAGTGCTTTTATTCTCATGCTAAGTATTACAATAGTGGGATGTTTTCAGACATGTTCCCTGGCTCTTTAACTTGGAGTGAAGCTATGGGACCGTCTTTCAAATGAAATCAAGATGTGACTGCAGTGCTGCTGGCCATTATCTTTGAAAACTCGTGGCGAATCGTGGAGGTCCCGGATGATTGGAAAAAGGCAAATATAGTACCTATCTTCAAGAAAGGGAAAAAGGAGGATCTGGGAAACTACAGACCAGTCAGCCTCACCTCAATCCCTGGAAAAATCATGGAGCAGGTCCTCAAAGAATCCATCCTGAAACACTTGGAGGAAAATAGAGTGATCAGGAACAGTCAGCATGGATTCACCAAGGGCAAATCATGCCTGACCAAGCTGATTGTCTTCTATGATGAGATGACTGGATTTGTGGATGCGGGAAGAGCCGTCAGTGTGATAAACCTCGACTTTAGCAAGGCTTTTGATACGGTTTCCCACAGCATTCTTATCGGCAAGTTAAGGAAGTATGGGTTGGACGAGTGGACCATAAGGTGGATAGAAAACTGGCTAGATCATCAGGCTCAGTGGGTAGGAATCAATGGCTTGATGTCTAGTTGGCAACCAGTAATGAGTGGAGTGCACCAGGGATTGGTCCTGGGGCTGGTTCTGTTCAATATCTTCATTAATGATCTGGATGATGGGATAGATTGCATACTCAATAAGTTTGCGGATGACACCAAGCTGGGGGGAATGGTAGACACATTGGAAGGCAGGGATAGGATTCAGGGAGACCTAGACAAATTGGAATACTGGGCCAAAAGAAATCTCATGAGGTTCAATAAGGGCAAGTGCAAACTCCTGCACTTAGGATGGAAAAATACAATCTACTGTTACAGGCTGGGGGCTGATCGGCTAAGTAGCAGAGCTGTAGAAAAGGACCTGGGTGTTATGGTGGACGGGAAGCTGGATATGAGTCAACAATGTGCACTTGTTGCCAAAAAGGCCAATGGCATATTGGGCTGCATCAGTAGGAGTGTTGCCAGCAGATCGAGGGATGTGATAATTCCCCTCTATTCAGCACTGGTGAGGCTGCATCTGGAATACTGTATCCAGTTTTGGGCTCCCCACTACAGAAAGGATGTGGACAAATTAGAAAGAGTCCAGCGGAGGGCAACGAAAATGATAAGGGGGCTGGAGCACATGACTTGAGAGGAGAGACTGAAGGAAGTAGGCTTATTTAGTCTACAGAAGAGAAGACTGAGGGGGGATTTGATAGCAACCTTCAACTACTTGAAGGGGTGCTCCAAAGAGGAGGGAGCTTGGCTGTTCTCGTTAGTAACAGAGGACAGAACAAGGAGCAATAGTTTCAAGTCACAGCTGGGGAGGTCGAGGTTGGATATTAGGGAAAACTGTCTCACTAGGAGGGTGGTGAAGCATTGGAATGGGTCACCTAGGGAGGTGGTAGAATCTCCATCTCTGGAGATATTGAAGGTCCAGTTAGACAGTACCCTGGCTAGGATGATTTAGTGGGAGTGGTCCTGCTTTTAGCAGGGGGTTGGACTAGATGACCTCATGAGATCCCTTCCAACCCTATGATTCACAAAGAACTTACCCTGCATGGATTAGGCTGTGCGGGACTGAGCTTTTTCCGCTGCCCAATGTTAGTTCCTGATCTTTATCTGTTATTTAAGTAGGTGCTGCTGATTGTCTTCATTTAGTCTCCAAGCTGCTTTGATAAAAATGTGAGCCAATTATTTTTTCCCCCTGGCTATAAGCAGCAATAATTTTGAAAATCATTAAATATTCCACTCTAGTCTGTGAGCAAATCAGCGAGTGTCAGGTTGTTTAAAAATGTAATATTAAAATGTGAGGAGGGCTGTTAACATTGGGTTAAACAAAATGCTATCTGCAGAGGTCAGACTGAAAAAAGAGGTTGTGCCGTTCACTGTACAGTGTGCCAGCATTTCTGGGATATGCATTAATAGAGTTGGTTAGTCTTTAGCCTATGCCAGTTCTTTAACAAGCACAAAAAGGATCACCGCCCAAATCCAAAAAGGAGAGAACGTCATTGGGGTTTTGCAAACAGTACTTCTTATGAAGAACTGGATAAAGATTTTCTCTCATGCTTTAAAAAATGTCTTTTTAATAACCTATAAATAGAAACAAGAATTGCTGCACTTCATGTATTGCTGATGTGTATTTAAAAACAAGAATGTAGAGGAAGCCAATGGGTCTACCCTAACTGATTTTTCTTTAAATGTATAAAAATGCCCTTGATAAAGACATTTTCCTTAGTTTAATGCTAGTGTCTTCATCTGTGTTGAAACAGGATCTTAAAATACATTGAAAAGCTGCCCATCTTGTTTACCTGTATTTTAATGCAACTTAATTTTTTACTACAGGAATTTTGTTTATGGGTAACACTTTCAAAAGTGCCTAATTCTCATTTTTCTGAAGTGACTTAAGCAGTTAGGACCCTAACTCTCAGTGAAAGTCAGTTGGACTCAGGAATCTGTCACTTTTGAAAATGGTATATAAACTCTGAGTCACTTGTGTACTTGTTAGTATTTTAGGCTTTAGCCCTACATTCTCAATAGTATCAAAACTGTCAGAGCATTTATTTTCCTTCTTGCAACAATGAAAACACATAACTTTAAAAAGTGCCCAGTTAAGGGAGTGGTGCCTTCTTTATTGATACCAATATGTCTTGCATATGCTTACCTAAAGTTTAGATATTCATCAGTAGTATTTTGTCATTTACCTTAGAATCTATCAAGTAGGTATCTAATTCAGTGTTACAGAAGGATTCCCATCCAGAGCAAATCTCTACACAAGACCTTGAGACTAAAACAGCGCTTTGCATTCATAGACTTGTTTCTTCAGCCATGATTACCGAATCGTAAAAATGGAGATGCAACAGAGCAATTAGGGCATCTGAGCATTGGCTCAGTCAATGTCAGCCTTACAGGCGAAAGCAATCTCCACCTTTTGGAGAAAAATCTCAAGCATTCTATGAAAACATTTGCAAAGTGATGACTAGTCATTCATCAAAATCACATTGTTACACCTATGCAGTGTTATACCCTAGGATATTAGAGAGAGGGTGAGAGAGGTCATAACTTTTATTGGACCATTTTCTCTTGGTGAGGAAGATAAGCTTTTCAGCTTAAAGAGGGCTCTTTTTCAGGTCTGAGAAACTTACTCAAGCTATGTACATATGATAAACTTGTCCCGCAATAAGCTGTTGCAGGACAAGGAAAACGCTATAAATATAGCGCTTTTGTGTGTCCATATGTGCTCCTTGTAGCGCAAAGGAGCATTCACACGTGTGAACGCTCCTTTGCGCTACAAGGAACAGTGCATGGTGGTTCAATGGGCTAGGGGGCTG
>ML685877.1:2811424-2838214 GCA_007922175.1 Pelusios castaneus
CCACCTGAACCCCTGCAGCTGGACTAGGGGGCTGGCCCGAACCGGCGTGGGTAGCCGGTTCGGCCAGCCCCCCCAGCTCAGCCCCCGGGCTTCGGGTGGAGCCGTGAAATTGACATATTTCGGCTCAGCTAGAGCAGTGAAATTGACATATTTAACAGCTCCAGTGTCCCAGAGTGGCCTCGATTGGCACTCTGGGACATTTCCGGAGGCTGTCTAAATTGGAAAAAGTGTACACATGAGCACTACGGTAAGTCTAACCACTCTCAATTTGAGTGGTTTAACTGTTGTGGGGCAAGAGGGTGTTGCCACGCAACAGGGAAAATGCTCGTGTGTACTCTTGAACCTTTATCGCGCGGTAAGGAACCTTATCGCGCGATAAAGTGATCATGTGTACATGGCCTTAGTGTCACATCTAAATACAGCGTGGAACAGATGGTTTAGCATAATGCCAGTGTTGTTCTGGTAGGAGCTAGTGCTGCTTAGATTTGGTGGGTCCTGGTGAATGAGGAACTCCCACCTGATAATGCACTTGGAGAAGTTGGAGAATCGTTTGAAGGCAGAAGAGGATTTATGACTTACAACAGTTTATAACATACTAACATTACCATTCTCACTTCCTTCCTACCCTGTCTTTGCTTTCCCCCATGACTGGAGAGATGTTAAAGGGCCACTGCATATTGAATAGACCCTTGAAATATGTAATTACTTACACTAAACAATTGTTCCATCATAGAATAATAGGGATGGAAGGGACCTCATGAGGTCATCTAGTCCAACCCCCTGCTAAAAAGCAGGACCACTCCCACTAAATCACCCCAGCCAGGGTTTTGTCTAACCGGGCCTTAAAAATCTCCAAAGATGGAGATTCTACCACCACCCTAGGTAGCCCATCTTGTGTTAATTGTGATACCGAGTACATTTTCCAAACCTGAGGAAGAGCTCTGTGTGCATTCAAAAGCTTGTCTCTCACCAGCAGAAGTTGGTTTAATAAAATATATTACCTCACCCTCTTTGTTGTTACATATACAACTTTTTGGTGCCTCAAATGAGATTTAAAGGATTTGGCTACATTCAACAGATGCTTTACAGGTAGTGGGCCCATGCAGTGTAAAGCGTGCATTTTCTTCATGTTTCTAGTTCTGTTTAATAGATTCATTAGGACAGAGGTTGTGAGGAAACGTGAAACTGAATTGGTTTATTTCAAGTTCTGAAGTGTATTTGCGTGCTTGGCAGTGATGAAAAATACTTTTACTTGAATGAGACAGGGAAACTTTAATACAAAATTTTTGAGGTTCAGAAATTGGGTAGTGCTTGGAGATGGTCTTATAGCTCAGTACTGAGGATGAAATGAGTTAAATTTTCTTATATCAACATCAGCATTAACCCATACTTTATTAATCTCTGTCTAAAAGAAGTCAATTGCCAATACTTTCTTTCTTTTCTCTTGTTTTTTCTCTTCCTGCTCCCTCAACTACTCTTGTGGCAGAATTGGTTGAACATAACATCCATGTTGTCAAAAGGGACTCTCACAGCATGAAACGTGATGATGAGAAATGGCAAATTGAGCTTTTTCTGTGTCACTTGAGAGACTACCAGGATGAATACAACCGTAGCTCTTTTGTGCACAAATCATGGGGTCCATGTGTAAGGGAGAAGGATAAAGGGCATGCAATTTTATTTCTAGAGGGGGAGAAGTTAAGAATTTTTTCTGAGAATAAGCAAATCCCAATCTCCTCTCGTCGTATTGAACATGAAGATGGCAGGCAGTCAGTTTCACATCTCTTTAATGCAAAAGACTTTTCCACCCATTCTGGATCTCTTGGGGGATGAGAGGCACTTTGTAAGCAGGTCCTTGCCATCTGTCTCCTGTCATTCATATCCATCTAGTTAATAATGGAACAGTTCATTGTTCCCCAGAGGGCTAAAAGGGGCAAATGGCATCTGCTTTACAACATTTTGATTTAATGTGTCTTAATAATGTAATCTGATGAGGAAAGATCTGTACATCCATTGAGGACACAGAATGTGAAAATATAGGTAGAGTTCAGTTTTTGTAACTGTATTAAAAGGGAGATGGCAAAAACTTCCTTTGCAGAGTGTGCTCCTTCTATACTGGAAAGACTTAGGCCTCAGTTGTGCAACAGGATCTCTGCACACTGACCCGTGTGCCCATGCAAAGCCCTGTTAATCCCTTACATGGATCCAGTTGCAGAATTGAGGCCCTAACTTGCTTTTTTTGTTTGAGCTCTCCTATTTCAGTGCAAATTGAGGGGCATGGCAGATTCACTCTGAAAAAATTAAAGGAAGGAAAAATCCTTTGCTGGATACATGCTAATAGTGAAGGCTCATTAGTTGGGGGTGATGCATTTATGGTAGGAGAAAGTGAAAGGTAAGAACATTAACTTTTTGGTGGAATATAATGATATTGTGGCACAAATGAGCCCTACTTACAAATGGGATTTATCTATAGCATATTCACAAAGCTTGCTGTAATAGCAACAGCTGCACTGTTTAGTTTGTTTCTATTTTCATGGCTTTGTGTGGAAGCAGCAGCTCTTTGCTTTTTTGAGACCTCAAGATTAATATGCAGCAGGACGTGTGGGGCGGTCTAACAGCAGGTAGCTGTCTTTAGTGTCAGAAGCAAGGTAGCCA
Organism: Pelusios castaneus; assembly: GCA_007922175.1. NCBI lineage: Eukaryota > Metazoa > Chordata > Testudines > Pelomedusidae > Pelusios > Pelusios castaneus. Next base: position 2,814,077 of record ML685877.1, read on the forward strand.
GAGTGTTGGCATAATATTTTGGAATAGATGTAGGCAACTAGCAGACCGAGGCAAAGGTAATTTAAAACAGTGGTGATCTGGGGTCATTTACCTGGAAGTCAGCAACTGACTAGTCAGTTTTAAATTTAAACTAAACAAACCATGTCTACACCATGAGCATAATATAAAGACAGGTGCAGAGAATGCAGTCCTTCAAACAAACTTCATGTAACACCTTCTGTTCAGCAAATTCTGTGTTAATGTTTTTTGGTTTCTTACACACGAACACCGAAATACAATTTACTAATGCTGTTTACTTTCTCTCAGGGCACATTTGAACTCTTGTTCCGTTGTGTCAAAGCTCAACAAGAACGTTCTCCGAAACCTCTCCGTCTTGCAGTCTTCGTTGCTGAGCACAGGGTAATTGGCTTCAGCCAAGTCCGTTTATTTTTCCACATCATTTGATTCATCAGCTGTTGTGGAAATAGAGACAGACACCTGCTACAACTTTCCAGTTCAAAGATAAAGTTCCAGATATTAGGTGGGAACTATATACTTCAGTCTCACAAGAATCTTTATGGAAATGTAGCTAACGCTAGGGAAGCAGTGTGAGCCAGAATATGTGGCAATGGATGGGGAGTCAAGAAACCTGGGTTCTATTACTGGTTCTCTCACTGATTTGCTATGACCTTGGGCAAGGCATTTCAGTTGTGTGCTTGTCTCTTCTTCTTCCCTTTCTTTATCTTGTCTGTTTAGATCTTAAATTCTTCAGGCCTGGGACACAGTCTCACTGTGGGTACATGGAGTTCCTTGCACAATGAAGTCTTGATCTCAGATGGTCTCTGGATGCTACCGTAATAGAAACCATACATACTTTATGGACCACTCAGGTAGATGCAGACACTTGTACAGAATTGGATATTCCTATTTGGTATTCTTTATAAAGAGGACATGTATTGCAACAACATGTGAAATATGTTTTTAATTGGGATCATACTGTTCAAATTAATAATTTTCATTTCTCTTTAAGATTCCTAGCTGGGAACCAAAAAACAATTTGTCTTCCTTTACAGCGCAGATTACTTCTCAACTGGGACACTTGCCAGTGAAGGGAATGACCTGAAAGTGTTGTTGTGATTAACAGGTTAAATTATCTCATGCTCTTTTTTGTGGGGATGATGAACAAAAAGGGACAAAAGGATCAGGGAAATGTTTCTTATTTAAAACAAATGAACTTATATGTTGAAGCATAAAAAATAAGAGAGGGAATGTGGCGACTAGCAGTTTCCATGTTAACGTCGCCTAAGTGGTAACAATGAGAAGATGCATGGGAAATAAATTCAGCAACATACATTGTTTAACTCAAAGCAGTCTAACCCACCTCCAGAAGATATTCATTCTATAATGTAAAGGCTCCTATACGTTGGCTTACAGATGCAGTTTATCTGTATAGTAATCCACACTATGTTAATTTGCCGTATTGTTGCACCCTGGACCACAGTCATGGAACAAGATCCCATTGTGCTAAGTGTTGTACAAATACAAGTCTCTGCTCCAAAGAGCTGACAGTTTAAAGACAAGATATGACAGCTGGATACAGACAAACTGACAGGAAAGTACAAGAAAACCATGGTGCTCAATATGATGAGCTGTGATATCAGCACAGCAGCAGCCTAACCATTGTCAGATGTTTTGTTGGCTTTCCAAGGAACCTAACTGGATTAATTTCCCCTCTTGCTATAGATAACTGGTGAAAGGTCTGGTAAATTTTCTGCCAACTTCTTCTTGCTCAGTTCAGAGGCATGTCCTGTCTCTTTGCCCTGCTGCCCATAGTGACAACACTTCCTGTTCCACCAATTTGTTCTTGCTGACATACTTTATTGAGGGACTTCTTACACTTTACCATCTGGTAAACTGTAAACAGAACCAGCAAGGATTTATCAACACATTCCTTGCATTCCGGGTAGAAGTAACAAAGTGAAATCATTGTGTCCCAAAAGATACAGGCTTTGTTGAGTTCATTGATAGTTATGGGCTAGTGTTACTGTACTTGGCATTTTTTCCTCTCTATATGTAATACATATTCTGTCTCTCTCTCTCATACACACACAGAGACAGTGCATGGTTTTAATCTATGAATGGATGTGGGACAATATGATGATTTGTTGCAAGGCTGGCTGCCAAGTGCTCTGTTGGGAAAGAAGCTGTTGTGTGGTGAATGGAAAGTAGTGGAGGCTGAAATCGATTTCTCAGAGATCAATGTGTTGTAAATAAATCAATAAATACTCTATTAGAAGCAGCAAATATTCTCAACTGTTTTGGGGCTGATGAGGTTTCTAGGTAACATCCTGGAAAATTACTTCAGAGCTTCCCTGCTAGGCCATGGACAGCCTAGGAACATCCTAGGCTCAGCAGCCTTGGACAGCCAAATTCAAACTGGGCAAGCAGCATTTACATAGTAATTACAAGCTGTTGCCTAGTACTTCAAAATCATTTTTTTTTTAAAAAAAGGCCTATCATTCAGTGCAAGAGGGCTTCCTCTGAACACCAACAGAACATTTGTTTTTTAAAGCAAGGCAGACTTGTCTAGTGGATAGAGCACTGGACTGGGATTTGGAATACATGGGTTCTGGTCCTTGCTCTGCTATTGCTCCTCCTCCTTATAAGTCTGTTTCTCCATCTGTAAAATACAGATAATACTGATCTCCTTTATAAAGTACTTTGAGATCTATCATCCAAGATCTCCTTCCATCTGTGATGAAAAGTGCTATAAACTAGGTAAAATAAACAAAGAATCTGGGGGCACTTTTAAAGACTAACATTTATTTATCGCATGAGCTTTTGTGGCGAAAGTCCCACTTCGTCAGAAGATGGAGAAGTACAGATGAATGGGAGGGAAATAAATGCAGGGAAGTGGAAGTCATCGGATCAGGTCAGACTGTTCTCAGTGTGGTGTATCCAGTGACAATGCTTGTTAAATAGTAAAGCATATCCTGTTGAAGCAGAGGTTGAAAATATAAATGGGCGCCTTGCCCTAATATTTTTGTAAATATTATAGCTTCATTTTAGCAAATGTGGCCAGCAGTTGTATTCTGGGGAAATCTAGCTGTGATTGCTCAAGGAAACTGAGGCCACTGTTCCCATTGTCTTGAGTCACATGCCAGTGCAAGCCATATCAGCTTGTCACTGAAATAGATATGCCATCCAACATATATTCAACATAATTCCCTAGGCTTTAGAGTTGTTAATACTGACTGTCTGGGTTTTTTTAAGTGGGGATATTTTTTCTCTGACAGCTAAATAGATTCTTGATAGTCATTGAAATATTTTTCTTGTTTGCATGAGAATATCGTTGTGAAGTGGCTAAGATTGTCTGCTGGCATCTACAAGTGCCATGCTGAAGAAAATGTTTTTCCTCTCCTTTTTTGGTTTGTGTTTTTGTTCATTGTATGCAATCAGTGAAGTTCAGGGCTGGCTGGCTAAGCTTCATAGTGAAGCTTCTGCTGATTGATGCACCAGCATGTTCAATGGGGTTTGTGAATGAGGAGAGATCTGCCTGTAGAATATGATGTAGCATTGACATTTGTATAATGTTTCCTTTTGAAGTTAACTGTAATATGTAATATATATATTTTTTCTAAGATACTTTCTCTGAACTGCATGGAGGAAAGAGAGAAGGTAATACGACAGGATATTTGCAGGCTTTCATGTCTCTTGTCTCTTTCATACAGAAGAGTCCAAGTGGTAATTGTAGCCATACAGATTGTAGCTTCTTGGGCTAGATCAAACGTTGATGACATGTTAAATGACTGCTGTGTTCCTATGCATAGCATTCCTTTTTTTTTTGATTAGCTAGTTTCATGCAGTTATTTTGCAGGTACAGTGTATAGTATTTTTAAAACAGCCTACTGGCTCAGTGTGACCATAAAATACCTTAGCAACCACATGCATGCAAGTCAGTCCTACTTCACATGTTGACTTGTGGTCTGATAGGACTCTCTAAATATGCTGTATGTCGGAGGGGGCAGAGGGGGAGCACAAACTGCATCAGTGCTTCTGGTTTGTGACCATGTTTGTCCTTTTCAAAGGGGAAAAGTTAGCACTGTCCTCCATGGGCCTGCAACTAAAGCCCAGTTTTTCTCAAATTGCTTTCTGCTCGTTGGCTCCCTTCAGATGGACAGATTTCTAGTCTTCAGCTAACATAAGTTTCTAGTGCAGGTGACCTTGCAGTTTATTTGCTTTGTGCATATTGTAGAATGATTAAAAGAATCTTGTAATTGGGGAAATTCTGGAATGTTTTTTTACTTGATTTGTATATTTAACTTGGTCAAGACTTTCAAAGTTATTTTTACAGGCTTTCTTGTGTTGACTACAGGCTGCAGTCTGAGTTGGCTTCCCGAAGGCCAGTTAATGTAATTCGTGAGGGTGCCTTTGTCTATAGTTATGTTTTCAGATATTATGAAAGAAGTAGAGTGAAGTCATACTTTTTTTTCCTGAGGTATAAACAGTTTACTTGTCATGTCTCCATACACATCAGTGAAGTGACAAGTTTCTACCTCTGACTCTGAAGCAGATCTGCATGTGGCATTTGATGAAGACCCAATATAAATAACTATTCAAAAACTTTTTTTCTGTTAAAACCTTAAATCCACTATAATGCAGTATAGAGCATATACCAACCTGAGTGCATTTATATATTGAGCAAACATTCCAGCACTACTTTAGTTTCTCTTTACCTAAGTAATTTAATTACTGTTTATAAATTCTTTACAGCATCAAAGTCCTAGCTTGTTCCACATTTCTGATTCAGCTGATTTATTCTCTGCATGATCCTGACCAGCAGGCATCTTGCTGAGCCCCTCATCTCAGGAAAAAAAGTAGCTTTATTGCCATGCAAGATGCTACCTTTCCTGTATATAAGATTGTGACTTGGAAGCCAAAGGCCTTTCTTATCTTTAGGCAACTTTTTCATCACTTATGTGTGTGTCTGGCTCAGAAGTGTATGTTCTTTAGCACCAGCTGGAACTAAAGCAGTGGTAAATGTTTTTAAAAGGTAAAACTGAGCTTTTTCCTCAGTTATCCTTAGTAGTAAAGTGCCCAAAATATGTGTTGTCTTTTTCAGGCTTCATTCTGCAATGTTTAAATTTCAGACTTGTGGAATGTCAATAGTCAAGTCTTTGTATCACAAACAAGCTCATAAAATAAAATCCACGCTGGTGACTTAATGAAAGGCCTGCACTAGCTCCTTAAACTCACTTTGCTAGGGAAGACTGTTTAGAATAGGCTTTGGGAAAACAGACTTTCATACAGGCTTTTAAAATCTTGTTCACGTCAGCTGTTATGTCACAAGCAATAGTGTATTTGGGTAGAGTTTTGTACAAAGGTTACTCTATAGCTCTTTAAGTTTTCAGTAGATTAGAGAAGGGTATTGACTTCATTAAAAGATGGAAGAGAGCTGTTCTCCCTGTTAATGTAGTGTTGTAATTAGCTGAATAGGCTTAGCATTCATACCCTCTAGTCTAGAACCATTTTATTTTGGAATCAAATTTGACATTGGTTTGCCAAATGTAGGTTTTTATCAGCCATCTGTCCTGTCCTGTGGCATAATATCCGGTCATTTGATAGCATACAGCAACACTTCACAGAAGTTCAAAGCAGCATATCCTAATGAATCTGAAGGGGAAGATTAGGAGGAACATAATGCTCGGATCTGGATTTTGGGGATCATACAAGCACCAGCACACTTTCAGAAAGCATTGGGAAATCTTCAGTGACCTCAAGCAGACAAGATCATTTTCTCATTTGAGATAGCACATTTGGTAGCATGGTGTATCAATCAAGTACCACGCCAGCTCACTGATTCTTTTTCTTTGAAGAATGTCGCCTACTAGGTTATCTTTACTTCTTTCAGCACATGGTGCTGCTTTGAAGGGGCTTGTTCAAATTCTCAATTAACTCAATCCTGCTTAATTTATGAGCTCTGACTGCACAAGGTGATTTGGGTGTAACCAGAGCTTAAAGAAAAGAGATTTTCAGATATTTTATGGTCATTAGGTGATATCTCTATACTTAAATGTAAAATAATTAATATAACAATTATGTCTCATGGATATCTTTACTTATGCTCTAGAAGCCCTGCATTGGGTTCAGCCGTAGCTTTCTTTGTAACTGTGGTAATGATTGAAGTGAGGGGAAGGTATTGTTGAATTGTCTTTGTTTTTAGAAGATAGAGCGCATTAAAAATATAGCCTCTAACTGGTTACCTTTTTAAAGCAGCTGGTTCCTTTTTAGTGGCTTGGCTTCCAGTAGTGTTTCATCCATGGCAAAACCGCATTAAAAACTGTAGTTCTGCAGCATGCAGCAAATTGAAGGAGATATATTGTTCTTTGATGCATATGTTAAGATCGGTTAGTGTGTGTATGTGGAGAGGGGACATTGCTATTCTCAAGGGAATTGAGAGAAATTTGTTCAAGTGCATATGTAAGTATTGCTGCATATAAAATACTCTAATACGTAATGGAAATAACAAAAGGGGAGGAGCCAGGCACCTCTTTTCTTTATTAAAAACAAACAAAAACCCTCTGAGATTAAGGGTGAGATGGTCTGTGCGCTTAAACGTAGACTGGATACTCTCACTTCTTGGCTGGATACAATATACATCTGCTGGCTGGATGCCATGGTGTAAAGCCTCTTGGTTTCTTTGATCTGCAACTGAATCATGCATCAGTGGAGTTCCTGGAATTATCCAGCAGGGGGTATGGTTGTAGCTGGCATCTGCCATCTCCAGTGCTGAGTAATCTGAAGCCTCCTTTGCAGAATGTCCTGCTACTTCATTTCTCTTGTATCATTTAAAAAATAATATACCTCCTGACTTTTCTGCATAGCACCTTCTTTGACAGACCTTAGGAAGTATAAGGAAAATATCTAAATTACAATGGAAGAAAACAAAATTTTGTGAGCTGTTAGGATTTTTAAAACTTGTGTGCTGCATTTAGAATTTTCAGTCTTACAGAGTTGCTCTTAAGAGCTGTTGCAGCTCAATAAACATCTGAAATTCAGTTTCTGGAGTGAGGGTAGAGAGCAGTAAAGTCAGTCTGACACAGGTGATCCTTGCTTCGTGTAAGGGTCCAATTAACTCTTTTGTATTTTTCTATGCAGCTGATTTATGTGCCAGGCTTGGTGTCCCACCTGAAAGGTACCATTGTAATCATTTGAAGCAGTGAGTATTTTAAATAGAAGTACTGAAGCTTTTAATAGTAAGAGAGCATTGAGTAGTAAATTCTCGTTTCATGGCTAAGTTCTTAATAGAAAAGTAAGGGAAGTTACATTTTTACAAATACAGTGAAGAGAATCATAACTTCAGTGGTGTCACCCATTTCAGGTCCTGCAGTTCATGGCGTGGAGCCGTTTGGCGCACATCTTCCTCTGCCTCTTCCTAGGGCACCAATATGACTGGCAGCTCTTTTATCTCCACCCAAGATGTCTTCCAAGAGACCTCTTCAAGCTTCTGGTTTTCTACCAGGACCTCCTCCAAACCTGGAGGCTGCTCTTGGCCCCCAGGTCCTTTGTGGCCACCGAGGGGGAGGACCTCCTTGTGGAGCCCCTGCTACACAACCCCCACCTAGGTGTGCAGGTGCGGAGGCCCCCTCAGTGCAATGAAGGTTGGTCCTGGCAGGCATCATCTGAATTGAAGACCTCCTGGACTATGACCGGGCGGAGGGGGATGGATCCGCAGGCACCGGCTCGGTGCATGGGGCTCTACACCCTTTGAACCCCCTCTCCTGACGTGTACTCCAGGAGGTGAAGGCAGCCCTGTCTCCAGCTGCTCGGGCTTACCTCAAGTGGGTCCTGCATGAGGCTGCCTGCCCACTACTCGGTTTTCAAATAGTAGTAGTGCCACATCTTGAAAGGCCATGGCTTTTAATGGTCTGAGTGATAGGCACACATCCCTGAGTGGTATAAAGTGATTCTGCTCCCCAGCAGCAAGCACAAAAACCAGAATCATGTAGAAGTTATTGGTAGCATCTCACAAATAGCAACAGGGCAAGGTCCCCAAACTTCCAACCATGAGGGTTGCATCCCTCAGTCTTGCTCTTATGGTAGGCCGGAGCAGCTGGGCCCACATCAGTTAGGAGGGAAGGGGTGGAGTGGGGCTGGGCTGTGGGCGGCTGCCATGTAGTGCTGCTTGGAGCCGGAAGGAGTATGCTGGGCTGACGTGGGAGAGGTGCGAGGGGAATGGGTAGGGCTGGGAGTGGGGGATTGGGCTGATCAAAATGTGTTGATCCTTGGGCTGTAGTTTGGGGACCCCTGCAATAGGGTGTCTGGGTCTTGTGTAAAAATCCAGAATTTAATATGTGGCCTGATGGCATGTGGGGCTAGCTTTATTGTCAAGCTCCTCATGGGAACTACAGACACTCTAGTGAACAGTGTAAAGTACCAGCTTCATTATGCCATGTGATGACAAAATTCTTTGAACAGTTCTTCACAAGCTGGATCATTTTTCCTGCAAAGTATACAGGTGATCCATCTTTCAGCCAAGAATTAAACAGTAGCTTCTTCATTGCAATAGTGGAGATGTTTGTGAAGCCAATGATTTTGCATTGGGCAGGTGCGATACTATGCAGCCTTTTTCCTTTCCAGTAATATTTGTAATTGATTCCTATTCATATTTGACAAACATGAGGTTGACTTCATTATAGGTCCAGCATTTTCTCTGTAGACTCATAATGAAGTGTTCACCCAAATCTTGGGAATTATCGACAGTTTCTGATTTATCGAGAGCGTGTACTTCAGTCAGACCCTTTATGATTGCGGTGCTGAAAAGCTCTGCTATAGTAAGGTACCAGTCACGTCAGCTGGTGCTGATTTAGGAAGACAACATAAGATGTGCATTCATTTACTTTTCACCTGGCACACATGCATTGTTGTGTCTAATTTGAACATTGGTCATGGTACCCTGGAGAACTTCTACTTTCCCAGAGTTTCATGCAGATCAATATCACACTGACATCCGGACATAACCAGAAGACAAGCAAGCTATCACCTGTCTAAAGTTAGCTCTATAATAATCCCTGTCACCTTTACTCTTTCTTCTTTGTGTTCAAGCATAGCTTTAATCTGTTTTTGATTGGGAGTTCATAGATTGACAGAGTATTAGATGATTCATAAGGTTTTGAAAGCTTCATACAAATCAGGATTCAAAGTAGCGTTTGACTGACATCTTTAGCATACAGCTCCTGCCGAACAGCAATCTGAGGAACCGGTGGTTGAAGTGGAAGACCCAGAAGAGAGATCTTCACCACATAATTCCTTGCCATCACCCGACGAAGCAATTATCCCATCTCCACCATCTACAGCAGACAATTTTAGACAGTTCCCAGGACTTGATCCGCCGTGTTGCTGAATCACAGGAAATACCGATGCAAGATGTCCAGGAATCTCAACCCAAACTCCTGAGAATCTTGCAAATTAAATCGTCCACAAGAATTGCACTCCCTATGGACAGTGCACTAACCGACTCAGCCAATGATATCTGGCAGACTTGGGCCACCATTGCTCCCACCTGCAGGAGAGCGGACAAAAAATACTATATCACGAGTAAGGGATCAGAATACCTTTTCAGCCACCTGTTGGTGGTAGAAGCGGCCAACTGTAGGCACAAACAACTTTACAACAGATGTACCCTGTACGACAAGGAAGATAAAAAAGGACATCCTTGACAGGAAAGTTTAAACTTCATCCATCCTGCAACTAAGGGTTGCAAACTATTCCGCATTACTGGCAAATTACGACCACGACAACTACCTCAAAATAGGAGATTTTATTGATTACACCCCAGACAAGAAGAAACAGCAATTTCTTGCAGTCATCAAAGAAGGTCAGTTAATCTCCAGAACAGCTCTCCAAGCAGCCTTGGATGTCGCTAATACAGCAGCCCACTCCATCGCCATGGGTGTAGTGATGCGCAGAGCTTCCTGACTCCATTCCGCTGACCTCCCTTTTGATAAAAAGAAACTTATTCTCAGAAAAGACGGATGACATAATGCACTCTTCTAAGGACTCGAGAGCAACCCTGTGAAATTTTGGTATTTATACGCACACAACTAGATGCAGGCCTTACCGCCATCAAACCTACAACTCCAGGTACTCATTCCAATACCAGTCAAGACCTCAATACAGATGACAAGACCAACCACCACGCCCAAGACATCGAACACAAGATGCAGGCAACCAATCAGACACCAGCATCCCAACCACCACTCTCCAAACCACAATTTTGAGAGTCCGGTCGAGGTCCGCCGAAACCTTCAGGTAGTTCTTGAGCCAGATCAGCTACATGTATTCTCAGAAAGAATACACCGCTTCTACAATTTATGGACATCAATAACCTCAGATAAATGGACAAAAGAGTCTTGTGGCACTTTTAAAGACTAACAGATTCATTAATCGCATGAGCTTTCGTGGGAGAAAATCCCACTTCGTCAGACGCTTTGAAGATAGGAAAGTTACAGAGTGGGAGGAAATTAAATGCAGGGGAGTGTATGACATAGCATCAGGTCAGGCTGTAACAGCAAACTAGAAATAGCAAAATAGACTAATACGGCTACCCCTTTGGAATTTGCCCTCAGATAAATGGGTCCTTGATTACAATTAGGATAGGATACACTATTCCCTTTGCAACCAAACTACCTATCCTATACCCTTCCCCATCCCTCTTCAGGGACACCTCTTACAAACAACTACAAGAAGAGGTCTCTCACCACCTCTCTGTAGGAGCAATAGAAATGGTCCCACTGCAGTACTATGGCAAAGGATTCTACTCGCTATATTTCTTGACCAAGAATAAATTGGGCAGGTGGCTACCTATCCTCAGTCTAAGGAAACTAAACAAATATATAAAACCTCAAAAATGTAAAATGGTCACTCTATCTGCTACCATTCCAGCTTTAGAACACGGTGATTGGTTCGCAGCCCTCAACTTCCAGGATGTCTACCTTCCTATTTCAATTCACCCAGCCCATAGAAAGTACCTTCGATTCATTCCCAATCATAACCATTACCAATACACAGTCTTACCTTTTGATCTTTCCACAGCTCCACGAGTATTCTCGAAAACACTAGTGGTGGTTGCAGAACACCTATGGAGATCAGGAGTCACTTTCTTCCCATACTTGGATGACTGTCTAATAAAAGGTCCTCATGCCATGAGAGTCTCAATGCCAACAGCCTCATGCTAGGACTTTTCCAGTCCCTGGGACTTCTAATAAATTTCAACAAATCCATGCTACAACCCATACAAATATGCTTGACTGGACTCCACAAAAGCAAGAGCCTTTCTTCCAGATCTCAGACCTAACCAGCCTGGTATTGAACACACCCACAATTTCTGTACATACAAACCTTCAACTTCTTGGCCATATGGCCACAATTACCGCAGTGGTGGCAAATGCCAGACTCCACATGTGACCGTTGCAACTCTACCTAGCAAGAGTTTACAGACCATCTTACCACTCAATAAACAAGATAATCTCCATATCAAACCTAGTAAAACAGTCCATAAAATGGTGGATGAATGCCCAGAATCTAACGACAGGAGTACCATTTGAACCTCAGCGTGCTTCAATCTCTATATCAACAGATGCGTCCCCCATAGGATGGGGAACTCACCTTCAATCACAGACTATCCAGGGCAAATGGTCACCAGCAGTAACGCAGCTCTATATAAATGTGTTAGAGCTCTGTGCGGTGCGCTATGCCTGCCAACACTTCAGAGATTCCATAAGACACCAACATGTAAAGATCATGACAGACAACGTTGCCTGCATGTTTTATATAAAGAGGCAAAGTGGAGCACGATCGAAACCTCTTTGCTTAGAGGCCATGTTATTATGGAACTGGTGCCTGCAAAACAACATTATCGTCTTTGCCACATATCTGCCCGGTACTCAAAATGCTATCGTGGATTTCCTCCCCAGGTCTTTCACGCAGGATCACGAATGGGAAATGCATCCACAAGTGCTTCACAACATCTTTGCACAATGGGGTTTTCCTACTACGGACCTTCTTACCACACAAAAGAATTGCAAGTGCCCGAGATATTGCTCAAGAGCTGGGATCGGCCGAGGATCCCTGGGAGATGCTCCTCTACACTCCTGGAGCAGGTGCCTGCTATATGCATTCCCTCCTATTCCCTTAATCCATTGGGAACTACTGAAAATCCGACATGAGTGGGCAACAGTCATGATAGCTCCTGTGTGGCCCAGACAACCATGGTATAGTTATCTCATGGAGATGTCCACAAAGCCACAGATAGTCCTCCCCATAATGAGCAACATACTAATTCAACATGGGGGTCAAATGAACCATCCAGGCTCCTAAAAATTACACCTAACAGCATGATTCCTCAATATTTCCAACAGGAAGAGATACAGTGTTCAGAAGAAGTAAAACACATCCTGTTGAACAGCCGAAAACCCTCAACCCACAAATCTTACCTCCAAAAATGGTCCAGATTTCATAACCGGTGCAATCTCCATAAGATTACTCCTACTTCAACACCCATTCCAATGATCCTTGAGTACTTACTGTCCATAAAAACAAACAGGACTCTGTCTTAGCTCTCTCAGGGTACACCTTGCTGCCATCGCAGCCTTCCATAACGAGCACTCACTCTTCTCACACCCTACTATTAAAAGGTTCCTGATGGGCATACAAAATCTATATCCCAATGTTCGCCCACTTACTCTGATATGGGATTCCTCGTAGCGATCACATCCACATGACGGATTAGTGAATTGGCTGCCCTAATGGCCACACCACCATATACAGTTTTTCATAAGGACAAAGTGACACTCAGACCTCATCTCAAATTCATTCCCAAGATGTCCTCAGCCTTTCATGTTAATCAAACATTTCACCTATCTGTATTCATGCCAAAACCCCACTCCACACCACGCGATGCCATCCTCCATACTTTCGATGTACGACGCACTCTAGCCTTCTACCTGGAAAGAACAAAGACTTTCAGGAAAACTGAAAAATAGGCTATTTGTCTCCACGATAGACATACCCCAGGGTAACGCTATCTCAGACCAAAATGGATCTCTAATTGTATTTCTCTGCTACACCATCGCAGGGACTATTCCACCAGCCCAGATAACCGCACATTCCAACAGAGCGGTATCTGCCACAACCACTTTCCTACATAACGTCCCTCTCACAGATATCTACAAAGCAGCTACTTGGGCTTCCACTCATAATTCACAAATCATTATGCGATTGACCAGGCTTCGCATTCTGATGCCAGAGTTGGACTATCCGTCCTCCCTATCATACATAAGGACTACGAAGTCCCTCCATCCTAACATGGACACTGCTCGGAAGTCTCCCAAGATGGAGCACCCACAGGAACAGTCCTCGAAGGAGAAAGGAAGGTTACCCAACTTGTACAGTAATTGGAGTTCTTCGAGATTGGCGTCCCTGTGGGTGCTCCACCACCCGCCCTCCTCCCCTCTCTATTTTGGAGTACATACTTTCCACTTCTGGGTGGAGAAGGAACTGAAGGGGTCAGGCCACACGCACCGAAAGTGCGCCAAAGCAGGTGCAAGACAGCCTCTTGGTGGTTGCGCGGCCATGAGGAGCACTGCTTGAAGATCCTCCAGTCCAGACGTGGGGTGTGCCGGAATCCCAAGCTGAAGCAACCACAGGGACACCCATCTTGAAGAACTCCAGTTACAAGGTGGGTAACCTTCCTTTGTATCTAAAGAAAAAAAGTGTTCAAAAGTCTTCCAAAGTGAGTTGCAAATTCCCATTAGCAGTCCCGAGAGATATAATAAAGAGAAGTAAAGACTCAACTATCTTCTTGTATTGATACACCATCCTGAAAATAGTCTTTGTTGTCAATTCACCCTCATCAGAATGCTTGATTTATTATGTGATATTGCAGCTCATCATCAAGGGATGTTATTAGCTGTAGTGACTGTGCTGTAATGTACCTTTTTTCTGAAATGGTGTGATGTGGTATGTCCTGTGTGTCTGGGTCATCTCAGGGGTACATCTCTCAATGATACTCAATGATTTTGCACTTTGTAGTTGATCTCTGTTTGCACAATAACTAGCTGACACCTAGGTAAGGGTTAGTGAATGTAGAAAGAAATTTAACTTCTGCTTCATTGAAAACTGCACTTCTTGGATTCAGAATTTTTGGACCTTTTTAGAAAAGTGAGCCATGAATTCAGGAAGCTCCTACAGAGAACAGTTCTTTGCTTGTCCAGAACGCACTTGAGGCTGAGACCAGTTCTCATTAACATGCACCTAATAGCAGACAATAACAGTAACAGGAAGTCAAATTCCAAAGGGGTAGCCGTGTTAGTCTATTGTAGAAAGACAACAGAGTCCTGTGGCACTTTTAAATGGGATTTTCTCCCACGAAAGCTCATGTGATAAATAAATCTGTTACTTTTAAAGACTAACAGGAAGGGTACCTTTACCATCTGCTGCATCTTCAAGGAAGTGTAAGTTATCGATGGTATAAAATGTAAATCTACACTTGACAAGGTTTGGAGGAATGTGCAACCCTTCATTCGGTTCCATGCAGTGAGGAACCCTGTTTGCAATTGCACTTTTCAGGCAGAGTACTTTGTTGTAGTCAGTGGAGGAACCAATGCTGTGCATGGGTTGCATCAGGCATTTGCTACAGGTTTTGGAATGAATTGTTAGTGGTAGATTATGCACATGCTTCATAATTGATGTGTGTATGTTGGAAACCTGCCTTTCACCCAGGCACTCATATTTGAGGCTTTTGTATAAAAGGTCAGCTTTGTGTTCTACTTGCTTACTGTCTTGCTTTCTAGTGCTGAAGTCACTGTGACCAGTGACGCACCACTTGAAGTATAGGTCATGTGGTTCTGTTTTTTTCAGTTTGGCATCAGCTGTGTATCCCTGAAACTCTCAAATACTTCAGCCCAAAATGCTTTCCCACAAAAACTTAGCAGTTGCAAACAGTCTTTGTATTACTGTTGACATTGGCGTTTTCCTCTGCTTTTGAGATATCACCGTGTCTTTTTTGCAGCTTTTAAGGATATGTGCTATGATTCATTTCTGCGCAGTTACTCTTTAATAAGGATTTTAACAGCCTTTCAGCTAAGCTTTTGTCCCTCTTAAATCCTATTCAAAGCACATATTTTGCTGTACTTAGCCTCTGCATTGGCCGTCACCATCATTTTCTGAGCCATTATAGCTCGTGCAAGATAGTTTATGAACTTCAGCTGTAGCACAGTTCGCAGCAGTAAAATCGTTATTTGTTTCTGTTGCTCTTACCTTTTGACACAGCACATTGCATACATTCTTGCTTTAGCACTTGATGTGATATGCAGCATTGTACATGCGGGCCTGTTTTGGGTAATTGAACCGACTGAATTTTACTTTCCACACAATGTTCTTGCTAAAAGTGACTGCTTCAATTTTTCACCTGTCTTCTATAGAAATTGTGCTTAATGGATGCTTTTACCTTACCATGAAACAATCAGCTGTTCTTCTCAAAATGCATGCCATAGGACCAAATACAAGGGAAGTCTTGTCCTGGCTGGCATTGTCCCAGCATCTTCAGTTTTTTCCAGAAGCTTGATGTACTCCTTCTCCAACCTTGCCAAATTTGGTTTATCAGTACATTCCTTATAATGTTGTTTTTTAATCAGATCCTCTGTGGTGATATACTCTAAAGATTCAGCTACTAGTCAGTTCTCGTTGATTTCATTTGTCCTCTTCCGTTTTTGTGTATGTTTTCTCACGTAAAGGTGCGATGTGAGGCTGACTTTATAACACCGCTGATATGCCACGCCGAGCTAAATTAGCATGCTTTTTGTAGGTGTATGAAAGATTACGTTTCTGAATGTAACTTCTGCATTAGTGCCTCATAAAGTCACTTGTTGCTAGCATCTCCAAGGCTGGCTCAGGAACGACATCTTTTAACCCATAATTTAGATCATAATACCAAAAATCCAGTGGTCCAGCTCCTCTGTGCACTTTCAGTGATGAGCTCTTCCTTGTCACTTGATGTGTACATCCATGCATAATTGGAGCACTCCACTTGTGACAACCAGTGGTCAAAGTATAATTTGACGGGCCCTGGAACCCTTCTAATCTCCGGGCCCCCTTCTCGTATAGTCTGGGCCCCCTTCATGCATGTGCGGGCCGCAGCCCAGGTAGGCATTTGCAACCACTTCTCAGTACCACATGCATCGGTTATCGCTCCATAAAAAATTTATAATTTTATATGGCGTTTATGTCTATAGCAGTTACTGTCACAAACTAGCAAACACTGCATCACACAATAAGTATTGTGATTAACAACAGTGGGCCATAGGACCTGCAAGCAGCCAGGGCATGGTGGAACATGCATTCTACTGGATTTTTCTATTTTTAGGGGCCCCGGAACTCTGGCCCCTCAAATTTGTGGGCCCCGGAACTGCATTCCAGTGCGTTCCCCCTTACTTTAACCCCTGGTGACAACCTACTTTGCTCCCTTCCTGAATCAGGTGCTGCCAGACATGAGGCCCCGGGATCTCTCCCTTTGCCCCATCACCTCAGGATCTCCTTCCTGCCTTTGGGATTCCCCTAGTTAGGAAGAATTTATATGCATAAAATACTGACAGGAGGAATTGCTTCTCTAAGTGGTGTGTGTAAACTATATTTCTATTAAAGACTGCTCTTCTACCCAGGTTTTCCACCCAATCATATCTAATCATTGGCTTCGGAATGACAGGTATAAATGTGCAACAAAAATAACAGTTTAATAAGATACACAGAAGAGTACAAGAAAAACAGCTCATGGTTAACCAAAGAGCAGCCTTGAAGCCAAGATCTCTTTACCACTTAACGTAAAATCTGTGAATAACATTTGTACATTTCCATCCATGACACAATAGGTAAGGTGAACGAACCGGAATGGAGCAGACAGGAACGCAGGTAACAGCAAGGGAAACAGGCACAGGAATTGATGGGTAGAAGTATTAGAATGACAGGTTAATATCTTGAACTGTGGATCTTCTTTCTTGAAGGATTGGATGCACTACTGCCACTTGGGAGGACAGCCACAAACTCTCCCGTCCAAAGTCTTCAGTATCTCCCTGTTTGTTCAATAGGGAGGCCATATTCTCCTGCTCAAGTGCATGTGACACATTCTTTTGAACTCGTTACTATAGTTTTGTTGTATTACATACTTTATGGTGCTTGCACAGGTGCACAAATCATTCAGAAATGTAAGCCCTTACTATTGCTCCTGCCAAGATGGATTCCAGATAAGTATCTATATGCGATTCTGGCCCATACCTGTCGCCTCACCACAGTCTCCTCCGGATCTTGCCTGTCCCAGCAAACATTCCCAGGAAGTGCCACTCAGGAGCCAGTGTCCCCTGCTGTCAGAACTGTAGTTCCACCTTGCAGAAGTCGAACGCACAAGTGGGGCGCTCCCTCCATAAACCACCGCCCCCTTTCTTGTGATGCCAACATGAAGCTTTGCCTGCTGAGCTGGATGGGTGCACAGGTGGCTCACAAAATAGATTTAGGGGGGCCCTGAGCCACCTTATGCCTGTGGTTGCAGGGAAGACAAGCCTGAAGCTGTAGTCTGCACTAGGATGGCTTCATAATCCCTGCTTTAGTCAAAATAACAAGACTTTGAGTTTGTACAATGCTTTGTACTTGAGGATCTGAAACCAAATTATAATCGATATTTCCTTTGAGGTGGAGATTGTTCTCTGTTTTATAGACAGATAAATTGAAGCGCAGTTAGGTTCTGAATTGCTCATGGTCATGCGGTGTGTCAGAGGCAGATCTTGTGTTGGAACTTAGATTTTCTGATTCCCAGTTCTCAGTTTCCTCTTAAACTGAGCGCTAATGTTCAGAAACGAATTAAGTTCTGACATTACAAAACTTCAAAAGGTCACATGTCAACATGACTGTTGCAAATAACTGTACTACGTGTGGTGAAATATCAATTTCATCACATTATGTTGACATAATGGTGCAATTTAGCTTCTCGTCACTTGCTTTAGATTGATAAACTGCCTTTTAATTGTGCTACTGGAGCTAAAACTGTTAGTTGTGGTGGTTAGAAGACCCTTTGTTTTTCAAAGTATGTATACCTCTGAATCAAATCTAACCTTTTTTATCTTTTGTCCTGAATACTGAAGACAGCATTCTGGCTGCGCGTCGAGGCAATTTCTATGTGGGAAAAGAGATCTCATGCTGCTCTTAACTTTTCTTTCTGGTTGACTGAAACAGCATTGAAAGTCACTTTGAGGATTGTTCTTGCAGAAGAATATCCTGTCCTTTCTTCAGGCCGGCTGAGTCATAGTAACTGGTATAAAATAGTCTTGTACCCTCTTCATGAGCTACTCTTAGAACATGCCAAAAAGAAAAAAAAAAATCTTAGAATTGGTTTGAGTTGATGGGCTGCAAGTTCTCCTTGCATGTTGATCATCTGCTTCTGTCAGTTACAGGAAGATGTAATGGATTTCAACAATGGATGCTTTCATATAGTAAGGGAATGGAGAATAGAATCAAAATGTCTCCCTTTTCATAAACTAGGGGGGACTTCATCCCTTATCTGTGAATAAAAATATACATATAGATTTCATTATAAAGAACTGCAGCCTTCTGGTGGATAATCAGTTTTGGTTATGGGGAAAACAAACGTTTTAGTTTGCACTGAAATCTCCATCTCTTGAATCCATTTTTGAAGGCGTCCTGGATCTCCATGTATTATCCATGGCCAATGTGCTTACTGTGTATGGGCGGATGAACAACTCTTCAAATCGTGACTTTTCTTATTAATTGCAGTATCAAAAATAAAATGTAGTGATGATGCACAAAGGCTGAAATGAATCTCTATAAAGATCTTAGGATATTCAGGAAACTATTAATTGCCAGCACTGGCAGGAAGGCTTTCCAAGGCCATTATGGAGCTGAATCTTCCCTAGGGGGTAGCCATGTTAGTCTATTGTAGAAAGACAACAGAGTCCTGTGGCACTTTTAAAGACTAACAGATTTATTTATCGCATGAGTTTTTGTGGGAGAAAATCCCACTTCGTCAGACGTCAAAGCGTCTGACGAAGTGGGATTTTCTCCCACGAAAGCTCATGCGATAAATAAATCGGTTAGTCTTTAAAAGTGCCACAGGACTCTGTTGTCTTTCTGAATCTTCCCTTCTTTCTTCTGTTACCTCTCTCTATCCAACAAAATACAAAGCAGGAAAAAAAATAGCAGCTTTCCTTTGGAGGATGCTGAAGCTTGCAAAATTCTTTTTTAGTCAGATGTTAACAGCAAAAGGAAAAAGTGAAATGCTTCACCCACTTGGTATCAGACCGTGCTATTCAAATATACCACAACCTATTGAATTCCACAAGGAAATGGGAGTTTCCTGATCCTCCGCCGAGCATTCAGCATGAATGTGTAGTCTGTTCAGTCTCCTCATGGGGTAGAAGCAGTCTTTGATTGCAAGATGAATAAGTAGTATAGTCATTCTTTGAAAGACTCCCTCCCATTTCTGCCCAGCGACCTGTTCTTTTTCTCATGCCAGGGAACCTGTTCTGACTTCAATCAAATCAGGGAGGGCAGGCTCCTGGTCTTCTGACAAAGACCAGGTTCTTTTATAATTATAGCTCAAGACTAGTTGCATGAACCAAACAGCGAAAATCACAGATCTAATTGAAATAGCAAGATTGATTGAAGCTGGTTTCATTTATTTTTTTCTTTCTAGACAGGACCTATTGTTTAATTAGTTAATTTCTAAATGCGTTTTTTTTTTTAGTTTTCCTCGTGCATCTGCTCAGAATTCAGAGCAGATTACATAGATCATGCCAGAATCATCTTCATGTAGTAAAACCTGTTTAGATGGGATTTATATAATTCCTAAAAATTGTGTACATAAGCTACCTAATACCAATTAATACATTTTTTAAAGATTTCTTGGATGGTTCCTGATTATAATAGTGTTTTGTATCAAATGTGAAACTGAATGCAATTGATTTATGATATTTTACTGATTCTAAACCCTTGGTAACTGAAAATGTAATTTGCAAGTGATTATTTTAGATTATGGTCAGTTACTTCTTTTAAGAACTGTAAAATACATAGTTAAATTTTAAAATGTTTCTTTAGTTCATTTCTTTTAGTCACTTACACTTTTTAACATGGAAAGATAATTAATATATGTGGCTTAATTGTCTGAATCTGGAATGGCTCACAGGGCCAACTGAATATGTGCCATGACTTTAACAAAACTGCTTAATTATATAGCCATTCCTCTCTGAGCCAATCCAATCTCTCCTGCAAATAGTACATGACACTAATATACCTGTAGCTTCTATTGGGACCGCACAACTCAGTTAACGTCCAGATATAAAACTAGATGCCAAGTACAAGGGTATCCAAATAAGCATAGTTTTTTATTTGTGATTTGTCTTTTTTATAAAATTGTTTAATTTCTGTAACAACTGATTGGTCTTTGTGTACTTGGGTATATTGCATAACTGCCTATCTGAACTGTCATACAATTGGGCTTCTTCTTTTCAGTAGTATTTTTATATGTAGAGTTATCAGCAGCTAAGAAATTTATCCAACACTTAATAAATGGGATAAGGCTTGGAGAAAATACATATTCTACCAATGCCTCACTCTGTTCAATTTAAAGAAGTAGCCAGTTGTGTACCATAAGTATAACATGCCAATCAACATTTATATTGTATAGTTTTTTTAAAATAACTTCCCTCTCTTGCTTTTATTAAGCCTTCTATTCCTTCTGGGCCTTGTTTCCCTCTTTCTTTCCCTTTCTGACCTTTAATTTCTTTTATTGGCATCAGTATCTGTTACTTCTCCACTCACTCTCTGCTCCTTGACTCCTTATTTTTTTACCTCTTTCCTTGCAGTATGTTCTCTATATTCTCACCTCTATTTCTGTCTATTCCTACTCTCCAAACTCATCTTTCTTTGCATTGTGTATCATTTGAATATCTTATTTCATTTTTTATACCAACCCGCATACCCTGCTCCAACTCTGATAAATATTTAGGTAGAAAATAGCGAGGGGAAATAGGAGTGTGCTTGGGTTCTGACTTCTGACCAAGGCCTTGTACACACTACAAAGTTAATGCGCGGTAAGGCTCCTTACCACGCGATAACAATGAAAGCGTCCACACACTAAAGCTTCTTGTTGCGCGGCAACAGCCCTCTTGCCGTGCAACATGTAAACCACCTAAACAAGGGTAGTAAGGCTTACCACGAAAGGGTTGTTCCGTGGTACAGCCTGTGTGGATGCTTTTTGCGCTGTTGACAGCCTCCGGAAATGTCCCAGAGTGCCAAACCGGGCCACTCTGGGACATTGGAGCTGTCAAATATGTCAATTTCACTGCTCTAGCTGAGCAGTGAAATTGACATCAGGGGTCGGGGGGCCCGGTCCGAAGCCCGGGAGCTGAGCTGGGGGGCTGGCTCGAACCCTCGCCGGTTCGGCCCAGCCCCCAGCTCAGCCTCGGAGCTTCGGATGACAGCGGGGGCTGGCACACAGCCTCCGCTGCCATCGGAAGCCCTGCAGCTGGGCTAGGGGGCTGGCTGTGGACAGTGCATGGTGGGACAGGTGCCCACCATGCACTGCTCTTCTTTCACAAAGAAGCATTCACTCGGTGAATGCTCCTTTGCGAAAGAAGCAGCAATGTGTACACGAGAAAGCGCTATATTTATAGCGCTTTCCTTGTCCCGCAATAAAAGTTATTGTGGGACAAGTCTGTAGTGTGTACATGGCCCAAGGTGCTATGGCAAGGGCCCTGTTTGGGGCTGCAGTGTTTGTAACTTCCAGCTATTAGATAAATAATAACTTTTGATGATACCACCACCACAAATGTACCTTTCTCTTCCAGTGCTTAATACTTTGCATAGAGCCAGAATATAATTCCACTAAGCATGTTTTGGGTCAGTTTCCTACAAGGCTGTGAATAGAAGATGTGAAACCAACTTGTTTTAATTTCATGATGCTGCTTTTCTAGCAAAGCTGCGAGCAGGAGCGTAGTCACTGGCGAAAATAGCACTGCATCATCTTATGCTTAGTTCATATTTGGAATGTTATGTTTGCAACCAAAACAATGGGACACTTACATATTTTTAAATGAAAACCTGATCTATAAAAGTTGACATTTGCACTCTATATTAGACTCTGACACCTTTTGTATAATCCAGGGAACTAATTTTCTTCATGTTTGTATGCATCTACTGAAGACAGCCAAAATTTTGCTTTGGGATAAATAGCTAAAAATGCAGTTAACATTCATTTTAATATAATGCTATACTCTAATTGCAAAGACAAATTCCGGAAAATGTAGTACGTGATTGAAGGCTGTAATATAAGTTTATTTGGCAACTTCTCTGAGTCATTTTAAGCACTCTGTTGATGATTAATCTTTTAGAAAATACATTGCAACACATCTTACAGGCTTTTGGATATTTGTTCTTATCAAAGAGTTAACATGGATTAATTTACACAATAATAACTTCTAAAGGAAAACAAAGCAATGTTGGACTGAAATTATGATATTCTGTGAATAACTACAAAACATTTTGCTTCCTATTCTTGACTGCTTCTTCGTCCTTGCATAATCACCTTTTTTGTTCTGGTCAGTAGTGTAGAGTGGACAGTATCGGGAGGGAAAACCAGCTATGGGTACCACAGTTTTAACTCCATCCATAGGCTGGGGAAAGGACTAAACTCAGTTAATATTTGCTTTTGTATTTCCTATACAAAGTTATTGTATTAGGTGTTTAAGACCATATTGGATATTTCTTAACAGAGTTATGCTCCCCAACACGCCTGTGAATATTCTAGAAAGAGAAGATAAACATTACATTGGAATTTATAGGACTGGTTTAAGTTGAGGTAAATTTGGACCCTGTAAAAATCTGGATTCTTAACTACCCAGGGACCAGCATATAGATGTAGCAGGGGGAGAGACAGGGCATTTCAAAAATTCAAACCCATCAAATCAAAAAGGAGGAAAGGGATTTTTTTTAATTGGTAGTTTGTAAAAAGAAAATATATAGATGTGGTTTCGCATTTGCTCAAAAATTAATCGTGTGTAAAATTTAGGTGAGATTGTGTTGGAAAGGTTAACCCTGAATCTTGCCTTTAGTTCTAATGAAAGGTAAGGGTATGTCTACATTGACAGTGGCATTGTCTGCGCCACCAGATCAATTTTCTGGGATTGATTGAGTGGCAGTGGAGACTCGCTTCATCTATCCGAAAGAAGACAGTTAATCCACCCCCCACAAAATGATTAATGCTGCATCGCTGGGTAGGCCTTTCCCATCAGCACAGTGTAGTGGGAATGTTGCGCTCTGTAGAAGTTAGGAAACTGGTGGGAGCTGTGCAAGCTACCTAGATTCAACTGCTGCCAAATTTTGCTGGTAGTGTAGACCAAGCCAAATTTAAAATAAGATGCACAGTATAAAAAAATTAATCTGCAGCTGTTTCCGTAGAATACTTCCAACTTAGTTCAAATGCCTAAAGCTCTCTCCAGAACCAGTATTTCTGGTGCACCAGGTTTGCTTTCTCGCATGTTCTTTTTGTGATGGCATCAGATACACATTTCATTTCATAGATAGAAAGTGATTCTACATACTGTATTGACATTTTATTTGTGTCTTTTGTGGAAAATACTGAAAATATGCCTATGCTCTTAAAAGAACTGGGAAGAAGTGTGTTTGTTTTACATACTAGAGTGCTCTGGCATGGAAAAATGTATTGTGAGATAGGAGTGTAACACAGCTGTTGTTAATTGTTCACACCTTTCCAAAGGCCATCATAACATTCACCACAGAAGACGCAGAACATTGGGTGCATCTACACTTGAAAATTAAGTCGACTTAAGCTTGCTTAAATCGACTTAATTTACCCCACATCTACACTACAGTTTCCTTAAATCGACTTAAGCAGCTGCTTAAGTTGACTTAAGGAAACTCAAAGTCAACTTTATAACACCTCGTATAAAGTTGACTTTAAGGCTTAAGTTGACTATTTAAGTCGACTTAAGCCAGTGTAGACGTGGGGTAGCCCTAAGTCAACTTAGTCGACATAGGGCATAGGTCCCTTCTCGCCGGGACCACTCAGGTCCCGGCAAG